>JAUTXW010005283.1:1042500-1329923 GCA_030620095.1 Kuschelorhynchus macadamiae
AAAAAACGTTGAACAGTGCCGTCCGTCATTTCGTGTTTGGCGGAAAATGTTCAAAAATTAAAAATTGTCTCAAAAAACACTTATTTGAAAAAATTGCAAAAATGTTATTAGAAGAAGTTGTTCAGAATGACATTATATTGCTATGTACGGTTTTGAAAAAAAATCTGAGGTAAAAAAATAAAAATAATTGTTTTGCCATAAACAAATTTTCAGTTTCGAAAAATATATTTATGATAAAGAAACTCATTAGTATAGCCAACAGTGATATTTTAAATAATATTTTGTAAAGATTCGCAAGCTATTTCTATTTTATTCGAAGAAAATTTGAAATCTGTCAATTTCCAGGTCTTCAGCTGCTTCATAAAAGGTCACTGAAATATATCTAAGACATTATCATCTCGATACTGTTTATTAATAATCAAAGACCATGCATTCACGCAGTTTGAATTAAAGTTTTTTTTCGAACAATTAGTAAATTGACTTTTGGCAAATTGTTGGAATTGTATCTATTATCATTGTTGACGCGTGGATCGACGAAGGATATGGCCGAGGGGTAAATCGCTGAAGCAATGTGGTGTACAAGAGCTAGAAAATGTAAAAGCAATGCGAGCAATGTATTGAAAATGTAAGCAATGCACAAGCAATGCGAAAAATTGGGAAGCAATGCGAAGCAATGTGAAGCAATGTAAAGCAATGTGAGCAATGCGAAGCAATGCAAAGCAATGTAAAGCGATGTTAAGCAATGTGAGCGATGCGAAGCAGTGCAAAGCAATGTAAAGCAATGTGAAACAATACAAATCTATGGTTTGTAACCTATTATTTTGGCGCTCGTCTCGTTAAATTATATAAATAGAAGAGAGATAACCTATGTATATCTAACGTCGCTTGAATGTGTGGATTTTTAATTTATTATATCCTGCCTGTGTTTGACGTATTTTTTTTGATGTTGTGATATTTGAAAATATCTTAAAGGATAAAGCTATGTTAATATTACACATATCAAGATCTAATAAATAATGGGGGGGGGGGGGAAACTTAACAATGTAAATGAATAAGTATGTTTTATTTTGTCTGAACGCCAGATGTGTTATACCTGTTATTCTGATACAGAAATACGGTAAATTTATTACTTATAAAAATTTAGTCGTTATAATTTACTTACAGGGTACAATGTGAATGATTTTGTTTGAGCATGATATCACTTTTTGAATAATTTGTTTTGCAACTTAGTAAGAGGCAAAATACTGATATAACAAAACATAGAATCAAAGTAAAATCGTGTTTAAAAAAACATATAATGTTTTTTTTAACAAATAATTTTGTGGTATTGTAAGTTTTGGTGTCCTTTGTGGCCTGATCGACATTTTAATTCTCTATTTGCTAAAATTCGCAATTATAACAAATTATAAATGTATAATAAATTCGCCTCGAAGTGCAAAAAAATATTTTAATGGAAAATTTTGATAATCGTTACGTCCAACTCTCAGAATCAATTGAACATTTTTCCTGTTCTGTCTGTAAAAATATTCCCCAGTTCAGGGGTAATAGCCAACAAAATATCAGAAGCATCTTCTAATATTATAACCACCTTTAGTAGGATTAAAAGATTTTAAGGAAAACTTTATTTTGAACGCTCTGCAGAACTGAATTGGTGTTGGATTTCTAGCATTTTCACAAGCATTTCTGATGATTTTCAAGCGTCGAGTTGCAAAAATCGGTATTTTTTTTGTAATATTTTCCGTAACACTAAAACCGAAGAAATAGTCAGCTTTCATTTATAGGTTGATTACATTTGATGGTATTAGTCACATTTTTTGTAATTTTTAACAATAACTTTTAAATTTTTAAAAATTATTTTATTATTTTATATAAAAATTCATTTTGTTCCGAAACATCCATAAAAGCCTGACAAGTTTCCAAGTTACCCGCATTTAGAAAATCAGCTAATTAATTATTCTCTTCAATAAAATTTGCAGTTTCATTGGCTGTATACTTAAGCTGATAATTTTACCCTCTATTTTACCTTAGTTTTTTTTTAATTATTTGGTGTTCATCTGTAATCTATATGCTAACCTGTACTGCTTAACCTTATTTAGATTATACACGTTCTCTTAAAAGCATTTATCAGATTTTTTAAAGATAAATATATCTAAAAAAGAAGTTATTTGTTAATAATTTTAGCAAATGTGGCACGCCAAATAAATAAAATATTGGTGGTTAGCGAGGTGGTTACTAGGGTTTTTTTCCCGGGTTCCCGATCCCGGGAAATCCGATTAGGCTTTACCTGGGAAAAAAATGCCGATCCCGGGAATTCCCGGTTACACAATCATTAGATGTTTTTTATTTATATTACGTTCTAAAACACCGTCAGTGACCGAAAGAGACATGCCTATTGCCTATAAACATAATCTTAATATACAGAGCGTTCGAAAAATAGACTGAGATACTTTAGAGGCTGATTCCCTGCCAAAAAAATATGAAAAAAGGTCCTATAAACATGGGTCCGGAAATGCAGAGTTTTCAAAATACAGGGTGTAAAACTAAAAAAAAAGCTTTTTTTTCAATATCTCAAAAAATATTAAGGGGCTAATTTAGCCCTAAAAATATTAAAATTATTAAGTCCAGTGGAGTCCCGGGGGACACATTAGCAAATATTATTGACGTATGCTACTGCCTTTTTTTGAACTTTTATATATTTTTTTATTAACCATCTAAAAATACAACTATTTTGTCTCTTGCTTTTTTTTCGTATCTCACTTCGTTTTCAAGGAAAAAAAAACACTTTATTGCGTGTCATTGGACAAAATTGGATTATGCATTTTTGTCTCGATTTTTGTTAAACAAATCACATAATAACTTAACTGGACTTACTACTTTTATTCCCTTTATGGCTAAATTAGCCTTTTAATGCCCCAAATAACATTGCCAAATTTCAACAGAATCGAGTAAATATGTTTTAAGATATTAATAAAAAAACGTTTTTTTGTTAAGTTTAACACCCTGTATCATGAGAACTCTGCATTTCCGGCCCATTCTATAGGAACTTTTTCATATTAAGGAATCACCTTCTGAAATATCTCCGTCTATTTTTCGAACACCCTGTATATAATGCCCTGTTAGCTGCTAGACCTATTCAATCGACAGTGAAATGGTATTTTTCTCGGTATTTTCTCTTGCGGGAAATTTTGTAACAAAATCTGATTCTACTCTAAACGCTTTAGTATTTTTGAAATCCATTTTTCTCTAGGAAAACAAATTTAGGATTTAATTTCTATTTGACATTTCATAACCCTTTTTTTAATTCTAAATTATTTTTAATCATATTGAGAATGTTGAGTTTTGTTTTTGTTAACCGACGCTGTATGTGTAGATAATTCTGCTATAAGGGAATTTGTTTTTTTGTTTTTTGTTTTATTTGATTATATTTACTGACCAGGAAAAAATAAAATACGTCTTTGCCTAATAATTTTTCAAAATGTTTTTATTTAATGATATTTTCCCGGAGACCCGGGAATGTAATAGGTACTTGCTTCCGGGAAACCCGGGACCAAAAATATGCCGGGAAATAAAAAACCCTCAAAATGTTAAAAAATGCGATTATTTTCAAATCATAAATGTTCGTGGAATTTGTTTTGCTAAAGACTTCGTTAATCTAAATACAGTGCCTTACTTGTTGAATTTCTTTTTTTACTCTGTTTATATATATAGTCGGTTACATTAAAATATGTAAAATTAAATAAAACCGAGAATAAACCTTTTATTAGATGTATTAGTGTCATAGTTTATAAGAATCTAAGATAGGCATGTGCAAACTGATTTTCTTGAGTTTAAACGGTTTAGGTTTTACAAACTGCCAAAATTCGTCAATGTTGTCAATTTTAAAATGTCAGTAATAGGTAAACAGCAAAAACATAAAAATATCTAAAATTTTTCTTGTATTCTAAAAATTCACTAATATACAGGGTGTTCCATTTAAAAATATATAACAAGGCCGGAATTAATAACAAAAATAGCAGTTAAATAGATAAAATAAGTGGTTAGGGCATAAACTAGATTTATTATAGTTTGGAAACGGCAAGATGATAAATACCTGGAAAATTAACAATATTCCGTGCGTGAAAATTCAATTATTAAACTAACAATTAAACTAAATATTTAGGTCGAAATGGTTGGCCGTTAAACTAAAAACAGATTGCATATTTCACATGTGATGGCCTTTCTAACATATATAGCATTATAATGTCATCCTGAACAACATTTTTTGTTATTTTTCCAAATAAGTGTCTTTTGAGACAAAATTTTTAATGTTTTTAAATATCCCGCCAAACACGGAATTACGAAGGCACTGTACGTTTTTTGGGTTCTTTTTGATGCAGAAGCGATTGCACATATCTGAAATTGACAAAATCTAATTTTAAAAAAATTTCCATATGATGCGTATTTCGTGCCGGTCACTGTATATACATATTAAAACACGTTCTGTATACAAAGGATACCTTGCCGGTTACATGAGAAAAGTGGTCCCGGTTAAAATCGCGAATTTTTTTATATATTTTATACTTTGGTGAAGGAAATATATTCTGCGAATTTTAGGAAGATCGTATGTCTACGACCAGAGATAGAGTGTCCCAAAAAGTCTATCTTTTTAGTGTATTTCTTTGTAGAAAGTAAGAAAAACATATATAGAACTCGGTACTTTTTTATTACCAAGTGTCCCAAACATATCATAGCTTAATTTTATTTTTGAAAAATTCTTTTCCTATCTTAGTTCTACATTTTCTTTTACCCAGAATTAAAAAAGTGTATATGTTGTTTAACCAAGATTTAGTTCACCAAGGTACGGTGTCCTTTAGCGACATTCTGTCAAGCACATTACTTTGGTTTTTATATCATAAAATTTAATATACTGGGCGATAATAAAAATAAAAAATCACTAAATGATTTTAAGTTAAGCTTTGTTAAGAACATTTCTTAATTAATTGTTCATTTTAGATAATTTATTTATGATAGCGTTGTTCTTATTGAAAAGTTAAATTTACAAAAAATCAAAATTTTAGTACAAAGATCAAATAAACAGCCCGCATGGAGGAAATGTTTTTTCGGATCAAGAATATTTGAACAGTCAGCATGCAGGAAATATTTCTTCGGATCAAGAAGATCCTGGTTACATAGAAGTTCCACCAGAAACTCTTTCAAAAAAGGTAATAGAACTGCCTAACTCCAAACCAAGTAATATAAGTAGCCCGCGTGGAGGAAATTATTCTTCTGATGAAGGAAATGACGATTACGTAGAAGCTTCACCAAAAAAAACACTAGAATTGTCTAACTCTGAATCAAGTAACAGCCCATCTATTTGTTCAGATACATCTGACTATAGCAATGAATCTGATGGCCTATCAGGCCTGCGAATGGCAAGTTGCAACCTGTAGTTATAGGCAATTCTTAAAACGAAAAAATGTTTCATTTTATTACATCACGTTATTCTTTTTGTTTATTTCTAGACGCCCTCACCAAATATTATTCAAGAAGATCTCAGTCATAAAAGTTCAAATCTCTTGCCCATACCAAATATTTTTTATCGTGACGAAAACAGTTCATCAGAATTACCTCTTACCAATATAAATGTAACATTGACTGGAGATGCTGAAAAAAAAATCTTAGCCAAAAAGAGGCTTTTTGCAGATCATAACTCAAAATCATACACTATTTTGGAGAACGTTCTCGAGGTACGTTATTTAGCTTATTAGAATTTAGTTCATGGTACAGATAAATGTGTTACAAGTTTACTTAAAGTTTCCTTAATACCTGAAGTAATTTAACATTCTATATTTTTGGTTAATTTCCCACAAAATTTTCTCTTATAATAATTTTAGTTTTATCAGTCTGAGAGTTACGTTTATTGAACAAAGTAATAGTATATTATGTTCTTTAGGGTCCAAATTCAGTTGAAATCATGCATACTATACATAAACCTGTGGTGCCCAAAGTAACTACTGTTAAGAACACAGATAGAGTTCTTCATAATTTTGGAGTAGTGGTTGCGGTAATGTAATGAAACATTGTTTAAATTAGATATTTTATTAATTTTATTTTAGGATGAGCAATCTTCAAACTTAGAGAAAATTGATAATCATAGACGCTGGACAAAAAAAAGCTTTTGTCCATATTGCTATATTGAGGTTACACATTTTCCACGGCACTTAAAACGAAGACATGAAAATGAAGGAGCTGTGAGAGAAATATTAACGTTGACCAAAAATGACAATAAAAGAAAAATTTTATTAGACAGCCTTCGTAGGCAGGGAAATTTTTTACTTAACAGTCAAATGGAAAAAACTCGCCCTGTTAGGCGTCCAAGGGCTGAGGAGTCTAGAAATGATTACTTTCCCTGCAATTTCTGTTTAGGGTTTTTTAAAAAAGAATACCTGAGGCGACACAAAAAAAAATGTAAAATGAATACAAATAAAACAAAATTAAGAGAAAACCACTTATCAGAATCCCAAGCTTTTTATATTTGTACAGGCCAAAATAAAGAATTTTATGACTCTCTTCGACTAAAAACAGAAGTTTTAAATAAAATGCGTGTGGACGAAATATCTAGAACAGTTATTGGAGATATATTAATTTGCAGTTATGGCGAGAGTCAGCTGAAAAGACATAAACGTGTGCAGTTAGCTACAATGGTATCTAATAAACTTAGAGAGCTGGGAAGGCTCCTCATTGCTTTGAAGGAAACAACTGGAATTCAAAATTTAATGGAAGTCCTTAAACCCGAGTACTTTGATAATATTGTAAATTCTACAAAAGTAATTAGTGGATACAATGAGGAGACTAAAAGTTTCAAATCTCCTAGTTTGGCACTTCACATGAGCACTAGATTAATTCAAGTTTGCGATATTGCAAGTAAGCTTATTATTAAAAAAAGCAGATTCATGAACTGTGAAAACTCAGAAACTGCACTTAAAAATATCAAACGTCTAAGGGCATTAATTTCTTGCCATTTTAATTCAGAAATTTCTAGCTTTGCTCTAAAAGATCTGAATGAAAAGCAATGGGAGAAGCCAAAAATATTTCCTCTTACTTCAGAACTTCAGCAATTTCAAAAATATGTTATGGATCAAGCAAATAAAGCTTCCGAATATATCAAGAAAAATGAACAGGTGGATATTCATTTTCGGAAATTATCAGAGTGTGTTATGGCTTTGACTTTACTAATCAACAGGAAACGCATAGGAGAAGTACAGTTTTTAAAGCTAAACACTTACACAAGTAATACAAAATCTAACAACGCTGAGGAGTTTTTAGAATCTCTCACAGAAATCGAAAACTTGTTAACAAAACATTTTAAAAGAGTTATAGCTGGGGGTAAAGGTAGCAAGCCTGTGGCTATTCTCTTTCCCAAAAAAATTCAACTTCTCATTGATACCATGTTATCCGTTAGGTCGAAATGTGTACCTGATTCAAATGAATATTTGTTTGCTAATCCAAAAACTACAAACAGATGGCTTAGTTGTTATCACATTTTAAAAAAATTAGCTGATTTGTCTGGTGTTACAAATAAAGACCTGTTTACATCTACTAGACTTAGGAAACAAATAGCAACAGTCCTTCAAGTCATGAATGTTAGCGAGACTGAAATGGAGCAGTTTGCCAGTTTTATGGGCCACACAAAAAAAACCCACCAAGAATATTACAGGTATTTAGAAATAGTTATACTCGGCGCACGATTTTCTAATTTTAGTTATGTATAAACAGTCACATATTTAATACAAAATTAAGTTTCAGTTATCATCAGCTACACACTATTACTATTACAATTAGCTTCCTGAATTTTTATCAAGTAATCAAATAATAATTCAATGTTCATTCATTCTCTCTCAAGGATTTTTAACTGATGACCAGAAAATGATTCTCCACCTGCCTTTCCATCTCTTTTTACTGCTATCATCTTATCATCATCTCCTCTACAAGTGGGTCTCCTGTAGGACATTCTTCCTACTCTCCTACAAACTAGTACCTATGTATACTGAAGTCGCAGAGGACAAAAATTACGACACACCTATCCGTTCTTATCGCATAGATTAGATGACTAAGAACCCCGTTCTTCTAGTGGGAGTATATAACCTCATGATTTAGGAGCACTCAATGAATTCTTGGCTCTACTCGTGCGTGTGGATTTTAAGATCCTGGTGGCATTTACAGTTATAGCCTAAAGGCTCTTGCTTCTCATACTTCTTCTTCATACTTTTCTACCTCTTATACCTTCCCTTGTATCTTGAAATTTTGCTGAATAATAATTAATACTTGTCATTTTTAAGACAAGCAAACGGATAATATATAAAATTCTTATTAATATTATTATTTAGGTTACCTCAAGATGTATTTCAAACTGCAAAAGTTTCAAAAATACTTATTGCCATTAATAAAGGTAAAGGAGGTCAATACAAAGCAAAATCCCTGAATGAAATTAACCTTAGTGATATAGAGTCATCAGATGATTCAGACTACGAGTCCAGATATAATTCGAAAGTTGGTACTGAGTTAAAGGCCGATAAATTTAAAGGTAAAAATGTTCACTGAGATCACAGAAGAAGCCTAAAACGGTTGCTGGAATACAAACGGCAATGAAAAATGAAAATACAGTAGAAAGTGACTCTTCTTTGACTTCTTGCAGCTCTAATGAAGGTATTATTTTATAGCGCATATTTGCTTAATAAATATCACTTCCAGCAAACTGACCTTTATCGTTTTAGACGTAGTACATATATTATTTGGTTTTAGACGTCCGTACACCACGCCCAGCTTCAAAGAAGAAAAAGACTACTCAAAGACAATCTTGGTCTAAGGAAGAAAGTAGAATTGTAAGGCAGTTTTTTGATAAGCACATAGAGGAAAAAATTGCTCCTAAAAAACATGAAGTGGAAGAATTAAAGAGAAAATATTCAACACTTTTTAAAGACAGAAACTGGGTTGTAATTAAAGCATACGTTTACAATTGTTTTAGACAAAAATAATTTTACTACTTTTTTATTTTCACCTGTTGTTACTGCTATTTTGACAAAATTTTCAAAGAAATGTTTCAGTTTGTTAAATTACATTTTTTAAAGAAATAAAACTGTTAAAACAACCATTGATTTTTTTTCGAGTTGGAGAGGAAAAAATACAAAAAAATTTAGAGTCTGTCTTCAAATTATATATTATTATGTAATCTTTACTTGGCAATCAAAATTTGGTTAAAAATATAAGGGACCAAATATATTGTATTATGCGAGGTATTTTCTTTTCATAATTTAGTATCGCAAAGAGCTGGAGATATATAATATCAAATTCAAATATTCATGGGAAATTATATAAAATCCAGGGTTGCCAGAGTGTGGGCTAACCAAAATGCTTTACGCTAAAAGCGTTTGTATAAAATCGGGCTGACCAATAGTCTGTTCACATCATCTATGTATAATGTTACAAGAGCGCCCCCTAAATGAAGGTTGCAGAAGTAGATAGCATATAAGCTACGTATAGAGGGTACAAATGTCGGCCCAACCTAAAATCTGCAAAATATCATTTTGAGGTTAATTATGTCCAATTATCACTATATACACTGGGATACGTTGGTGAGCCCAAAACCGGGCTACCCTACGTTCTCGCGGGCTAACTAAAGAACGCTTAATATATTGTACGGGCTGACCAATAGCCGTTTACATATATATATATATATATATATATATATATATATATATATATATATATATATATATATATATATATATATATATATATATATATATATATATATATATATATATATATATATATATATATATATATATATATATATATATATATATATATATATATATATATATATATATATATATATATATATATATATATATATATATATATATATATATATATATATATATATATATATATATATATATATATATATATATATATATATATATATATATATATATATATATATATATATATATATATATATATATATATATATATATATATATATATATATATATATATATATATATATATATATATATATATATATATATATATATATATATATATATATATATATATATATATATATATATATATATATATATATATATATATATATATATATATATATATATAGATATATATATATATATATATATATATATATATATATATATATATATATATATATATATATATATATATATGGGTGGTGCAACCAAGATGGGGTGGACGATTGTGTGCAAACGGAGAGGAATTTGAAAAAAAAAATTGGGATATGATTGATAGTCAAGAACGCTGTGTTTTAAAATTATACCCATTATACAGGGTGGTCTGAAAAGTTCGTGGTGAACCAAACTTGTGTTTTTTTAAATGGGATACCCAGTATATTATTATTTTAGTTGATTCTTCTATTCGTTGCGATCATTTTGATATAAGGTTAGTTGGGTCTAAAATTTATACCAAGGGAATGGGACGAGGTTAAAGTGGAAAAAAGGGTTATACTCCGGCCATTTTTTGAAAACAATTGAACCAGGTATGGAAAAACCAAATATTCTATAAAATGTATTGTATCTAGGACTACCATAATCGCTTGTAAGTCGTTCAAAATTATTCACTGTCATACAGGGTGGTCAAGTTTTGCAAATTTACCCTGGATTGAATTTTTTTAAATGGAACACCCTGTATATTTTACTTTCATGTTAAAGATAACATTACTAGCTTTCAGAAAATACCATATTTGATACCTTTCTGACCAGCAGTTTTTCAGTAAATTAGCTGTGAAATCAAAATTTCTTCATTTTAACACGAATTACTCTGAATTCACGTTGTTAAAATTGACAATTTAATATTAGGAGGCCATGATATCATCATAAATTGAACAAAAGATTGACAGTCCTGTCAAAACAGCAAAGTGTCAGAATATTGTCATCAGTAAATAAATAAATATTGTTCTTTGATGATGCGATGCCGAAATAAAAACAAGATAGAAGCTTTTGCAAGTTTATCATAGAGGTTTCAAGAAACAGGAAATGTTGCTTTCACAAAAACGTAAAGTAATTAATAAACCAGTTACCAATGAAGATGATGCTTTGACAGTATTAATAACAGATCTTTTTTTACAAAAAAAAATAAATTTAATATAAATCAAGAAAAGCAATGTAATTAAAACTTATAAAAGATGTTCAACTAAACCACCGTTTTGCTGAAGGCACATTTCGAGTCTATCCATAAATGAAAGTTTCACTTTTCTCAAAGTCAGGTCTGAAATGTTGCGAAAACTGCTTATTATTCTCAACTTCATATTTTCCACTGTGGTTGGAACCTCTTTATAAACTTCTTCTTTAACATGTCCCCATAAAAAGAAATCTAGTGGCGTTAAATCGGGTGACCTCGCAGGCCACTTAACTGGTCCACCTCGCCCAATCCAATGCTCTCCTTTCCAATTATTGAGAAAATGTCTTACATGCCTATGGTAATGCGGGGGTGCTCCATCATGTTGGAACCATAAGGAATTTCTTAACATTAAAGGTAAGTCTTCGAACAATACGGGCAACTCATTTCTCAAAAAATTTAAATAGACTTCTCCCGTTAAATGCTCTTCAAAGAAATATGGTCCTATAACATGAGAGCCAATTATACCTCCCCAAACATTAATTGACCATTTATTTTGATGGTCCACCTGACGAATCCAATGTGGATTTTCGGTTGAATAATAGTGCATATTATGTTTGTTAACCAAGCCGTTGCTTTTAAAAGTTGCTTCATCTGAAAGCAGCACCCTATCTACAAAACCTGGATTATCCCAAATTGTATTTAAAAACCAAATTGAAAACTCTTGCCGTTGGACGTAATCGCGATCATACAGTTCTTAATGTAATTCAATGTGGTAGGCATGCTATTTATGTTGTTTCAGAATCCGTTTAATACTAGTGCGTTCAATATCAGTAGCTCTCTCAATTTCCCTGGTACTTGTGTGTGGATTTTCTTGCACTGTTAATAACACTGTCAAAGCATTATCTTTATTGGTAACTGGTTTATTAATTACTTTACGTTTCTTAAAAGCAACATTGCCTGTTTCTTGAAACCTCTCTAATAAACTTGCAAAAGCTTCAGGTCTTGGTTTTTTTTCGGCATCGGGATATCGTACCGCATAAACCCTGCTTGCTAGTAAAGGGTTTTTTTGACACTCGCCCAACATAAAAGTCATGTTTATCAACTCTGGAGTACTCAAACTCATTGTTACTTAACAATTTCTCGGCTTATCGTCAAAAAACAATGGTAATTGATACCAATTATCTGACACTTTGCGGTTTTGACAAGAATGTCAATCTTTCTTTTCATTTATGATTATATCATGGCCTCCTTATATTATAGGTAGTCAATTTAAGCAACGTAAATAATACCGTTTCTGTTAGAATGAGTAAATTTTGGTTTCACGGTTAATATACTAAAAAAGTGTTGGTTAGAAAGATATCAAATAAGGTATTTTCTGAAAGCTGGCGATGTTATCTTTAATATGACAGTAAAATATATGGGGTGTTCCATTTAAAAAAATTCAATCCATGGTAAATTTGCAAAACTTGACCACCCTGTATAACAGTGAATAATTTTGGACGACTTACAAGCGATTATTGTAATCCTAGATACAATACATTTTATAGAATATTTGGTTTTTCCATACCTGCTTCAATTGTTTTCAAAAAATGTCCGGAGTATAACCCTTTTTTCCACTTTAACCTCGTCCCATTCCCTTGGTATAAATTTTAGACCCAACAAACCTCATATCAAAATGATCGTAACGAATAGGAGAATCAACTAAAATAATAATATACCAAGTGTCTCATTTAAAAAAACACAAGTTTGGTTCACCACGAACTTTTCAGACCACCCTGTATAATGGGTATAATTTTAAAACACAGCGTTCTTGACTATCAATCATATCCCAAAAATGTTTTTTTCAAATTCCTCTCCGTTTGCCCACAATCGTCCACCCCATCTTGGTTGCACCACCCTGTATATATATTTATATATATATATATATATATATATATATATATATATATATATATATATATATATATATACATATATATATATATATATATATATATATATATATATATATATATATATATATATATGTTTATATATAAACATATATATATACATATATATACATATATATATATATATATATATATATATATATATATATATAAATATATATATATATATATATAAATATATATATATATATATATATATATATATATATATATATATATAAATATATATATAAATATATATATAAATATATATATATATAATATATATATATATAATATATATATATATATATATATATATATATATATATATATATATATATATATATATATATATATATATATATATATATATATATATATATATATATATATATATATATATATATATATATATATATATATATATATATATATATATATATATATATATATATATATATATATATATATATATATATATATATATATATATATATATATATATATATATATATATATATATATATATATATATATATATATATATATATATATATATATATATATATATATATATATATATATATATATATATATATATATATATATATATATATATATATATATATATATATATATATATATATATATATATATATATATATATATATATATATATATATATATATATATATATATATATATATATATATATATATATATATATATATATATATATATATATATATATATATATATATATATATATATATATATCTATATATATATATATATATATATATATATATATATATATATATATATATATATATATATATATATATATATATATATATATATATATATATATATATATATATATATATATATATATATATATATATATATATATATATATATATATCGAAAGTAGGCAAAAATTAACGCGGTTAGGCTATTATATAGTAGAAGAAGGATTTTTTGGGAAGACCGCTAAAACAACGAAATTTGTCCAACTATAGACACGTGTTTCTTTCATCAGTGTAGTCAACAATAAATATATATATATATATATATATATATATATATATATATATATATATATATATATATATATATATATATATATATATATATATATATATATATATATATATATATATATATATATATATATATATATATATATATATATATATATATATATATATATATATGAAATTTGGCCAACTATATTATATATTAACCTTTTTTTGTATATGTATGTCAATATAATAATTCAACGACCTATTAATAATTACATAATTGTCCGATGCAATATCCTGCAAAAGTAAGTAAAAAACTCATAAGGATTAAGTCTCTTTTATATCTCTCTCTTATTTATATATATATATAAATATATATATATAAATATATATATATAAATATATATATATATATATATATATATATACATATATATATATATATATATATATATATATATATATATATATATATATATATATATATATATATATATATATATATATATATATATATATATATATATATATATATATATATATATATATATATATATATATATATATATATATATATATATATATATATATATATATATATATATATATATATATATATATATATATATATATATATATATATATATATATATATATATATATATATATATATATATATATATATATATATATATATATATATATATATATATATATATATATATATATATATATATATATATATATATATATATATATATATATATATATATATATATATATATATATATATATATATATATATATATATATATATATATATATATATATATATATATATCTATATATATATATATATATATATATATATATATATATATATATATATATATATATATATATATATATATATATATATATATATATATATATATATATATATATATATATATATATATATATATATATATATCGAAAGTAGGCAAAAATTAACGCGGTTAGGCTATTATATAGTAGAAGAAGGATTTTTTGGGAAGACCGCTAAAACAACGAAATTTGTCCAACTATAGACACGTGTTTCTTTCATCAGTGTAGTCAACAATAAATATATATATATATATATATATATATATATATATATATATATATATATATATATATATATATATATATATATATATATATATATATATATATATATGAAATTTGGCCAACTATAGGCACGTGTTTCTGACTTAAGGCCTTCATCAGTACGGTCAACTAGTTGAGAGATGAGTACAACTAGCGCCAAAATTAATACATTGTGTGGTTTTGTGTACAAATTTAATGTGTTTGTGAATCGTCTAACTATTTTAACCTTTTTTTGTATATGTATGTCAATATAATAATTCAACGACCTATTAATAATTACATAATTGTCCGATGCAATATCCTGCAAAAGTAAGTAAAAAACTCATAAGGATTAAGTCTCTTTTATTATTATAACATTTTAATATTATTACAATAACATCTATATTTTATGTATCTTTTTAGTTTTGTTACTTTGAAATTCGGCCGAAACGTCTCGAAATTTTAAAAATAACAGATTTTTAAATTTGAAAATTGAAATAGTTTTCATTACCTTGTACCACTCGAACCATATCCCAAGAAAACAAAATTAATCTAAAAATATATATTAAAGGTTCAAGAATCATCGACTAAAATATGTATATGTATATATATATATATATATATATATATATATATATATATATATATATATATATATATATATATATCTACATAGTAGAAAATGAATTTTTTTTCTGGGATGACCGCTAAAGCAATCCAATTTGGCTAATTATGGACACGTGTTTCTGACTTAAGTTCTACATCAGAACATCCGAGCTCTTCGCCGGACTTGATACTCTATTACCACGGAGCAGCATATGGCAACCAGTCGCGAAACTAATAACCTAAGAGTAAGAATATATATATATATATATATATATATATATATATATATATATATATATATATATATATATATATATATATATATATATATATATATATATATATATATATATATATATATATATATATATATATATATATATATATATATATATATATATATATATATATATATATATATATATATATATATATATATATATAATGTGTGGGAAATTCGTTATGACAATATTGGGATATCCGTAAGAGATACAAGCAAGTTTAGACAATTATCTTTGTAAATGAGTGCCATTTGGCTCACGATTCTATCTTTTTTGATTTTTGAGAATTTTGAAAAAAACAAAAAACTGCATTTTCGAAAACCCCTCATAATTTTTTTGAAAATATTTCTAATCCGTAAAAACATTATCAAGGCAACTTTTTACGTAGAATACGCCTATTTAGTCACATTTTATTTGCAACGTTTATGTTTTTAGAACCATCATCAACTTCGCATTTTCTTATGGCCAGTATATTCGATTTTAACAGTTTCTAAAAGAGTATTTTTTTAGCTTTTCAGTAATGTATCACACTTGACAATTAAGTTATCGTTAAGATGGATAAAGTGCGTAATTTAAAATTAATAAGTTTTTTTTTGGATTATCATATAAGAAATTAATTGGGTTAAATAGCAAATACAAGAATATTTCAAATAAAAATTCGATTTTATCTACAAGAAGGGGCGAAACGGAACTTCAGATCTGAAGTCAACCGTCTATAACGTCTTAAAAGTAACTAAATACAAACTCTACAAGAAGAGTTTCCTAACTACTCAGTGACATTAATTACATAATATTAAGATTAAAAATGTTGACCATTTTGTTCAATGCACTTGATGCATTTCTTCCCAATTGATCTGATTACCCGCTGGATTTGATTGATTTTTCTAAAATAATTCGAGTTCGCTGCTCAAGAACTTGCCTATTTTCAGGAGGGTCAAATTCGTATATCTCATTTTTCGCATATCCCTAGCAGACAACTATTATAGGATATTACTTTTTCACCAAACGTTTTTGTTAAATAGGCTTGTACATCCCTGGTGTTATGTGCAGGGCAACCGTCTTATTGAAACCATAAGTTGTTAAACTGATCATTTGAGAAAACTTCTCGAATGGCAGGAACTATTTGGTTCTGCAACATGGCAAGGTATCTTGGACCTGTCAGTGTCTGATCATAAATAAAAGGCTCAATCATGGTTGGAAGAAAACAAGGTGTGTTCGCCAGTCTGCGCATCTACGTCAGATGTGAGGTAGCTTTCGAAAAAATGTAGTAGGCCCTGGAAATAAACGTCAATTAAAATTGTAGGTTAGTTTGACAATTTTTAATTTTTTTTTGTGTAAAATAAATTTTACTTTAGAAGGAAAAGAAATGTTAAATAAATTTGGGTATTAAGAATCAAGAACCAATATGTCTTGTGTGGTTACTGGTCTCTTCAGCCACAATAAACTGCAATATTTTGTTGATATTTTGGAAAAGTAAAACACATTTAACATGCCCATTTTCATTTATTTTTAACATTTACTTTAATGAGGTAATTGCCATAGTTCCTATAAAATTAGTAAAAATAATACTTTAAATAATAAATTTAGGTTTGTCTAATAAAAAATGTTTTCGTCTTAAATCTAAAAAGTTGGAAAAATTAATCACTATAATATTATCCTTAATCACTAAAATACAACACTGATACACTGTAGCAGTGGTTTTACAAATAGCATCTACTATATCTCCCTTCGGCTATGTATCTATAACATCTGACTTTAACCCAGCAGAAATAAACAAGCTTTTGGGCGACTTGAAAAATATCAAAAAAACTTCTTATACATGAGGGATCCAGTGTATCCAATAGCGATATTCTGACGCTTTACTCTTAATTAAAAAACGTACACTTTTACTTAAAAAATTTACCATTTTGCTGCCCGAGTTAAATAGGTATATTCTACGGTGTTAATGTTTTCTACAGAATTTTACATAAAACTGGAATAAAGTTCAACTAAATGCTTATGGAAAGTATTCATATTTTCTAAACCATCCTATTTTTACTCATTTTCTTTACCTATATGTGGCTTACAAACTTCCTAGAATGATATACATTGATGGAGGTTTTGAGGTAGGCTACAAATAGTAGAAACCAGAAAAAGGAGCTGATACTGGAAAACTACAATATTGTCAGGTACACAAATAAAAACAAAAAGACCATTTTATTTCACTTCACAAAATGTTAAAATAAAAATCGTAAATAATCTTATTCGAGTTTTCTTAATTAATTAAATGCATACCATGCAGTGTTTATATAAATTGAATTATACGGTTTCAGTTAATACCACTTAACACACAATTGGCTGAGACGTAATATTGATGTGAATTTGCCAATGCCAGTAATCTGATTTAGTTTTACGTAGTTACAAGCATATATCAAAATTTTCACATTAGGTATATCTTTTTTAAACGTAATTACGTTTGGGCAGTCGATGCTAAAATTTCATCAAGTCCTTCTATACAGTAGCTGAACACTTCTTAGTTTAAACAATACAAATTCACACAGAAAGAAAACTTAAAGTAGGACTCTTAAATATACTTATAAGTTTGCAATCTTATTATTATGGTAAATGAAGGATTTTTGTTTTATTGTTTTCTGCCTAGAAGTTCCTTCTGAATGAGTGGTAAGCTCAGGGGTCGGTAACAGTTAAACATTTTCGGTTATATTATCTTTCTGCTGGTATTTGCCATCATGACATGTATATTGTTCGTTATCCATAGTGGATTCATTAGTCAGCATTTTTATGTATCACCTAAAACAAAAATCTACTTAGGTACATATAAAAATTATTGAAACATAGAATATGTATACTTAAATAAGAATATAATCTACAAGTAACATATTCAGCTACACCTATTTTTGACTTACTAAATATACCATTTGAAACCAAACATATTTTTAAAATACTCGAGTTTAAAATGTATATCCTGAACTAGCTCAAATAAAAATATTTCTACATACTGTCTTAAGTTCTTTTAAATCAGTCTAATGACTATTTGTGTATTTACATACATCATCTAGTTTTTTAGGAATTTTTTGAAATAAACAGTTTGGTATGCTAATCTTAATGAACTACATATTTTTCTCATGTTTCACTAGAAAACTAAATAATACATACCTGCACTTGAAACGATATATAAGTTTATTCCAATATTTCCAATAAACAACTTTACGATCTGCAACTAACATATCATACGTCCAAAATTCGATTAAAACACACAAATACCTATGAAAAAAAGTCACAAAAATATATTTAACCTCTACCTGTTAAATTAATGTTTGCTTATAACCACAAAAAACGAAACTGATAAACAAGGTCTAGGATGATTTTATAATTAAGAGCTCTTTAAGAGATAGACGTATTTCCATCTCCGTTTACACCTTAATTATAAAAGATAAAATTATGAGTATTGTGACCGATACATGAATTCCCTTAACAAATTTTAGCAAAGGTGTATTGCAATGACGTATAAAATAGATAGACTCAGCATTCCCCTAAGGAACCGCTCAAAAAACAGATCAGTCATTGTTTGACACATATTGCATAAGTGGAAGAAAGATGGACTGATCTCATAAACAAAGTATAGAGTAAATGACAACAAGGGTCCCAGCATCACGACTTGACTCACCAGTGGCGTAGTTTTTTTACAGCAGATTCAGTTTTAAGAAGTTTTCTATTTTATCATCAGAGTTTAAGGCGGTCTTTTTAAATCAAATTTGATTTTCCTCTTTTTTATGAAGTCAACATCTGAAGTTCTCACGCTGTTTTTTTTTAGAGTTTGAATGCTAGCAATCATGTCGCTCTATTAGTTTGCGGGAATGACATATATCAGTTTTAAAATAAATTTAATTTTTTGTATTAGCGGTGAAAAAGAATCTATTATTGAATTTAATGAGATTTTCGTGCCCGATTTTACCCTCGTCGTTTTGTGAGAACTTTATATGGTTTGAAGTTGCCAATGTTAATAATCTTAATTAGGCCTGTTCGCTTAACAGAATATTGTATACTTAATATTCTACACCAGAAAAGCAAATAAGGATTACCTGTCCTTTTTATTCTCATAAAATAATAAGTCTATTTCAACTAATCTAGGAACTGAAACAGATTGAAAAGAAAAACAAAGAATTCAAACAATATCATTTATTATTTATCCAATGGGATAATATATGCTGAAGAAATTAATATACACAATTAATTAATATACAATATAACACCTTTATTAAATTTTAAGTACATGCATGCAAAAAAATATCAATATGACAAGCCGAGAGAGCTTGTTAATAAAAGTGTCCTAAAGATAAGAATATTTCCCTTGTACAAGAATCGTGTTACTACAGTAAGCACCGCTTATAGTCAGATATATTTCAATAATAAGTTGGTGTAAACATTTGAACTATGACTACATACATACGATGTTGGTCCTTCTCGGCACCATTTAGTCGCATAGCTGTTTCTGTCCACCCCTACAGAAATTTTACAGTTTATTTTCAAACAGTGGTTGCTAATCCGTAGTCGTTTCATTTTAAAGCAAGGGTTCTTCGGTAATTTGCAATTAAAGTTAATAAACAAAAGACTTTTTTTTACTGTCAGTGGACGCTATCTTTTTAATATAACCGGTTTGAAAACCCAACTGCAGGTACTTTTTCACCTCATACTGTTATCACTTATTGCAATAAAAATGCAGTTGGTTTCCTGGTTTAAATAAATTGCCATCAGTATGATTTTGGGAGTTTAATGTAAAATAAATATATGTGATTTTAAATTAAAAAATGTGGAATTTACGAAAAATATTATTATAATACTGAAGTTTTTTTTTGTAAAAATTAAGGTCTCTTACGATAAATATGTTGCATGGGAAATTCAAAACAAAGTGAAAATTAAAAAACCATGAAAATCTTGCAAAGGAAAATTTTCTTTTAACGGAATGCTTCACTAACTTTATATAATGGAAGCATAACTGATTTTATGAAATTCAGAATTCAAATGTTATGCTATAGTACATATTACTCTAAATACAGTAAAGTCCTGTGTTGTGATATATCAATATTAGTTCAGTTTAACCACCGGAGAGAAAAACTTGCCATACCGTTAACTTAAAAAATAAGTAAATGACTTCTACGTCTTACGCACATTACAACTAATTAACAAAATTCAGTGCAAATCTCGTTTATTGTCAAGATTTCTTTTCTACATGAATTTTTACTTTTCTGGAGAGAACGATTGGATAACAATTGACTTCAGAGTCCCGTTCAGATTTTTAAACCCTTGCTGTCCGATAACTAGGGGGATGATTTCCAAATTATTGTTTTTAATTTAAAGGGAACCTGTAAGCTAACACCATACTTAGTCCTGATACAAGTGGCATAATTGGTTTTAGCTATTTAGCTGAGTTTAGCTAACTCAGAATTGCCCCCGATTTCTGTTATGAAAGGACTCTGCGTAAAAGATAGCTGGCATACTACATACAGCCCTGCTTTTATGATAGCAATAAAGGTCTGATTATGAAATACATATGTGCCCACTTACACTCCCAAACGTTACAGGACAGAGTGAAATAAACATTAAAGTAACCTTGTGTACGATTTCTGACATGTAGATACCAAACTAGCTAATTGTATGTATAATAATTTTCTAGAGCTCACCCACAAAAAAAACAAGACTATGAGGAATAAGGCTTGATACATACATAATACTGATTAATCACAGAAAATATAGAATTTCTTTTAATGTAGACAGCTTTTCAGATAATAATAAATAAATATGGGCCTTAAACACATTGGGAGGAAATATATAATTACCTAAAAAAACTAAGCAAAACCCTATAGAGCTTATTTAAAATCATATCATTATAAATTCAACTAACATACTGCCCACTTAACAAAAGCAAAACAAATTATTTACATTCAGATCTATGACCTAATAAATAGAAAATTTCCTATTACAAGGAATACTGAATAAGTAAATTTATTCGTTTCGGGAAACTATAATGCTACACACTTTTAGTCTTCAGAAAAGAGTGATATAAAAACTGGATAAAATCCTTCCATTTTTGATTGTACTATAGGGTAAAGTGGGGATATTGACGAATACCTATAAATACATTTTAAAAACCAACAGGTTGGAAGATTAAGTGTTGCATAAAAAGTTTTTGATCAATTTACATATCTAATCATGTTGTTTTCATTAAACATGATTTAAAAACTTACTATGACAGGTATTAAGCAAAGAAATAATTTAAAAAATACTTTACATACATCAACAAAAAATGAAACCGACAAAAAATTTAAATTTTTTTATATAATAAAGTTATGCTTTATCAAATAAAACTACTTCTCAACTTTTGGCGTTCGAAACTACTGGCTACTACTTGTAATAGTTATTACAAGAAGCAAAAAATCTATATTTGCCTATGACTAGCAAAAATTTTAGCCCTTTACACTGTACCACTCAGCGTGATCATTTTAACTTTTCCAAATTACGATCTGCTCTAACTTATTAGAGATATTAATTTAACTTGCATTTTTTAATAAGGCACCCTGAACATTTTACTTTAAATAGGCAGGACTCCTTCTTCTGATTCTAAACGTACAGAATTTGAAACCTTTATTTTTTAAAATACAATGGGAAAGGAAAAAATGGCTGGGCCATAAAACCAATGTGTATGACAAAGTTTTTCTCCATTTTTGATGGATAAAGGTATCAAGAACAAGGGGGAAGAGACCTATCTACTCAAAGAGCAATTCAGAAAGTGTCTCATTTAAAAAAAATGCCAGTTATATTTATATCTTTGAAAATTTACACGCAAAATGACCACACTATACATTATTAATTTAGAAAAATATATTAAAATGCCGTGTCGTGCCCCTAATATTATATCTTGTATGTAGTATAACAAATATTTCTCTTGGTTTTCCATTCTATGACAATTTCAACAATGTTCTTTAGAAGTTGCATTAAAAAGTAGGTTATAAAAGTTGTTCATTGATCTCAGCTTGCAAAATGGAGAGGGACCTGGAAAAGAAAGAATATAAAAATGATTATGGGGTTTAATTATTTTAGATATATTAAATATCAATAGATTATAATAAAATTGTAGAAATAATTCTTTTATTGTGAGAGACACAGAGGAATTCCTATCCCACTCATGCTTTTTAAAATAAATAAATTACAAAAAAAATTAAGGTAAACTATTTTTAAAATAAAATCAAAATGAAGTAAGAATCCCTTAACTATATATAGAGAACTAGAAAAAAACCTATTTGTTAATCAAAATAGTAAGGTCTAGAGCTATATCCTTTAACTATATATAGAGAGCTAGAAAAATACCTATTTGTTAATCAAAATAGTCAGGTCCAGAGCTAAGTATTAACAAAGCTCTAATATAAACAATTTAACTAGTTGTTTTGCAGTACCTATACTGGCAAAGATACAATTACAGTTATTTATACAATTTTTTGTACAAAGTTATATATATATATATATATATATATATATATATATATATATATAACTTTGTACAAAATATATATATATATATATATATATATATATATTTTACTTTAAGGTTAAATTACTTCAACTCAAGATAGGCTTTACTGCCTAAGACTAATTCTTATTGAGAGAGCTGACAGTTTTATTATCTAAGTAGTTATAATAACATAAAACTGGTACATACAACTACATAATTAAACAAACACATCTGTAGTTGTATTATATATTATATATTCTACATGTTTTTGTTGATTTAAAATCCGATGATGCCTTTTTGTTTGGCGAAAACACTTGTAACCGTAGCTTTTTAATGTATTGTTTTTCTTTTCTGCAATTATTAAACCAGGTCTCTTAGAGATATTATGGACCAATTACTTCTTCAACAGGGATTAAAACAAAATAAAAAAATAAGAAGGGACATATTAAAATATAATTCAGAATCTCGTTATAGTATTCCGTCAAATCGAAGTATGCTTTTTGCACTAATTTTATGTATTCTATCAACTTAATTTTTGGCAATCGAAGTTTTGCATATATTAATGTAATAAGAATTAGGTAATAACATGCAAAATTTGTAACAAACACCCAGTTCTATTTTACTCAATGTAATTTTGTTGTTACCCTTTATTTCATATGTATTCTGACTTATATTTTGGAAGTCTACTTGAAAATGAGTCAAACCTGATTATCACTCATAAATTCTTTCTAAAAACTAAAATGTAAATTTACTTTTATCGGGAACTCCACTTTTGCTTAATTCTACCACACACAAATAACACATTTTAAAAGTTATTTATTGTTATAAGTATAAATTGTATCTAATAAATTTCTTTTTTGAAATAAAATAAATACTTCACAATAAGCGAATTTACAGGTACTTCGTCGGAGTAATAGGCAGAGCCTTTTTAATGAAAATTTAAGATAAAAACATACCACAAACTGGTAAGTGGTTCTTACACCATTTTGTTTCACTAAATTATAGATTTACCAATTCAGTTTCATGCACAAAATTTGAACTGTATTAAATAGTTTGTCCCGAACAGGCTAATTAACACACAGACCTATCAATGGAAATAAACGTGATTTCGGCATCTTGCAATCCTAAAACATTGACATCTCTAAAAATCTGGAAAGATAATTTTATTTAAATAACAATATTTACATCGAACAGAAGAAGCGAGAAAAATTATTATATAATGTTCTTCCGATATGTTTAAATCTAACAAAAATTGGTTAATTATTTTTAAAACACTTCTTATATGAGGATGCATATTTAAAGTTAAAACTGTTTTTTTTTAAATGATCATGTGATATCTGTATCTATTATTTTTGCTATTGGCGTTTTCTTATATAAGATAAAGTTAAAGACACAATTATAGCAACCTATACACATAGATCAGTAAAAATAATATTTAAACGATTTTGGAATTAAAATGTTTTATTGGTTTTGTTTTTATAACATTTTACATCCCAAAGCATATAGCAACAACAAAAATGCGTCAGTAATCCCAGATTACTAACAGATATACATATGTTTATATGATTGTACATGAGTGTGTTTTGGTTTTTGTAAAACATATTAAATTATTATATTATATATTAGCTATAATTTTAAATCAACTTACCAAAACAACTTTCTCTAAATTATCCGAGTATCACATTTTGAGGTAGCCTTATTAGGTCATAACCATTAGAATGGAGGAGTAGTATCTATTAATTTGTAGCTATGGCAGCATTTGATCTAATTAGTCCTCAGCCATCAAGTTTATTCATACGACTGGACACAAAATAATCCTTGCATTATTTAGTTCTTTTGGGAAAATGGTGATCAATCTTCAAAATTTCAACCTATTATTTGTCGTTTTCATGGTAATCTAAAACAAAATATTAATATTGAGCCTTGTAAAGTGCTTAAAGTTTAAGTCTTTAGCATAGTCCATGCGACAAGCGTGTTATAGTATTAACTAAAAAAAAATTCGCCTGTGTCGATATTCGAACCCACCACCTATACGAAGCGGGCCGAGAACCCTACCACCACGCTACAAAGCTTATGAAAGAAAATAAATAAATAGCTTATATTAGTTAGCTGAACGCTAATGAAATCACATCTAATTTTACGTGAACCAAAATTTAGAAATTTCGTTCACCTCAGCGTAGAAGGGATAGAGCGTTAAACGCAATTTATATTTAGTTCTCTCTCTTCTGCCTGTACTTGAAAAATCAAGTATATACCAAAAAAAGTCTTAAAAATTACTAGATCGGATCAAACTGAAGTTATTTTTAACATTTATTGTAAGGGCAGATGCAGAAAAAAATGCACGATAAACAACCTACATAACTTTGCCTCTTATAAAAAATCTGTAACCCAGAGCTAGAATTCTTTGTAATGTAATGGCCCCAAACACAAAATGAAATGCTAGCAATAAGAAAAAAGGCAATAACTATATAATACATTGCATAATAAAGTGCATGGTGTTATATGGGCATAAATGAACCACTTGAAATTCATTATATGTTTATCCTTCTACTTTATTACTCTCTATGAGCATTTAAAGGTTTTAAAAACAGAATTTTGAAATTTTATCTGCAGTTTAATCAGATATTTTGTAAGAGCATTTAATTTTTCCTTACGCGTCTATCGAATCTACTTCACTGGGCAAGACACATTTAACATAAAGGTAAGGTTTTTTCTTACATATTCTCCTAGACACTACTATATTTAACTGTAACTCATAACCCACAGTAAATTTAAATACTAAAAACCATGAAAATCCAGGACAAACACAACAACAATGCAAGGTCGAAATCAGTCAGGACCCCCTCCACAGATGGCGCATTCGTTTGATAAAATTCATAAAATGAATTTCATATTAGATTAATGGCTGACATGATCGGTGAGCGTGGTGTCTTTGTTTAGATAACGTGTTTAGATAACAACAGCTTGTAACTAGTGTCTTCTCCGATTAATTTCGATTTGACAGCTTAGCGTTTATTGCTTAAATGTCTACTCTATTTTAACAGGCAAAGACAGAAAGAGATAAATACACACTTGGTGCACATTCATTTTACCTATGGAGCAGCCTGAAGTAAAGGCGGGAAATGACTCGGGTAAATGCAACAGTGCCAAATACTATTCCTTTAAGCAAAACAAAATTAATAAAAACGAAATGATAAAAAAAAGCTTTTCCGCTTTGTTTGTTATTAGCTTATTTAAAGTTATTTTAGAAATAAAATGCAATATTAACTTTCCTAAAAGCAATATTTTTGCCAATATCTTCGTGAATTAAGCACAGTAATCCCAAAATTTACTGTCGAGAGTAGCAAATCTGTCAAACGCGCTTTCTATAGCTTACTGACTGATCGCTTTTAAATGTAAACAATGGAGTCTATCCTATTTATTTATATGTCGTTGGTGTATTGTAACCTTTTGAGACCTTTACGCAATATAAACATGGCAAACCTGTCATTTTTATCGGCGCTTGGTACGTCATTACAACTATGGTCTTAAACTCCTGGAAACCCGTAAATATAGACCGTATATTCAAATGGCCTACCTTAAGCAGTAAATTATTCATCTAATATATCTAGTTCAATAAAAAACAAGCAACTCTCAGAAAAATATATGTTAATCAGATAAACTAATATGAATCGCTATCGAACAATTAAGAACAATCCTATCCATTCAAAAAAAAAACAATAAATGTGATATTATTTTATCTCAAACCAAAATCAGTGATATTACTTTATCTTAAACTACAAACTAGAAACAAGTAAAAAATAGATTACAAATTAGGTATCATAATCTTTATAATATTACCATTTTAATTACATAAAAAAAATATATTTAACAAAATAGCTAATAACCGAAAATAATAACTACGATTCCTGTAATATTTTATAAAATATCATAAAACAATAACATTTTACCAATTCATAACCAGCAGAATGTACGCGTATAATTTACTATATACCTACTATATGTATATCCTATGAATGAAACCCATTCATTCACAAAAGTTCATTACTGAAAAAAATATATATAATCCCAACATTTCAGTATAGACATTCTTAAACCAAACCAATTCTCTCTAAAATAAGGTAAACATATTTTAAAAGCAGAAAAAAAACGGTACCTCAGCTAAGGAAATCTCTGCTATTTAAAATAAGCAAAAAATATCTAAGGAATTCATTGCATATTAAATTATTTGTATTGGTTTAAAGTCACAGCAGTACTGAAACAACTAAAAATACACTATCAAAAATGTATGCTACAAATTAAATTAAATATTATTATTTTTGCAAAATAAGCGATTTACGATTGTTAGCTGCATCCCAGAAATAAACTTTACCATTCGAGGACCACACATTCTTTCCATACTTCTTCTTGGACTTGGTTTTGGTTTGTTTAACACTTTTCGGTGACGGTTTCTGTTTATCTGGATTAGTATCAGTAAATATCTGGAATGTTTTTGTTAAATCTTTGTTGTCCCCATAGATAATAAGAAAAATGCAAATAATCCTCGTGTGTATAATTTAATCGCCCCGGCATGATTATTAATTTAATAACTTATATAATAAATATGACATTTCTATTGTACTCAATTGGTTTTGTTTTCGCCACGCCTCCCCGCTGGCCAACTAATAACGAAACTTGGAAGCAGTAAGGCATTTTTACCATAATTTTTTTTTGCACAGTCACAAAGTCATCTACATAGGCTGATTTGGTTATCAGAAGATAAATGCTCTTAAACTCACTCACCTGATATTTTAAAAGAAATTGATATTTTTTGTGGCCTCAAAAGAATTATTTTCCCAATTTGTACAAACACTAGTAACACTGGAAAAGGAAAATTTTTGGGTACAATCGGATTCCTGCTTGCAGTGCAGTGAAATAAACCAAGTTGGCTTTCGTGAAAATATGTTTACAACCAAATATTAGAATTTATAAGACGCTTTTACTTCTTTTTAACCGACTTTCAAAAAGGAGGAGGTCATAAGTTCCACCCTATGATTTTTTTTTACATATGTAGACCGATTATTCCGGGGAGGTTTACCCAATCAGATGAAGTTTTCAGGAAGATTTTAGGGTATTGTAGTATAGTGTAGTGCCGGAGTGGTCCCATAGCAAGCATATTGAAGAAAATATTAAAATGGCGGAATGGTGCCAGTTTGAATATTTTTTACCCAAAATTTTCCGCGATAAATTTTAATTCTTTAATATATTGCTTTGAACTTTGGTTTAGGAAGTTTAACCAAAATAGTTATTTCGCCGCAACCTGGGGTACGTAATCTATTTCTTCGTCAGGGAATTTCTGTTATTATTACATCTTAATGAATATTGAACATAACAAATATCATTATTGGTACAAAAGATTGCTTGTTTCAATGATTGATGTTTTATTAGAGGAGGGGGGAATACGGGAAAAATATGTAATAATCTTTTGGGGACTAAGGGAAAAATATGTACTAATATTTTGTTTCATATGATTTTCCGGATTTTTATTGGAACGAAGTTCAATTTTAGTAATCATTTTAATTCTTGACAATGTGTATTGCTGATTTTGTATAAATATGTATAGAGGCGCTTTATAAATAGGTAATATTAGTACTACGATTCTCGCAAAATTTCACTTACACACCCAGTAGCAACTTGTTTATTTTATTGAGGATGTCCACATTTTTAACCTAGGTTTAGGCCTCAGAATCATTAAAGCTGACCTTAACAATCAAACTTTGTATCAATAGAACATAATTTATTTTTATAAAAAAAGTCGGCGTCAAACTAATAAAAACAGTAAACGTTATACTCGTGATATTAGGTTCAAGATATTCAATACATGAGTGTCTTTTTGTGGATTAAGTAATTAAGAATTAATTTGACGTCGACTTCATTAAGTCAAATTTTTAAGAAGAAAAGAAAAAAATTATTTATAAATTATATCTAAATGTTGTTTAAAAAAATTATGTAAATGTTTTTTAAACCATTTTTAAAAACTGTGTATTGTTGTAGAGCCTTGAGAAAGGAAATATATTTTCCGAAACGCTGGCAGCTTAATATTGGGTTTCATTACCAACTGATCTATATAACCCATTCAAAGGATTGTAATAATATCATTATTAACTTTTTAGTGCTTTTTTTGAAGTCGGTTTTATTTTTTTTTAATTAGTATATCTGACACAGTGTGTTCTAAGCAGTCCGGTTTTTTGTTTTAAAAAAATATTTTTTATTGTTTCTTCTTACAAAAATTCATGTAGCTATAGAGAATGTGCATTTTTGAAATTGATTTTTGTTAAGAGCTTATTTGAATATTGTATAAAAAATTCTACAAATTCTGATATGACACGTATGTTAAAATCGAGAGTTCTGTTTTTAAGTTACAATAATTTCCATATCTCGTGTGTGGTCATTCCAATCGCAGAACTGTACATTCTTCGGTCTCCCTAATCTGGCCATTATTTTTGGCTGACCTCCATTCAGTCGTGCAATTCGGGGTTGAATGCGCGCTATGTTTTGTGGTTTTCAGCATTGAACTGTCATTGTACGATGGTTTGTCCACCATCGTGCCTCTCTGGAGGGTCCGACACGGACGTCACCTGCCGTCTCGAAAGGGTAGCCGAATACAGACGGATGGGTGGGTGATAATGACAAAAAAAAATCAGATATGGAATGAGGATAAATTAAACACACAAATTAGTTAATCTTGTTTATAGAAACATTTTGTAAAGACATAAAAACTTCAGATATCTTAATTTTGTCTAGATAGTAGAAAGGCGACAGATATTTAAATTTTGCAAGTTACAGGGTATTTAGAGATTGGTGTTTTAAGTGCTCACGGTTACATAAAATTTGAATTTATAAAAATAAAATATTTAAATAAATTGTCATATATTTACGTATAATCCCGAAAAATATTTTCTCCTCTGCATTTATGTTTATATATTTGTGTGATTGTGTAGTTGTGAGTGTGTATCTTCTGGTGTTAAGATGTGTATAAACGATTTTTGTGAACACTTTAGATGAAAACCTCTGAGCCATTTTTCTTTAGAAGTACAAAAATCAAGGATCACGAAGATATTACTATTTGTTATCAATTCAATCTGCCGACAAAAATTGCAACCGAATTAAATATTTAATTTCTATAGTTTTTCTAAAGGTTGGTGGTAAGTTTCTGAACTAAGCCGCTGAGAAGCAGGTTCCTGTTTTGATTTTGATTCCAGATGTTATCATTTCGGATGAGAAAGATGTTTTTGACTTACAATTTTTTGCTGGGCAGAAATTGGTTGTCATTTGTGTGGCCAATCTTTTGGCGAAGTAGTATATAATATCTTGAAACTTTTGCTCTCGTTAATCGGTTTTGACTTGTCTTGTCGACATGGTTTAAAAGCGGAATAACGGCTTTGTTTTACAGATGGTGTTGTTTGAAATATTAATTTGTGATTTCTAAATGTTTTAAAATCTAGATAAAGTCTTCTCATACGTATTAAACTTCTAAAACACAAATAATAGCGTAAGATAAGATGTAAATTGATTTTCCAAAATATAGATTTAATTATTAGCCCTTTAATAAACGTGGCAAAGTAAGTAGATTGGTGCCTGTTGTTTGATGATAGTGTATGAATTTTGATTGGTAAATCATTTGCATTTATTAACATTAGAAACCTGGGTATTTACTGTCAATACTTTAATAATTTTATTTGAGAAAGCCTTCAAAATTCAGAAAAAACTAATACATTGTCGTCTCTTTTTCTTGGTTGTATACTCGTAACCTAAAACCATTCTTCATTAGTAGCTTGAATCGACCAAATACAATGCATGCCTTACAGTGACTGGTGTATTAAAGGACCCAACATTGTTTTACTTCATATTTTACGACAGAAGCATATAGATGTACCAGCGCGTTTATAAGTAACATGATTTTTCTAAACTTTGACTAAATCCTCGCTGCCAGTCAAACATGCAGAGAAGAAAATCGATCACATGTTTTATGTTATGATGGCACCATGAGCAAAATCACGGCCTAATTCATGCGTAGTAAAAATAGTTTACCAAATCGTTAAAAGAAAATCAAACTTGATTGAAAATATGGCGGAAATGCTTCAAGTGTTTCTTGGTTTGATTCTTTATATTTACAATAAACAGAAAACAGATTTTCTTCGAATCATCCATTTTGGCCTATATATATATATATATATATATATATATATATATATATATATATATATATATATATATATATATATATATACCGGGTGTCAATGAATCTATTAGACAGGCCATAACTTTTAAAGTATTTGTTGTACCAAACGAAATTTCGTATAGGTAAATGGTACATAATGAGGAGAGTTTTCGCATATTTTTCACTTTCCGGTCACTTCCGGTTTCACCGGAAACGACTCCAGTTTCGATTTTTTAAATGGAACACTCTGAATATATTTACATTTTTGGATTCCTGAGACAATTCTGAATCTGAATGTGACATTTTAAAACCTTTTTGACGCCTACTTGATAACCTTTTTATAGCCATTTTTAAAATTGCATCTAGGTGGCCATGACCGAATGCAAATTAATCTAAGGACCAGAAATGATGACAGAATAATACAATCGCTAAGTTTTAGTGATTAGTCTGATAGCTAGGAACAAGAGAAGTTGATAAAATCAAATTTTTGTTTCGAACTATTTTTTTCAAATAGACAAACACTTGAAAAGAGGCAATAAAAAAATCAAGTAGGTGTAAAAAGTTTTTAAAATGTCACATTCCGATTCAGAATTGTCTCAGGAATCCAAAAATGTAAAAATATTCAGAGTGTTCCATTTAAAAAATCGAAACTGGAGTCGTTTCCGGTGAAACCGGAAGTGACCGGAAAGTGCAAAATATGCGAAAACTCCCCTCTTTATGTACCATTTGCCTATACCATTGATTCGTTGACATATGTATATATATATATATATATATATATATATATAAAACAGGGTGATCTATTAAGAATTGCCTCCGACAATAACTCGGTAACCGCTGATCACACAATTCTGGGGAAAAAATATTTGTGGGTAAATCGGCCAAGAGAAATAACTGGAAATTATTTTCAAGTTCGAAAAATGGCCGTTAGGGAGCGTAACAACAACAAAAATAGTAGGCTTAGTTGAAATGACAGATAAAAATAATTTTCACTTTATTAATTGTCACTTCTCTTCCTCTACAAATTGGTGAGGTTAGTTTTTCAATCTGACGTTTCGAATTCGGACGACCATCAACAACTTTTTTAATTTAAATACGGACCTGGATTTTTTATTTCACTATTCGATACCTTTTATAACCTTAAATTAAATTGGGACAAAAAAGTCATATCATACCATTTGATATTCTTGAGAAAATCCGCATTATTTAAAGAATTACGAAAAACCGCCATCTCGTGACTACTAATAGAATCATTACCGTAAAAAAAGCTATACGTGAAGAGCAAGAAAAGCGCTATTTTCTGATACCAAGTTCAATGTAATCGGTTTATCCAAAACAGAGATATAAACGTTCGAAAGAAAGAAAGTTTGACTTTCCCCCACCACTTTATTATTGAAAATTTAAAAAATGATAAGTAGCAGAAAGTTGCATAATTATTTAAAAAATACAATGCTTATATTTTCAACAAACCTTAATTAGAAAAATTCAAGAGAAAATCGGCTTTTCCATTTTTGAGTTGCTGTTACGCCACTTAGCGGCCATTTTTAGAACTTAAAAATTATTTCCAGTTATTTCACTTGGCCGATTTTTCTATAAATATTTTTTCCCCATAATTGAGTTAAACAGGTACCGAGTTATGACCGGAGACCATTCTTAATAGATCTCCCTGTATATGTATATATATATATTTATATATATTTATATTGCTTTGAGAACTTCCGATTAGCTATTATTTGCTAATCGTTACTAAATAGAAAGTGAAGATTTTTTATTACTTTGAGATTTAAAGTAAGCCAACGTCAGCCATATTTACTAAGGAGGATAAAATTTAGACGAAGTATAACTTGCCACTTATAGGTTTTAAATCACATATTAAGGACCAATGAAACAAACAATTTTTCTGATCTGATCTAATACTCAAACTTAGTGAGTGAACCTGGGGTTCAAGTTCAAAATAGTGATTTTCATTAAAATATATATTTTGCCAAGTCCGTCTCTGTTGTGTCCGGTACTAAATGAAATCATAATAATGACCCTTGCATGGTGTGACAGATCGTAATCTTACAGATTTTGCTTATTGCATTTTTGACCGATGAATACGAGCTGTCACTAAAATTTAGCCTTTCTTCAAAGCACATTTTGTTAAGTTAGGATGGCTGTTTAGTTTAATGAAAAACATAGATAGGGGGCCGATAAGGCACTGTTAGACCGATTTTAGATAAAATATTTCTAGATAATTTAAACCTGGGTATTTAAAACTTTAGGAAACTTATGACATATACATTACTTATATTTAAGGGAACAATAATGCCTTTTAAAATTAAAACATATTGACATAGAGATGTTTTATTAATAATATTGTTTAACCCATATAGAAGAAACTTTATTCTGTAAGAACGTGCTATTAAAAACGAGTGAATCTTATCAAACACATTATCTTGGGTTTTAATTTAAATAGCGACCCTTGTCAGGTTGCCATCTTTTAGAAATTTCAATTCCTAACCTAACCTAACCTAAAAAAGAAAAACAACCAACTATCAACTTATGAAGTCCTCACTTTGAAGCTTTCCTGGATGGTTTCGAGACGCCCTAGAAATAACAACTAGCTATTAACCGATAATGATTAAAAAAAACCTCGTAGCATGAAAAAAAAATGCATTAGTGATGTTGAAGCTTTGGATGACTTTTGTTTTTGGGTAATGTTTTTTTTGTAATCTTTCATGATTCGGTACAATCTACCATTCCGAGATAATCCCAGTTGAATTATTTTCTGGATTTCATCCCGGCATAATCTCGGCCAAAAATGGGCGCAAATCTAGACCTCTATGTATAAACTTGTTTGGCTTTTCTATTCCAAACCTTGATCAAGTTCCTTATCTATAATGTTACTCCTTTTACGTTGGGTAGTTTTTGAAATTACTGCTAATATTAAATTTATGTTTTGATTCTTTTAAGAGTTAAATTATTACATTATTTGTTTTTAAGCTGTTTTTGATGTTTTAAATTGAAACATGCAGTATAATGGTATCATTTTTTAAAGGATTTTATATCTAAGTCTTGGCATATATGAGACAACTACTAAACTTAAGGGTTTTTATTTGGCGAGGTAGATACCATCTTTAATAACGCCTTGACATAGAATTAAAAACAATATTAATTCTGTGGCCTTAAGAATATAAGTTCTTTACGTAGTTTCAGTCAGCCAAGTTGTAATTTGCCACAAAAATGTACATACATTTTTCTTATTTTAAATTTGGTGCAAAAATAATTGTATTAAAATATGTATTTTAACGTGTTACTGTTGCCTGTACTTCTAGTGTCCTTTGAAAGGTCCGTATTCGACCCGCATGCTTCTACTTCTAATGTCTGTTCGTGCATACAATTTCCGCTTAGGTAGACCGATTTGGATTAATCTTTTTATTTTGTTTTGTCCGGTAGGTTTCTATGGTGGTCCCATACCAAGTATATTTGAGAAAAATGCAAGATGGCATAATGGAGCCATTTAAAAAAATAATTTTTGCAAGCAAATTTTCTCCATAAGTTTAAAATATTTTTAAAATATGTTTTTCAGAATTGGTGTTTGTATTGTATTTAACCATTTCAGAAAAGGGAGTAAATATATGTCTTCTTAAATGTCTTTTGGATAATTATGAGTTTAAGGAATGCTGTTAATATTATTTTATTCTGAGTACAATAAAAATGTTTGTATTAATAAATGATGGGGCAAGGTGGTATAGATAAGGACAATGCGAAAAATATGTCATATATTATTTTAGGACAGAGGTTTTCTGGGATAAGCATTTCGATTTGACTAAAAATGTGGAGACATGAATCGCAAAGGGAAAGGTTAGTCAAATTTAAGGTATCATTCTTTATATCATCTTTGGGGTTTTTCAGAAACCAAAATAAATATATTATAAATAATTATAAGTTTTAACTGATTCTGATTAAAATACTTGTTTGGTATGTACTGTATGTCTCTAAATATGTTCAATAACGTTAATAGTACTGATCTGCAGTAGAATAGCAGCGTTTGGGTAGGATGTACAACTTGGCTTAAGTATAAAATGTGTCGCGTTTATTATCATAGTCCGACAAAAAAATATTTTAAAACTAATAAATACCACAACACAAATATAATTTCGAATATGTTCAAAATCATTTTCATGCAAATAACATTTTTGAGATTGCGGGAATGACTTATTACCATTCAAGCAGTATTGCTTATATGTTAAACTGACACACTTAAAAACTAAAAAGATGTATTAAAAAGGTGAATAGCTTTAAAAATAATCCATCTGTTCAGTATTTTTGTTATGAAAAAAAACGGTTTTGCTGACGCTTCGCCAAAATCGCATTTGGCATTTTTGAAGCTTTCTGTTCCATGTCCGAATGGAGAATCCGCGCTCCTTGCAACAATGCCACCGAAAACCTTAGATCTTATGTTAAAAATATTTTACTTCGAAATCTGATTTGAAAATTGCATGTAACACTCTAAGTGCCCAACAGTTTAGTTAAAAAATAGTAATATATGGTGTGCCTTTCAGAACTGATTACTTACAAAGGTTTTTATGGTTAGTTAATAGAAGTACCAATTTATGCGCCATCAACAGTTTTAATTATGATTTTAATGGTGAAATTAAATAGGATATTAATACAGCCCGAAACCGTCATGTTTTATGTATTTTACTAGTAGAACTTTTTTTGCAGATAGAGGCATGGCTAGTCTATATCAAATGCACCGAAAGGGTCCACATAAGAAAAATAGAAGACCCAAACGACCTTTAGATGGCAATCCTTATATGAAGGGAGTGGTTCTCAAAACTTTAATAAAGAAACCGAAGAAACCAAATTCTGCAAACAGAAAGTGTGTTATGGTAAGGCTATCTAATGGCAAGGAAATGGTGGCTTACATCCCTGGAATAGGACATAACCTTCAGGAACACAACATTGTTTTATGTAGAGTAGGACGTCTGCAAGATTGTCCAGGCGTGAAAATAAAATGCGTTAGAGGAAAATATGATTTGGGTCATGTTATTAAAGCAACAAAATAGTTGTACTAAATCTAGTTTTTGACAAATTAAATATTAGTTTAATATTCCCATTTTTTTCATTTCATCTTTCTTAAACGACCTATCAAATGCAAATATGCTTTATTTTCCAAACTCCCGGGACTATTAAACTAAGGCTATCAGTTTACATTAATTTGTATTTGTTCTTAACCGCTTTGTATCCATTCTAGATACCTACAACTGCCGTTTACTGAGAAATAATAGTCAAGTTAATTAGGTAGTTCCCCACCCTTACTACTACTACTAATTAGGTAGTTTATATACTCAAGACCAAAACTTCAATTCAAAATGTATATTTAGACCCGAAAAGCCAAAATTGTTCGACGTTTACATCCATTCGACTATTGGAAATTTTGCCAAATCAGTGGCATGGTCCGTTAAGAGTATATTTAAACTTTAAGTGTTGGTACACAGTACCAGAGCATCGTACTTAAACCTGCAAAAAATATTATTTCTATTCTATTTAACAATATTTTACTGTCAAAGGTAGGATAAAGTAAAGGTGCAATCCTAAAATCACAAGGATATAACAACCTACACATTTTTTTGTAAATTGCGTTAGTTTTGTGGTATCAGGTGGACTTTTGACAAGTGTTTATGCTTAGTCTTATGTTACTTGCTATAGTAACATATAGGTGGTAAGAAAAACTAAAAAAAAAACTAAATTCATTGAAATGTTTTATTAGGTTCAAATCGTTTTAATGCGTTTAAACTAATATTGTAATAAGATGTAATCGCAACATACTCTTCAAAATATCTTTGATAAGCTTTTCTTAAATTTCTATTACACATTACCTAAAACACGCTAATTCTATGAAAAATATTCCTATGTTCAGATCTTGTTTTCCATAGTAATATTAAAATATCAGAGCATCACGACTTTTTAAATAGCTCCATAAGTAAAATATATGGTTTTTTAATTTTTAAATTAATTTAGATAGTAGTATTGGAGAACAGAATAGTAAAGAGAAATTTAAAACAAAAAATTCGTTGAGATTATTGTAGATGTCCTTTTAGGCCCGAAACGGTTTAATGCAATTAAACTAAGATTGTAGTAGGATGTAGAGTACTGGAGTTTACGAAACTGCAATAGAAAATATAGATCTATATTTAAGGCTGAACTGCACAGAGCAAACAAAATATCAGCGACAAGGTCAAGTCACGTTCAAAGCAGAGCTGTCACAAGTACCCAATAAAAGTACTTCCAGTACGAGTACCCAGTAAATCACCAAAGTACTGCAAGTATCCAGTACAGTAAATACTGATTTCAACAAAATACTTCCAGTAACCAGTATTTTACTTAAAATTTAAAAAAGCAGTACAAGTACCCAGTATTATGTACTTAAAATAATTTAAGTACTTAAACTATACTGCAAGTACTTTTAAGTACTTGCTATACTGCAAGTACTTTCAAATACTTGCAGTAATCCAAAATCAAGTAATAGCTAAATTAATAGTTGCGATAAGAAATTTAATCAAAATAGACACATATTATAAGTATAAGTAGAAGAGTAGTTAATACAAATTCAAGAAAATAAAGAAAATCGAATATATACTATTAAAAATAGTCTTTATTTATGTTTTATGTGGTACAAAAACGCAAATACTAATATTCTAATAGATAACATCAAAGGATTTCAAACATAGGGCTGTAGGGTACATTTAAGTAAAACCGAAGCTTCGACCTTGACTAGCAAGAAATTTACCAATTTACCATTAATAAGTTTTTGATTATATTTCAACCAATAGAACACTTTTTCATTTGAAGATATAGAAAACATTTAAATTAGGAAAGTTCTAGGATTTATTTAAAATCGCAAGAATTTAATCTTAGAAAAAACAAGTGACGCTCAAAAACTGTAAAAATTGTCAATTTTTTTTTTAATGGAACACGTTATTATACACATACACATTTGATGAATCATGTCCCATATATCTAAATTCTTTTCTGACATTTTGAATACTTTTTTAATATGCTGTAAAATCTAAACGGTGTGAATTGGGGAAAAACGGTTTGCACTTTTCTATCTTAGTTTTTAATCGTCTTTCAGGTTTCAGGTGATATCCATTTCAGGATTTTTCGATAAACCGAAAATTGTTTTTTTTAGTTCCGGATTTCAAATAAAAGACAATTAAAAACTAAGATCGGAAGGTGCAAACCATTTTGCCTTAATTCACACAGTTTAGATTTTACAGAACGTTAAAGTATTCAAAATGTCAAACTTCAGGAACTTCTAACGTCAATATTTCAGAAACAGTTAAATTTAGGTATAGGACATGATTCAACAAATGTGCTTAGATTTTGTATATGTAACAATATGTATACAGGTTGTTGCATTAAAAAAAAGTTTTCTAATTTAAACGTTTTTCTAATTCTTCAAATAAAAGTTATCTAGTGGTTGAAATATAATTCATAACCCTGCACCTATACAAGTATCATTTCAATAAAATCTCAAGAAACTAAAGATAAATATCTACTTATATACTAGAAAACTAAAAATAATCTTCTTCATCTGTGTTCCAATATAAGTACATTACAAATGTAGGGTTGGGTTATATTTGAGTAAAACCAAAGCTTCAAAGTTATTGTCTGTCAATGCATGTCTTCTTGAGTTATTGACAATTTCAGCAAATGAAAACATACGCTCAGGAGCTGAAGAAGGCAAAGCAGTATTAAATCTTAAAAACAGTCGTTTAATATTTGGGTAGTCATCCAGCATTTCTAGATTTATTCTTTTATCGTGCAGAAATTTAATAAATTCCAAGTCGAATAGATCTGGAAAACTATCAGATCCTGAGGAGCTGTTAGTTGGGTATGAGGATGAGGAAAATAAAGATGAAGATAAAGTAGCCTCGTCTTCTTCAAAGTCAAAAAATGTATCTGTCTTTGGCAATTCAGGTACTTGTTCCATGGCATTATTACAACCAAACAGATCACTAGCCGCCTTTTTGACTAAATCTTGAATATGTTTTATGGTGATATCTGGCGGAAGGAAATCTTTTGAAGCATTGAACCAACGTAGTTTAAACCTTGGAGAAACAACAGCAGCTATGATTGAATCTTTTGAAACATCTTCGAGAGTAAAAATATGTTGAAACCTTTTAAATATAGCGTTAAGTATTGCTTTTAATGGGTTAGCCAGTATTTTAATTTCTGAAGTCTGAAGCTTTTGTAATTTAGTTTTTAGTGAAACTATGCTTGGCAAAAGGTTGCCGTAAAATGAGTTTTTCTCTCCCTGTAGAAAGTCTAACGTTTCTGCAATTGGTTTCATTAGTTTGGTATATTCTTCCAGATATACAATATCCTGATCTTTAAATTTGGGAACCATTAGGCTTTCACATAATATGTCTAATTTGTCCCGATTCGCCAAAATTTTGACAACTGCATTATATGTAGAGTTCCATCTTGTTACTCCCGGATAACTTAACGTATGACCAAGGATATTTTTAATTATTTCAGCTGTTTTGGGCCTACTGGCTTTGTTCCATAAATTGGAGCATTTGTTAAAAACTTGGGTGTGTCGGGACCTTAAACTCAGAGATTGTTTCAGCGCATTATTATAATCTGTGGTTGCGAGCAAATTAATAGTGTGGCTTGCACATCGGAAATGTTTTGGTAAAATAATAGAATTTTCTGGCTTATCTGTGTCTACATTTTCGGAATCAATTACTTCAAATTCGGGAATTTGAAAATCATCATTTTGATCCTCTAAGTCGTATTTATCCTTTTCAAATATATCATCAGCATCAGCAATGGCATCATCTGGATTAATCTGGTATGAGTTTGCACTTTCTCTTATTATTGTAGCATTTAAATTAATTCCATGTTCTTTAAACGCCTTTACGAAATTGGAACCATTATCAGTAATAGTTGCAACTATCTTTTTGTTATCAAGGCCAAAGTTATTGTGTATTTCATCTAACATTTCGGCTATTTTATCAAATGAATGAATGCCCGCAAACCGTTTACATGCTAAAGCTACTGAGTGCCTATTCAGTTCATTATCCAACCAATGACCTGTTACTCCCATGAAACTCCTCTTTTTTGTTGACCATATATCTGCTGTCGTGCAAACATATTCTACCTTGCTTAAAGCCTTTTTCAAGTTTTCGACTGTTCTATTAAACATTGTATGAATTCTTCCGACAGCTGTAGTCCTGAGAATTACGTTAACACCAAACCCATTAAACATATTTATAAAACTTGGATGGGATAAAGTCGATATAGGAGACATCGAATCAATTATGTACTTAATAACTTTTTTTATTCACAACATAATTTGAAGTTGAGCATACGCTCAATTTGCTTTGCCTTAATTTAACAACTTTTTTCTTGGGTTGTTCTTCTACTTCATTTAATAAAATAGCTGTATTATCTACTACATCTCTTTTTCTCTTAAGATCATCTCGTTTTATTTGTTTATACTCCAAATACTTAGGGAAATGCTCTAAATGCTTCTTTTTTATATGTTTTAAAAAATTTGTTGATATTTCCAATGATCCCTTAATGTTACATATTGTTGGAATACAAAGCTGACATTGTGCCTGTATGTGATGAACATCAGTTACCTAAAAAAAATAAGACGCAGATATAATAACTAAAAATCCGATTTTAGTTAACTTCTTACACCAACAATTTGTATATAGTAAGTTAGTAAATCTAATTTAAATTGGACAACATTTTAACCGTTAAAAAAATATTTATGAGCCGATTTTAATATATTTTGATATTGGAAGAAAACGTTCATTTTCTCAAAGAGACCTGGTTTTATAATTAAATAAAAGCAAAAGACTATCGAGACTTTGTGTCTTTTTCTTTTATTTAATTTTTTGATATGTTGACTATGACTAGAAATATCCTTGACAGCTCTTTTTAACAGAATTCAATTATTTAAAACAGGACTCGTCACTCGTTTAAAACAATATATACTATTATTATACTATACTATACTATTATAGGTACTAAAAATTAAAGTAAAACCACACAAATATAGCTAGTTTCAGTTTGACGCCGAATTTACCTAAAAAAAAATGCATTGATATTATTTAGAAGTTACAGAAATACAGCCTTTTCTGCTAAATACAGTACTTAAAATATTCCCCAAAAATAATCCATTTACTGAAAGCATACAGTGTGGTCGTAAATAGTCCCCCCCCCTATTTTTTGAATGGTTCAAAAATTTTTGTTGAAATTTGGTCCTAAGGTTTAAGAGAGCCTTTACTACTATTTAACCTATAAAAACAAATTATAACTGTTAACTGTCAATATGACAGCTGGGTGAGCTGGGCACCATTTTTTCATCCAAACAATTTGTAGTCTCTGTCAGTTTTCTAAACAAAATGGCGTCCATTCAAATTTTTAAAATTTTGTCGCTTTAAACTCTTGAAAACATCATTTTTTATTATTTTAATTGCGCCTAAGCCTTAAAATACGTTTTATTACTCTTTCTTTCATCAAAATAATTTACTAATTAAAAGCTAGAAAGCATTTTGAAAAAAAAATGTAAATGAACTTCACTTAATATTTATTAATTTTTTTTTAAATGGCGCCTAGCTGCTATTTAGTAAATTATTTTTGGAAATTAAAAAGTAGTAAAACGTATTTTAAGGCTTATGTGCAATTAAAATTTTAAAAAATGATGTTTTCAAGAGTTTAAAGCGACAAAATTTTAAATTTTGAATAGACGCCATTTTGTTTAGAAAACTGACGGAGACTTCAAACTTTGGGGATGAAAAAAAATGGAAAGACCTTTCAAATAAGGTATCACTCGACCCCCCTTTCCATTTAAATTTTTCTTTCAAAATGGCGCCCAGCTGTCATTTTGACAGTTATAATTTGTTTTTATTGGTTAAATAGTAGTAAAGGCTCTCTTAAACCTTAGGTCCAAATTTCAATGAAAAATTTTGAACCATTCAAAAAATAGGAGGGGGGGACTATTTACGACCACACTGTATATTATACGTTCAACATGTCATACTTTTGGTGGATAATACAGCATTTACATTTACCATAAAATGCTGTATTTCTGTAAATTTTAAATAATGATGAATATTTTTTTATTTAGAGTTTTGCAATAAACTGGCTATATTTTTATATAGCAAGTTTAAAAAAAAATACGGCGACCGCATATTATGGCGCCCAAAATCTGCCATTTTGTTTTTTTTATATTTTCTCTGTAATGGCTGTTTAAAACCGTTCAATTTGATACCTAACTCGATAGATTAAAAAAAAAAGTAAAACACATATTGTGGCGCCGGAAATCGAACAATATCTTTTTTATAATGGCATTTTATACACTTCATTTTGATAATTGATACTCCTACTCCACTATATAGATTTGGAAGAAAAATAATCGAAACACATATTATGGCGCCCAAAATTCGCCACCTTATTTCTTTTCAATATTTGTTTTGTAATGACCTTTTAAAACCCTTTATTTTAATCCCCATACTACAAGTTGCTGCATTTTATGACGCACACAATTCTCCATTTTGTTTTTTTTTATTAATTTATTTTTGTAATGGCCTTTTAAAACACATATTATTGCGCTCAAAATACACCATTTTATTTTTTTTCTCACTTCTCCTGATTTGTGTTGCTTAGATGAATCCAACGTCCAAAAATGACTAAACCTAAATACCCAAACTTATTTAAAAAATTCAAACATAATTTTAAACTTTCATACCCTGTGTAGGTATCTTTGGTTATTGTTATTATGTTATTATCAACTTTAGGACATATTAAAGCTAGGTTGTATCATAATATTTTTCTATAAGAAATCTGTGATTTTGCTGTGCATCATTAAATATTGTACACCCTCTAAATGTATTTTTAAGGCTTATACTAAATAAATCTCTATCATTTTAAAAATAAACTTATTTCATTCGAAAACTTACCGGTTCAATAATTTTAAAAAACTTTCCATCCAAAACAGGACTGCTTTTTATTCGGTCAATTATGCGTAGGTCTATTGCGGAAGGCTTTTCAGTTCTGCACTCAAGTTGATTTTTTGAAACTTTAATGCTTTCAGGAGAGCTGCTTGTCAACTGATCATTAGATTCTTCCAACATTAATTTTTTTTTATTTGAAACGCCAAAATAGTCTTTAATACTCTTTTTTTTATTTTCAATAACCGGATTGTAATCTAGATCTTGACTGTCATCAGATATGGCATAGGGATCTTGTTTATCATAAGTTTCATCCGCTTCCGCTAAATGTTCTTCAAAGTCGCTTATCATAACCGTGTTTTGATTTTCGTTCTCCATATTTAACTAAATTTAACTATTGATATCTAACTTCAGATCAGTGTGCGTATGCACTCTGCACCTGCCTAATTATACACGAAAACTATGGACATAAGATAATTCCTAAATCTGGGAATTCCAGTAATCCGAGCCGGGGCTTCCCCTAGAAATCTTCGCGCGTTGCCGAGTTGAACCACTCAATGCCACTAGCGTTAATCGGGCAAGCCAACTAACTATTTAGTTAGGAATTACGTATGGACCATCGATACCACAAGAGGTCCGGCACGGTAGGACTTGCAGTAAAAAATATATACTTGCAGTATAAAGTTTTGTGAAGTAATGTAATTTACTTGCAGTATTATAAAATTTCTAATTTAAGTATTACTTAAATTTATAATTACCAAACAAAATACTTCCAGTACACAAATGTACTTCAAGTAATTATAAGTATATTACAAGTACTTAAAGTAATTGATATTCTAAAACCAGTACCCAGTACAAGTCCTGCTTTCTGTAAGTAATGCAAGTATCAAGTACCAGTATTCATTTTTTAAAGTACTGGAAGTACTTTACTTAGAGTAGAGGCGATACTCAGTAATGTACTTGCTGTATTAAGCGGTACTGAGTACGCTCTGGTTCAAAGTAATATGAAAAGGTACTGACGTGTTGGAAAATACAAATATAACACTGAAAGAAACTGGGGCAAACAGAATAAATTACAATTATTATTTGAGCGGCGGCGCCTCGGATAATATTTAAGAATTTACTTGCTTAGGGCTGTCCGTAGGATGAAGTCGTGTTGTTTGCACTCTTCACCCAGAGGCCGTAAAACTTATTTTCTTCATTCCGTCGGTCTGTTTGTTTGTTCGAAGCATAGCTAAAAAATTACTCACCCGATTGACTTGTTGACAAATGTTGGTCAAAAATTAAGGGTCAATGGAGATGACTTGGTAAAATTTTGGTATAGTATGGCGGAAGAAAATGTCAGCCTAGCGTTAAAAAAATTGTTACTAATAAAATATTAAAAATATCAACCTGGAAAAACTACTTATTGTATTGATTTCCAATTTTGTGCGAGAATTAAGTGTGATATAGAGTGAACAGTTAAAAATGTGGTACGAATTGAAGATGGCGGAAAAAAATGGCGGCCAAATGTGTTTGTAATCGTAAAAATATTACCCTTCCAGCTTTTACATATATTTATGTTTTAGCGTCCCTAGATTCCAAAAATTATGTTTGCTTTATTCTGTCGGGCTATTGGTCGGTATCTGTCAGTTCGCAGCATAGCTAAAACCTATTTACCCGGTTGACTTCAGGTAGTTAAAAACTAAGGATAATATGGAGATGACCTGATAACATTCTGGTAAAATTCCAATATGGCCAAACAAAATGGCGCTTTGGTAAAATAATTTACCTCAAATTGTTACAAAATCAAGTGTGTGAACTGTTAACATTTTGGTCCGAATCCAAGATAGAATTCAAACTTTATGCAAGCATTAAATGTGATTTAGACATAAACTGGTGAAATTGTGGTACAAATTCAAGATGGAGGAACAAAATGGCGGCCAAATAAAATATATAATAAACATATTCATATTTAACTGGCTTCAAATTTTGCACAAAAATTAAATGTAATATAGGAATAAACTGATCGAATTCAAGAAGATGGGACAAAATTGCGGTCTTAAAAAAATCGTGTAAAAAGTACTTATTCAATTTATGTGAGATTTTGCTCAAAAATCAAGGGTGGCATAGGTAGAAACTGTTTAGTACCCATCCAATATGGTGGAACAATAGAAATATTTGAAAATACAGTATGTGTTAATAAATAACTATGTGTGGAACTAAATTGGGTCACACTTTATTATTCGTAATAAAAGGAAAGATTTATAACGAGCAAAGTTACGGGTAAAGCAAATTTACCGATTTTTATAATCATGCCATGCCACGTAAATATTCTAACTGAAAGTTACGCCTGGAAGTACACGAAAAAGTTTAAAACGAAAAATGATTATACTAAAGCAAGTACGTAATTAGTATTATATTATGGTAGAATATTAGATAATGTACATCAGGGTTACCGGTTTTCGATGGTTTTACGGCGTAATTCCCTTATTATATACAAGAATGAAATCATCCCAATTTGAGACCTCCCTCATTTTTCGATTATGCTTTACTTTATCGAAAAAATAAAAGCTATATTATGTTATATAGTTTTCTTACGGGTTATGTCTATATGTTGTTTACAATATCCCTTTACCTAAAAAATATTTAAAGACGATTCTTTCGTCAATGGCTTTTAAAAATAATTATCCAAATATAAATTTCAGAATTTTTAAAAATTCCACTCTTAAGCGGATAAAACGGAGTTATTTTTATTGCCCCATATAACAGCTAATATATTGTATTATTAACACAATATGTACGCTATACAGATTAAGTATTGAAGGCGCAAAATTTTTTTCTAAAAAATATAAGTTGGGCTTAATCGACGTTTTAGAGTCCCTAGCATAGGAAATATTTTAGAACAAAATTTTATGATATCTGTTCGATTGTGTGCGACTGTGTATATGTAAACAAAATTTGCGCTAACCAACGATAATTTGAGAACGGTTAAACCGGTTCGCTTAAAATTTCGCGGTGATTAAATTTTGGGTGTCACGGACGTAGATTTTCGATATTTTTAGGGGTATAAAAATAAAAAAAAAACATAACAGGAGAACGCAACAGTCAAATTGAAAACTATGAATAGTTGGGTTTAATGTTCTGACATTGAAAAATTGTGTGTGTGTCAAAAATGACGAAACACGTCAATTTTTTTATATGCAAAATAATGTTTTGTCCATTATACAGCGTAGTCTTGTGAACAAGATACATTATGCAAAAATCGGTGTAACATGTCAAACTTCTTTTTTTTTCCTTAGTAGATGTCTGGGCTTTGAAAGAAACCTCGTTAATAATTTTATTTTTTGACAATGTATATTGCTGATTTTCTATAAAAACTTTTTGAAATCGGAGTCAAACTAATAAAGACAGCAAATAGACGTTATACTCATGGTACTAGATTCAAGACACGCATACATATATGTCTTGTTGCGCAGTAATGAAGAATTAGTTTGACGCCAACTTCAAAAAGTCAAATTTTTAAGATGGAATAAAATCTTTTTTTTTATTTTTTTAGGTCAGTTTAATTTTTTTATATTTTTTTTACATAACATAATAAATTAATGCTTTGTTTAGCATTTTGTAGCTTAGAAAAAAAATGTTTCTTATGAATTCAAAGCTCTCCCGCGTAGTAGACAATAACTGTAATAAACAAAACTACTTAAAAAACATTGAGAAGTCAAAAAATTATATTTTATTCTATCAAAGAAATTTGACTCCAACTAAGACCTAATTAGTGTTTAATGTCACCAACAAAATTTACAGTTTCTATTAGTTTGACGCCGACTTCATGAAGTTAAATTTCCAAAATTGTATTAAGTATTATTTTTTAGTTTTCAGTGTTTTTTTAATCGGTTTTATTTTTTCTGTAATTTTTTTTGTTTATTCCTTTATCTAAAAAAGGTTCTATTGTAAATGCCAAGCTCAAGGTTCCTGAGGCCTAACAAAGGTATTGGGGTCCATTGAACTTAAAATTTTACCAGAATCACGTTAACTGATATATATATATATATATATATATATATATATATATATATATATATATATATATATATATATATATATATATATATATATATATATATATATATATATATATATATATATATATATATATATATATATATATATATATATATATATATATATATATATATATATATATATAACGTAGTTATATATAAGTTTCGTTGCCATAAATTAATATGATTAGTAAGAGTAAAGTTTATTTTCTTAAAAACAACGAAAAATATGAAACATGATACTTCAGAACATATATTTTTTTAATTTCTACTCGTCTCCATCACGCACCTCAGTTATGACATAGGAAAAGTTTGATGTCCAGAATAAACTTATCTAATATTATTAACATTCATTAAGATTTGTAATTACCTAGCGAAATAACCTGACCAGGAAAATTATTGCCTCCCATTAGATCAGGGCTCTACCTCCAGCTATGTCAAAATTACATTTTTTGATTAATTACAGTTTCATGCTTCAAATTTCAATATATTAAAGCATTTAAAAGTTTGTGCGAAAACCCTCTGGCAGAAAATAATTTCATTCCATTTTTACTTTTTTGAATATATTTTCTATGGAATAACCCCGGTACCACACTAAAAACTTCTTTAAAAAATCTATGTTGGCCACAATCTCCCCGAAGTAATCGGTGTACTTAAAATCACATTAACTAATATTATGAATAAACGATATCCTGACATGCATAGAAAATCAGCAATCCCAACGGTTAAAAATTAAAATAGTAAAATTGCACTTTGTATCCCTGAAAACCACGAAATTAATATTTTTAGATTACCCCCTCCGCGTAAACTTTTTGTGTCAAGAATAAAGTTACTTGCTATGTTAAAAACATTTAAACTTATGACACCAGAAATATCATTACTATGTAATGAATCATACCCGCCTACCTTTCATGCACTAAATTTTAAGGCAATATAATAAAGCAATTTAAAGTTACCGCGGGAAGGGATTCAAAATGGCGCTATGCCGCCATTTTTTTTGAGTGCTTACTATATGACCACCCTGGTACTCTCCTGAATACTTCCTGAAAAATGTATTCAAATCGGTCAATGTATCACTAAGTGTAATCGAGGTTCATACGTAAATAATCGGTAAAATTCTTTTACCCGTAACTTCACTCGTTATGATTTTTTGTTGGAAATAGTGAAGTATGAGTGAAATGGGACCCAATTAAATAGTCACAACATATATGTGTTACGTATACTGTCGTTTCAAACTAGATGATCCCTATATCAAAATTAATTATGGCACACAATTTGAAACCAATCCATTTCAATTTTTAAATATTTCATTAGTCCGCCATTTTGTTCCGCCATCTTGGATTAGTACCAAAATTTTACCATTTGATTCCAACATACTACTTTAATGTGGGTGCAAAACTTGAGATAAATTGGATAAGTAGTTTTTTAATATTAATTTTTTTAACATTTCACTAGGGTGCCATTTTGTTTCGCCATATTGGATTTTTACCAAAATATTACTAGATAATCCCCATATGACCCTTAATTTTTGAACAAAATTTGAACTTAATCTGATAAGTGGTCTTTAAGCTATGTCGCGAACTGAGAGACAAACAGACACTCCGACAGATGGACCGACGGAATTGATAAAACATATTTTTAGCATCAGGGACACTAAAACGTGAAGATATGTAAAACCTGAAATTGTAAATTTTTCACGATTACAAACATTTTATTTGGCCGCCATTTTGTTCGGCCATCTTCAATTAGTACCACAATTTCACTAGTTGGTCCCTACACCACAATTATTTATTCAGCTGCCATTTTGTTCCGCCATCTTGGATTCGTCCAAAATGTTTCCATAATGTTTATGTTTACCATAATATTTTGATTTTTGTGCAAAATTTGAGGTAAATTGGATAAGCAGTTTTTTAAGAATATATTTTTTTAACATTTCACTAGAACGCTATTTTGTTTGGCCATATTGTATTTTTACCAAAAATTACCAGGCTCTCACCACGTCAATCGGGTAAGTAGTTTTTTAGCTATGCCGCGAACAGACAGACAGACAGACCTACGGAATGTTATGGCATCTAGGGACGTGAAGATCTGAAAAAATCTCGTAGGATGATTATTTCACGATTACAATACTTCCTTTTTTGAAGTCAGTACCAATTCAGTTATATCCAGATTGAATTAGATCTGACATTTTTAATTTGGGTTAAATTTTACTCTAAAATATATTTACATTAATTCGTTAATAAAGCACCCCGATTCGTAAAAAAAACTTTAATGAAGAATATACGCCACAAATAAATAAAACTTAAAATTTCACATGAGTCGTTCAAACAAGTGTCTTTCGAACTAATACAAATAATTCGACTGAGTACCGGATCGCACTTCTTCCTTGCAGCCGGTTTGGGATATTGATTTTCTTATAATTCTAAAAATAGATTTGATGCTTATTTCTAGGTCAAGTCGATTACCGAAGTAGTCGAATTACATCTATTTCCATAATTTAAAAGACGTAGTGTAAATATATTTTTTTATGATAACACTCCACCTGTTTTACATTTTGCACCATTTTTATATTTCTCCACATTTTTATTTTTAATTGATAGAAATTTTCTTTTATTTTACTAAGTCGCTTGTACATTACTTTTAAATATATTTATATATTTTTGATCACAGTTTTTTCAGTGTATCATAATAACTCAATTCGAGACGTTTCCTTCACGTCAGAACTTGAAAAATTATGCTGTCTATAGGCAACTTAAAATACATTTCATAGACATGAGTACGATTTAGCATCTCAAATGTTGCAGTTATGTAGACAAAGGATCAGTGCAGGGACAACTTTGCCACTAATTTTTTCGCTCTAAATTCGAATGTTTCATAAAAATTCACATTTAGCGCCCAACTATACATATTTCCCTATTAAAATCACATTGAAGCTAATGCATATCTCATATCTCTTTTAGTTTTAACACAATATTGCAGCGGCGGAAGGCTTGTAACCGATCCGTAAAACTGCGTGCAGTCCACCCTTAAAAACGCCATCCTGATGATCGTCGCCAGTCTTCTAAATTAAAATCTTAGATTACTGTTTTACAGAAGACAAAAAGTTGCAATAGAGGTATAAAATGTATCCTCCTCTGTCCAAATGGTACATGCATAACTGTCGTTTATAATAAATAACATTAGACTGGATAGAGTTTTTTTCTAAATCAAAAGTCAGGTTTTTCTTTTGCTTCGATATAGTCAGATTTCATTCTATTTCTAGCAACTTTGTTTTTAATAAAAATAGAGCTTGTATCAAAATGCTGAATAGTGTTTTTATTAAAGATCCTTGAATATTTTATGATATCAAAAAATCTTTATTTTTTTTATTAAAAAATAAGAAACACAAAAAATTGGAAAAGAAATCAGTGGCGCATCAATGTTCTCATTACGATTGTAAATTTCCAATATATGTTAAATCGTCATTGTCAGATAACTATATTTCCAATATGGAGCTGGGTAATGCTTCTCTTTGTGCAAGTTGAAAACAAGACTATGAGATATAACGTTTGCTCTGGGAGTGCAACATTAAAACACAGTACCTCACTTGTTGGAGTTGAAATAAAATCATTTTGGTAATTTTTGTCCAGCCTTTTGAATTTTACTAGATTTTTAAAAATGTAACCAATAATACTGATTTAAAAATTCCTGCTGAATATAATTTACAGTTGGCGTTTTATGTTAAAAAAAAATAATACTATCACTGCAAAAATCGTTAATTTTGAAGACATGGCTTTTCATTTTTTCTTTCAGTACAGAATTGTTAGTTTGGAGTTCCTCACAGACATCGAAAATTAGGCCAGCAACACATCAGAGTTATCCATGTTCGAATTATCTTGGGAACCAGCTGTTTTTTTTTTAATCGAACGTTATATTTTAAAATCACTAATGTATTTTATTTTAAGAAATAGTAGAGCCAATAATAGAGAATTTCACTTCAATAGCAATAAAAACCCATATTATTTAAGTAAATAGACCCTTTCGTATATGACTATCACTCATGCCAAACTCTAAAAAGCAGCTACGTGTATGTCTAGTTGAAAAGTTATCTTTTGCGTCTGAAAATTGTATGTAATAGGTAAAACTAAACTACATTCACGTTTTTCGTGTACTGCTAAAGAAAATTATGTTAGTTGAAAAATATTTTTCGCTTTATGCTGATTTAGTTTCCAACCAACTTACTGTAAATACAATAGTATATTGTATAACAAGTTTTGAAAACGCCTCTTTTCACACGAATGTAGAATTTTGGTGGAAAGGGGCGTAGGCGAATGATACGAGTAACATGAGTAAAAAGTGGTTTTTCAAACGTGCACTGAAAAAAAATATATTAATGTATGTGAAATTTTATTTGGTTTAAATAAACTCAGTTTCCTAGAATCAGCTTATCTGGTCCAATATAGAGTATATTTGAAAAGGAAAAATCTGTTTTAGATCTAGGTTACTTTGTTTATTCGTAGTATATTCCGATCGAAAATTCTATGAATAATCAATAATAGATAATTCTCAGTATATTCATAGAACATTTATAAAAGTTTTACATATTCGGGGAATATTCTAAGGTTTGGTGGAAAGGTGCATTTTTTAAGTTACTATATAAAGCTTGGTTCATGTAGCAAGATAAAGATTACTTAAGATAAAATTTGTGTTACTTGAACCTATCTGAAGTGGTTTGTTTACCCCTTATTACAGAATTAAACGCTTTCAATATTCTATATTGAATTAAACGGTCCCGAAAAATTCCTAATAGATGTGATCAGTATATGATAAGATTTGATGGCTAGGCACTGTTTCTAGCACAGAATATCCTAACCCAGAGTATTATACGGTTTTTAAGTACCATGTGTATTCTATATGTTCAGGATTGCATAGTGCAGAAGCTTTCTATGTATCCTTCGTTTGGAAATGGAAAATGGAGGCTTGATCTCTTATTGTAGGGTTAATAAAAACCAGCATTGCAGTCCTGATCAAAAATGTGAAAAATATTCGTAGAATATTCCATCTGATATTCGGAGATTATTCTTTAGAGGATGTATATATTTCCAGAATATTTTAAGAATAATACTAATATTCATAGAAGCTGTAGGAGATTGACAGAATATTCTTAGAAAATCTGGTGCTTTCTGAGAAAATCACCAATTATTTACCAGGTTATAGATAATTAAATACATTAAATTAGTAACACAGAAACATAAATAGTATAAAAAAATGGGGATAACTTTATTTTTAGTAGAACACCCTGTATATTTTTCGTTCAATGAAAATAACTTTAAATTACACATTTTGGTACAAGTTGTTCCTTTAAAAAAACAGAGCCTTAATTTACTCATTAGCAAATTGTACATAACTTCTGACAATTTGGTGAAAAAAATCATTCTAAGAAAAAGTGGGAGCGTCAACATAATCAATAATCATGTACTTAAGAATTCTATGACATAATAACGACATTTGATTAAAATGTTATATCAACATATACAAATAAGTCTGTAATTAATAAAATTGTTGTAATTATCATGAGGTACACAGATAACAAGCAGCAGTAGGAACTAATAATCAAATAGACAAGTTGTTATTTGTTTGTAACTAATACTTTTATAAGAAAAAATACACGAACAAAACATAAACATCATTACTAGTAGACATTCTTTCTGTCTCGTGCCTCCTTAGAACCTGGAACAAACAAGTGAATGTAATAACACAAAAAATTGATTCAAATTATTTGTTGCGTTTACAATGACAAGCAAAAATCTTTTTTGGCTTTTTCGCAACTGAATAAAAATGTCTTACTTTAAATTGATACAAACAAATATATAATAAATATTTAATATTTGTTTCAATCAATTCAAAGTTAGATATTTTTATTCAGCGAAAAAGCCAAAAAATATTTTAGTTTGTCACAAAAAATTAGGTCCTGATGCTAGAATTTAACCTGCCATTTGTTAACTAAATCGAAAAAAGCAGTTTTCAAATGTTAATTTTTGAAGGTAAATTAAAAAATAACAACGCCCTGTATCTTGATAACGAAGCATTTCCGGCCACATGTTTTTGTTTATTTTCATCCAAAGAATTTGTCGCAATATTAAAGAATGTCCCTGTGTATTGAGAACGCCGATTTTCATTTAATGTTTGACAAAAACAGCTCAGATGAATATTAATGATAAAATTTAAGAAGTCATAAACATGGATTTTTGGTTGTTAGGATAAAAAATATATTTCTAGGATGTTTTAACTGACTTACCAGAGTTCTGTAAAAGTTTATGACTTTTTTATATTAACTATATATTTCCTCTGATCTTTACCACTTGGTACTACTATATGTTTTATTCAGAGATTAGGAGACGACATACAATCTTATATCAATTTTTCTATTTTTTTTTTTGAAGTGAAAAAGGTATTGTACATTTTATTTATTATTTTTAGTATTTATAAGCCTATAAATAAAACCTTATTATTCAATAATGTCCTACTTGATAGGACCAGAAAACATAGATTATAATGGTGCTTTGTTACAGATTTATTTGTGCTTTTGTTTTTAGTAGTTCATATAATTTGTGTCAAATGCACGTTTATACCCTGCTCATTAACATCAAAACGAATTGTTTAAAGTTCTATGGGAACAGATGCTGTGGCTTTAATGCTTTAATAAACCATTTTTCGCCACTGCAGAAGTAATATCAGGCACTTTTCTGGCAAAAGTGAAAACAAAATCGATAGAAATATATTTTTACAAATATTGATTACACATCTTAAAGCGAGCGGTAAATTAAAAAGAAGAAACAAATACTATTACTTTTAGTTACATCTCATAAATTAACAATACCAGTGTTAAAAGATTGGGTATTGAAATCTGGCAAATTTTACTGTAAACAATTTTAAAAAATAAAATAGGCGTGTGCCAAGTATGTATTTTCTGAGTGATATGATTGACAAGAAACCACATTTTATTGTTAATACGCTAGAAAATTCTCAGATTTAAAATCACCGGAAATCTACGTATTCAATACAAACAACGAAATAAGTTCTATGGGATTAAAAGAAACTTATTTTTGCTAAACCTGACGTAAAATGTCATTAAGCAATACAAATCACTTAATCTTGGCTTTTGTCCATTTTAGGTACGACAGCGAAAATCCTAAACAAATCTGACAAAAGATTTGTTGATAAGTAGAATGATTTTTAAGAAGCTAATGTTTCCTGCAGATAAATGCGATTGAACAAATTATAAGGTGCCTTTGGAAAATATGGCCCACATTTATAATTTTTTCATATATAAGTATTCAAAAATTATTTTTAATGAAGATACATTTTACATATACAAGTTTCACACATTGAATGAATGCACTGTTTTTTAAACATCACATTTTCGCTGGTAGCAGATAGCCAGTCTTCAAGTAAATGTTAAATAAGGTCAGGGGCCTGTTTCATAAAAAAGTATTAATCTAATATGGGCGAAATATAATAATATTATCTACTGTTTCATAAAATTATTAACTAATTATATTTCTACACTAATTATATTAGTGTAGAACTTAATTTATTAGTTCGTTTTATTAGTATCAAGACCATAAGGGGCCTGTTAAATAAAATTAATATTATTTTATTAATTAACTAATATTAACGTGATCAAACTCGCACGGGGTTTAAAAACATTTTGATTTTTCGTAAAAAAAATTTACGGTGGTTTTAATTAAACTTTTTTGTGTATAGTGTAGCGGTTGTTACTTTAACAGTTTACAGTAAATTTTAAGATACGAACAAAGCTACGAGAATGTTTCAAAAATTGATCAGGCCGCAAAATCTTAGGAAAACTGATTATATGAAGTAGGGCAAAGGAGGCAAAAAAACGCTTTCTACCCAAATAAAAGAATATGCAGTTTCAGTTGGTATTGTGCAAGGATCACACTTATTATTTGAGATGCTTCTCGAACCTTAGAAACACAAGAATCGAAGGTAAATTATTTTACTATTTTTTCTGCAAATAATGGTCTTTTAAAAAATACGTTAATTCAATCATCGTGTCGTAATATTTAGTTCAGTTGATTTGTACAACCAATTCGACGTGATACCTTAATATGTAAATACAACACTATAGAAGATGTTTTACCATACGTATATAATATATAGGATATCCCATATAGCTACTCTATGAAGTTTGTAAGTAAAGAGAAAATATATAGTTTTTGGACTAACCTGTTCAAACTTTGCAAGAAGTCTTTGGTTTAGAAACTACAGGGTGTTTGAAAAATCGTCAAAATACATATTAATAAAAAACTAAGAGGTAGAGAAGACTTAAAATTGTTCTCGAATTTTTTTACATCTTTAAAAGCTGATGAAATATTATCCTTAATTGTTAAAGAGCCTATTTAGAATAATTCTAACATGCATGGGTGATAAGAATAGCTGTATACTAATAACGCAATTTTGCGACTGTGGTGTAAATGGCAATTTTTCGTTAATTTTCGGTCGCTAAGGCGAAAAATGATGGTAAATTTTCCTAACAAGTAAGATTTTTGAGTTATGATGTTTTCAGAAAAAATAAATTCGGGCTCCTGCGCCCCCGCCAAATTTGAAGAAAAATTTAGATATGTTTGATGATAAGGCAGAAACCGCTAATGTATCAGAAAAGGACGGTTCTTATTTTCCCGAAAGTGAAGAAAAAGCAATCCATTTATTCGAACAAGCTTAGTTAAATGATCTAGTTCGGGACCTCCAGTTGTCCAAAGAGCATGCTGAACTATTAGGTTCAATATTACAACAGTGGAATTTACTAGGCACTGGAACCAAACTTACAATATTTAGGAACCGTAACCAGAAGCTATCCTCGTTTTTTTACTATGCAATATAAAATGTGTGTTTGTGTTAATCTAAACAGTGTTATGGAAAAATTAGGCTTAGCACGTATTTAATACGAACTTATGGCGCTTATTTATATATACGTACACAATCCGAACGTATTACGTTTATATATTTATATATACGTAATAAGCTATGATAAGTGGCAGATATGTGGTGACCTAAAAGTTATAGAAGTGTTACTAGGACTTCAGGGTGAATTTATTGCTATTTTCTTTGTCTTTGGGAGAGTAGCGCAACACAGGGATTACCAAGAGTAAAATAATGGCTTCAGAGAGATCAATTTATTCCAGGCCAAGCTAACGTAAAGAATATATGTCTTGTTGAACCTAAAAAAGTTCTGATGGAAAAAAATCGTAAAAGCATCAGATCGGAATCAGAACGAGATGCGTTTAAATACCTTAAACGAATTTTCTCTAATCTAAGTGATACTAAGATTATGGAAGGAATATTGGTAGGGCCATAAATTAGAGAAATACTAAGTGATGAAAAGTTTGATCAAAAATAAAGTGATGTTGAATTAGCTGCATGGGGGTCTTTTAAAAGAATTGTTTCGGAGTTTTTATGAAACAAAAAAATAGAAAGCTACGAAAAAATTGTAGATGAACTGCTTGAAAACTACTGCAAAATGGACTGTCGCAAGTGCACTTTTTGCAATCCCATTTAATTTTTTTCCGTGGGTGCGGTTAGTGAGTAAAAAAAAAGGTTCTGCCAGTGATGGGAAATTTTTGTTGGTTTCCTATGAGAGAAAGCTACTAGGAATGTAATCTAAAGTCAGCATTTGCAAAAAAGTTATCTACAAAAGACTTATACTATAAATGTATTTTTTGTACATTTTTGGAAATAAAACCTGTTATCCTTAGAATATTTTGATGTTTTTTCTTGGTTTAAACTTATATATAAAAATATATAAAAAATTTGCAATACAATAAAAATAGACGATGCATTTTATAACTCAAAATCTATACGTGGTGGACAATTTTGGTTGTTGAATTCGTAATCAAGAAGCTTTAAACTCCCACGTACAGCCATTATAATACCAGTCGCATTATTTTTCGTATTTGTTAACTAGTGTAATATACTTCAACAGATTTTTCTTGGTTGGCTCAAAGCGAGAAAAGCAGTTTAAATAAAGAACTGCATATATTATACTACCACCAACAAGATAAAATTTTTCACAGGATAAAATATTGGGGGATGGGGGGCGAATGTCTCCCCTTTCCTCCAAATGACCATAGTAGTTAAAATAAGGGAGCGCCTCCTCCTCTTCCTCTCTCTCATGTCCCTCATTCTTATCTTCCTCCACTTTTATTCTCATTCGCATCATATTTTTAATTTTTTCTCTTTGTCCTCCCACATTTGATTTTGCATTCTTAAGTCTTATAAATAGGTGCATCAAGATCATTTTAGTATGCTAAGGTACGAGTGACTGTTAAAAGAAAAAAATCTGTTGAATAAATCTATTAATAATATTAAAATAAAGTGAGTGAATCAGTTGGAGAAAGAAATCGATCCATTCCGCTTCATACAATAAGCCTCGAAGAAATTATACCAGGAGTTCGAGAAGAAACTATACCATTAGTTCGAGAAGAAGAAAATGGGATTGTTTTAAAAAATTTGAACAAAACTGAGAGTGAAGAGAAAAAAGTGTTTTGTGCTATTTGTTTTGAAATAATCGAATATTATGATTCATGTAGACCAAATACATGTTCCCACATTTTTTGTTTAAAATGTATTTTAAGATGGAATGATGAAAATTGTTGTTCTATAATGGGAAACAATTGTCCTGTATGTCGCACTAGATATTACTATTTGGTACAAATCTTCAAAGATGTAATTAGACATCATTTTGTTGTAGTTTTAAAAAGAGGATAATATTTTTCATAATTTGTGTTTGTGAAAACTCTGGTCAAATAAATTTGTAAAAAGTAAATGTAAATATATAATAATTGACACACAGTTTTTCCTTTTCCTTTTCCTATATTGAAACGACTATATTCTTTAAGTGTTTTAATACATACTAATTTGTTATGGTTTAACATTTTAAAATAAGCAGTGGAAATTAAAAGTAATTATTTTTTAATTATACTAATAATAATATATTAATATATTTTTTTCCTTTTTCTATTTTGAAACAACAATGTTCTAAACAAGTTTTTTTAATACATACAAATTTTCACATGACATAACAAAACAATTGTTATGGTTTAACATTTTTAAAATAAACAGTGGAAATTAAAAGTTATTATTTTTTAATTATATTAATATAATTTGCATCAAGAGAAAACTCAATTGAATACAGAAACAAGCATTAACAAAATTGTATGCTAATATATGAGCGCTTATAGTGGCAATTGACATAATCTACACATTATTTTTACATATGATTAGCTATTTCATTTTTCGTTCTTGTTGCAATAAAAAAATACAGGGTCAGATGTTAGAATAAAAAGAAGTATTTTGCATATAGCACTGAAAATATATAACCGCTTATAGTAACAGTTGACATTTTTTAAAATTAATATTGTTGACGTATTCTACTTATTATCTTTACAATGTATGTTTAAAATTAATATTTTTGACATAATCTACCCGTTACGTTTATAACCTATATTTAAAATTAATATTGTTAAAGTAATCTACCCATCACCTTTACAAACTATGTCTAATATTAATATTTAACAACATAATCTTCCAACTCTTTTTTTTTTCATTTTTATTGTAGTAAAAGCAAGCAGATTCAGGAATTAGTAAAAAAAGATGTGTCCTACAAATAGCACAATGTAAATCAGAAGCACTAACAACATAAGCTCTTTTGTAATGGCAGCTCACATGATCGGACTTCCCTCTCCGTAAATATCTTATGTGAATTGCACTACAAGGAAGGCAAATAGCAAATGTTCCTAGTCTTCGACTTTCAATTTTAGTGTAGCTTTGTATAACACATACATCTTTTTCTTCAAAATTATTAAATAATTCACTAGCCTTAAACTTGCTTAATTTTACGTCAGCCTCGGTTCCTAAATTTAGCAGTTGTCCATTTATGTCAAACAAGAATGATCTTCTGACAAGCCTAGATGATTTTTCCAAATATGAATGTTTATAACTGATGTAATCGCCTTCCAAGTTAATAAAAATGTCTTCTCTTTCTTCAATTTGAGCGGCGATCTCCATATTATTTTCTTCAATTTGGGCAGCGTTTCCAATCATATTTTCTGCCATCGTTAGGAACTTTAGATTTAGATAGATAGATTTGCTGCGACAACTGATATTACAACGAATGATACTGTATGATCACCGAGTGGTTGTTCTGAAGTATATATCCCATCGACCACCACTTTCACTCCTGCGTGATATCCTTCTCAGATCCTACTGCAATACTTAGTTTTTTTTTCTTTTTCTTTTTTTTTCACTGTCTCTTTCCTTGTCACTTTACCTGGGGGGGGCAAAGGGGTCTTCGCCCCACCCCTACCCGCTCCGCCAACCCCCCTTAACCCCCCCACCCTCACCCCATCTTCTTTCTTTCCCTTTTTTATTTTTCTCCTTTTTCCTTCCTTCTCCTTTTTCCTTCCTACTCCTTTTTTTTTCCTTTCTTCTTCTTTGGTCGTTGCTCGGCTTGGGAAAGTGGTTGTATGATTGTCGTTCAACTTTAAGTAGGACATATGTGATCAACTTTTTCATATAAAATCGCCTCAGCGAAGAGACGAATGCAATTGATTTCTGCATTCACACTGTGCAGGGCTCGCGAGTTTTCTGGTGTTTTCATTGTGTCTATTTGGCAATTTTTTAATTTTTATTTATATTTCTAACATTTTTATTTGGCAAAATTTAATTCTTATTTATATTGGTGACATTTTTATTTATATTTGTGACACTTTTATTTGGTATTTTATTTGTTATTACGATTTTTTTCATAATGGACAATTTTTTGGCATCGAGTAGCAAAATTATTGACAATGACTTCGACTTATACACATGTACTCAAATACAAAATTTTGCAAACCAACAAAACAATGAAACAGACGTATTTACAACTAGTCAACAACAAACTATTCAGGACTTGAATGAAATTATTTACAATAGCCAAGTTCAGAATAATGCCAACAAACAGAACAACGAAAAATATTTATTTACAGCTACTCAACAACAAACTGTTAACGATCTTAATGACATTATTGACAACAAAACGGACTTAATTACAACAAAAACTAAAAACTCTTAAAGAACTGAATGACATTGACAAAAATCAAAAAATTCTAGCTATGAGGATATTGTCTGTTTTCAAAAATCTAATCCAAATTATTTAACATTAAAATCGCCAATTAATTCTCCGAGACCAATTTGCTCTCCCTTTTTGTTTAGTGAAAATTCTGATTCGGAAGAAGAACAAATTGATCAAAATTTAAGTTCGGCTATATCTCCTATTAATTCACCATATGATATTGTAAATTCTGATTTGCAAGAAAAATAAATTGAAGCAAATTTAACTTCGGATATTTCTCTTAATAATTCACCAGTTGAACAAAATTCAATTTCGAAACCATAATTTATTATTAAAAAAAAATTAATTTAATTTTTAATTAAATAATAAAAAAAATAAAAAACAAGTAGCAAACCTTAAGTGTCTGGGTTTCGCTATTCAAAATTTAACTGATTTGATCACAATTAAACAGGGAGACGCAAGTACGGTGAATTATGTTAAATAGGCCTTTGACAAATTAGTTGACTCATTTGAAGAAATGGATTCATAAAGTCAATTAATTTCTATTGCTTTTTTCAAAATTTGACTATAACTAAATAAAAATGCACAATATTAATTTTATTATTATTATCCAGAGAACTTCAAAAATGCAATTGCTTTTTTCAAAATTTGACTATAACTATTTAAAAATGCACATTATTAATTTTATTATTATTATCTAGAAAACTTCAAAAATGCATAAGTGTGTAACATGTAATAAAGTCTTTACTAGAAGGGATAATTTATTGCGACATATTAAAAAACATGTTTGCGGAAATTCCACAACACTCACTAGTTGGTTGAAACAACCAAAGCTTGTTAAAGGTAAGAACATTTTATTTTTCATGTTTTATTTTGTAAAATATTTTTTCTTCATTTATAGATTATACAAATATTGTAAAATATTGTAAAGAATGCAAGAAAAATATAAACCAAAGTCTATGGGGTGGACATTTTCGATCTAGTGTGCACAAGAACAGTTCCAAAATAGGCTTGGAGGAAGGTGTTGAAATTATCAAGTCGGCATTCAGGGAACGAATAATATCTTATAGGATTTCCTCACCCCAAAACTTCATAAATGTGAAAGAATATTTTCAACATTTGGAATACAAAATTGTACATCTAATAGATCAAGAACTGCAGAAACATAAATGTATCAAGCTAAATATATAACTGTTCGGTTTCTATTTTAACCCCAGCAGCGACAGCTATGATGTCAAATCTTTATCAGACAAAGAACTTTTAGAGCAAATCTGCACCATTATTGACCAAAAAGCTGACGAATTTGCAGAAAGAGATTCAGGTAAAGAATTTATTTTCTATTTTACAACGGCAACAAAAAAGTAATTTTTTTAATTTTCACATTGCAGGATGGGCTTTGATGAATTTACTTAATTTAGAAATTAATGTTAACAAGCACAATCCGCTGAGAGCCTCATCTTTTATCGAACTTCCTCAAGAGATCAAGAGACGTCAAGCTGTGATCAACATTAGGAATGATGAAAACTTTTGCTTCTATTAATGTATATGGATTAGAAATTATAAATCCTAAAAAGGGGTATGAAGTAATTGGTCCACTTTATTATTCATCGAATAAAAAAAATCAACATGTCAATTTATTGTTAATAAGTGATGACGATGAAAAAACTTTTCATTATTGCTATATTAAAGATTTATCAAAATTAGTTTCTGTACAAATGTCTAAACATCACGAAAAAAAATAAATTTGCGACGGTTGTTTACAATATTTCCCTACAGAAGAAAATTTATTACAACACAATAGCTATGATTGGGATCATTTACGAATTAACCTACCTTCTAAAGAATTAATAAAAGTAAAGTTTGGAAACTATTCATATGATAATATTTTGAAATTTATAAATTATCATAAACAAATGAAAGTTCCTTTCGAGGTGTATGCAGATTTTGAATGCATTTTAAAGCCTTTAAATAATGACAATGTTGACAAAAATCCTAATACTTCATACACCTTAAAACAATATGAACATATTCCACATTCATTTGCCTATTACATTAAATGTTCCTTCGACGACAATTATTCTAAATTTGAAAAATATAGAGGTCAAAATTGTGATACATTATTTATAAATTCTTTAGAAAGAGACGTGTATAACATATACAATAAATTTTTAAAGGTTCCTAAAAAGATGATTGCTTTGAACGAACTGGACAAATTTATCGTAACTATGAAACAGTTTGTCATATTTGTAATAAACCTCTTTTAAATGACAGGGTTGCAGATCATTGTCATATAACTGGTCTTTATAGAGGTCCAGCTCATTCACTCTGCAACATAAATTACAGAATACCTAACTTTATTCCAGTTATATTGCATAATTTCCGTAATTATGATTCTCATCTATTTCTTAAAAAATTATGCTTAAACAAAGAACAACTAACAGTTATCGCACAAAAAAAAAAAGAAAAAACAAGGAAAAATATATTTCTCTTGGAAAGCTTATTCATGTGGATAACTATTTTGATAAAAAAACACAAAAGGCTAAGAAAAAAATATATCGTTAAGGTTCATTGATTCTTTTCAATTTCTATCCCATTCTTTATCAAAACTCTCTGAAAGCTTAAAAGATGAACAATGTAAAGAAATAAAAAAAAATTCAATGATGAAGAAAGATTTAAACTTATTCGCCAAAAAGGTGTATTTCCTTACAATTATATTGATGATTATTTAAAATTAGAAGAAACAACTTTACCTCAGAAAGAGCAATTTTATAATACTTTAACGGATGAGCACATCAGTGATGCAGAATATCAAAGAGCTGTAAAGGTTTGGCAATTGTTTAAATGTGAATCTCTTGGTCAATACTCCGACCTTTACTTACTCTCTGATACTTTACTTTTGGCAGATATTTTTGAAAATTTTAGAAGCACTTGTTTATCCACATATAAGCTCGATCCAGCTCATTTTTACACTTTTCCAGGTTTATCCTGGGAGGCGTGTTCGCGTTATACTGGAATAGAGTTAGAATTGTTAACAGATCCAGATATGATACACTTTTTCAAAAAAAGCGTTCGTGGTGATGTGAGCTCTTGCATTTGTAGAAAATCTGAAGCTAATAATCCATTTCTTTTAAATTTTGATCCTTTAAAGCCAACTAAATACATAATTTATTATGATGCAACAAATTTGTATGGTTATGCAATGTCACAGCACATTCCAACGGGAGATTTTGTTTGGTTAATAGATAAAGAAATCAACGATTTAAATATTATGAATATTTCCGAAAAATCTAATAAGGGATATGTTTTAGAAGTAGATTTAGAATATCCTACAAGTCTACATTCCTGTCATAACGATTTTCCGTTTTGTCCTGAAAACTTTAAAACGCCAAATTCTAAATGCATAAAATTAATACCCAATTTAAATGATAAATCAAAATATGTTATTCACTATCAGTTATTAAAACAATGTTTGGAACATGGACTCAAGTTGACTAAAGTTCATAGAGTTTTACAGTTTTCTCAATCTGATTGGTTGAAAAAATATATAGACTTGAATTCAAGATTAAGAAATGATTCAAAGAATGAATTTGATCGTAATACTTACAAGTTGGCAAATAATAGTATTTATGGCAAGACTATGGAAAATGTTGATAGGAGAATTGACGTAAGACTTATTACAGAGTGGGAAAAAAATAGAAGAAAAGATGGTGCTGAGAATTTAATTGCAAAACCATATTTCAAGGACTTAACAATATTTTCTGAAAACTTGGTAGCTATTCAAATGCAAAAGATTCAAGTTACTTACAATAAACCAATATATGTAGGCTTCTCAATATTAGATATATCTAAAACTGTCATGTATGATTTCTTTTATAATTTTTTAAAACCTCTTTATCAGGAAAATATTGCACTTTTATACACCGATACCGATTCGTTCAATTTAGAAGTCACAACTCCAAATATTTATTCTGACATGATAAAAAATATTCCCAAATTTGATACATTTAATTATGAATTTGGTAATATTCATGAAATGCCTATTACAAAATCAGTTATAGGAAAATTCAAAGATGAATATGCTGGTGAACCCATTACTGCTTTCTTTGGTACTGGAGCAAAAGCATGTTGTATTAAAACAGAAAATAGTTTAACAAAAAAAGCAAAAGGTGTTAAGAAAAGTGCCATTAAAAAGCAGTTGGATTTTATTCATTATAAAGATGTTGTTGAAAATCATTCTAAAACCTTTTGTTCAATGTATGTTTTTCGATCTAGACATTAGCAATTGTTTATTAACGTTTTCAATTGAGGTATAACATCCTTTAATATGGTTTTCATACTTTAAAAAATTTTCATCAAAAACCTTAAACTTTTTAGCAAAGATTTCATTATTTGTTTCATTTTCACCTAATCTCCTTTTTAAATTATTAATGTCATTTATTCCCTCTTGATTTTGTTTAATAAAACCTAACTTAAAATGGTTGAGAATTTTACTTTCAATATTTGAATAAATTGTATTTTCCAAAAAAGCAGAATTTATTAATTGACGTTTTGAAATATGGCGTCCAAATGTATCAACTGTCATGTTGAGCTTTCATTAAACAATAAATATGTATATATAGTATAACTTTATCTTCTCTTAATTCTTCAATAATAGAGATAATCTTGTTACTATGAGCATTATTTCCCGCATCACTTGATGAAATTAATAAACGTAGCCTATCAACAATTTCGTTTACATTATTCCAATATACATAGTCTGTATTTGATCTGTTTGTTTTCAAAATTAATCCCTTTCCTGTTGTTTTGGCTCTAGTTATTCTAAACGGAGGTTTTGGTTTGTTAAATGCTGTAACTAATCTTTGCAAGGTTTTTGTCTTTGTAATCCCCTTTCTTTGTAAATATGGTCCTATTATTGTAACATATTTGTGTGATGTATTTCCTTGAACTTGTTCATTTGAATCAAAATTCCTACGATATAATTATCTAAATCTTCCTTCTTATAACCTTTCGGTTCTTTTTTGAAAAGCAATTCGTATAAACCTGGCGTGCCTGTGTACGTTATTCCTCCCACTTTAATGTCTTTTCCAATAATTTCTACCGGTATCTGTGTTAAACCAAAAGAAAACTTATCCGTTTCGAGGTCATGAACTATTGCATAATAATGGTCAAATTTATGTTGTGTATCTTTCACACCCTCATCAATATATGATCTGGGTAATTCATGAAAGTCTGCTAAGTAATCTTTATATGACGGTGTAGCATCATAGGTTTGAATTGTTTTTCTAGTTTGTTCCAATATGTCTGACATGTTTAAATTTGTTGTTGTGTCACTAGAAGGATCTGAAGTTTCCGCTATAACAGTTGATGTCAATGGTTGTACTACAGGAGAGGAAGAAGTGATAGTACTGTCATCTAAAAATGTTGGTAGTTCTGTGGGGAGTAACGGAGTTTTTCCTGTTTTCTGAATAGTTTTCGTCGGAGTTGATGTTTTATAAAGCTTTGTAGGTGTTTTGAATTCTTCATACTTTGAAACTCTTTCTTCTTTTAAATCGAATGGTTCGGATTTACCAATATTTGAAATTAGCTGTTTAAGAGGTTGTGTTATTGGTCTATAAGTTTGTTCTAATTCGGACTGAGCGGTAGAAGTAGCTAATTTTAAGCTTCGATATTTCTGCTTCACGGTTTGTCTCGATTTTATTAATTCTCTAACTAAACGTTTATCCATGCTGTACAAGTTTTAAATGAAATAAAACTGCAAATTTTTCACTTTTAGAAATATATAAAGGAATCGAATTTACTCCTGTATCTGCCGTGATTTACTTCACTATCTTTGTCAGTTACAAGAAAGCCATATGGATCCATCCAACAGTAAGCACAAATATTTTTAAACTGATCAAATGTCATATCCAATATACAGTGGTCGTTATATATATGTTTTAAACTCAAACAGTCCTGTTTAAATAAAATTAATAAGTTGGAATTTTCTTGAATTAGACGTTTAAGGATTGAGGAATATCCTTGAAAAATAAAAAAACAATCTGTTTCTATTCCTTCCATGCGTGAAATAGTCCCTAATAATAGATTGATTATGACAAGGAATATCGTCAAAAATGATAACGGAATTTGGCTTTATCTCATGAGGTGAAATAATGTTCTCATCGCTATCGTATTCAAAGTATCCAATTTCTTTCATAGGCTTTAACAACTTTCTTAAATATTCATATTTTGGTTGATCTAATGACTTTGAATAAACATAGACATTTTCAAACCTAATTCCATTGGGATGCTCGAGCAGTGTAAGCATAACGTTGGTTTTACCGCTACCACTGCAACCAACTATGAGTCCTCTTTTTGAACTACCGCAAAATAAGTCACCATGCTTTCTCAACTGTTTACTTAAAATTTTTTCGTCATGATTATTTACTGGTAAAGATAATTTTTGTTTTTCAATCCTCATTCTTAATTACACTAGTAAATATTTTTAGCTGTAAAAGTATTTATACCAGAAAAATGTCAATGTGTTTTTAGTATAAAAAGAACTTCAATGACTGTGGGTCAGCATAAGTTGAAAAAAACTATCAAAAGACGTAATAGAAAAAGCTCTGGTTTAGTAAATAAATTAATTAGTAAACTAGCCTTCGAAGTTCATATAGCAGGATATAATTAGTGTGGTCCAGGCACCAACTTGGAGAAAAGATTAACTAGAGGTGACGTTGGTATAAATCCATTAGATTCCGCTTGTAAAGAACACGATATATCATACTCTCAGACTGAAGATTTATCAAGAAGACACATATCTGACCAAATATTAGAAAAAAAAGCCTGGGATAGCGTAAAAGCTAAGGATTCTTCTATTGGTGAAAAAATTGCAGCTCTAAGTGTTGCAGGAATAATGAAGGGTAAAAGAAAGTTCGGTTTGGGATTTAAAGATAAAAAAGGGAGTAAACTTAAATTGAGAAAAAAACGTATCATTCAAACACCCAAAAAAGTTGGAGGATTTCTACCTCTTTTGTTTCCCATTCTTGGCGCCCTGGGTGCACTAGGTGGAGGCGCGTCAGGAATTGCGAAGGCAGTAAATGATGCTAAAGCAGCTAAACAGCAGCTAGAAGAAATACATAGGCATAATATTGCAATGGAAAATGCTTCTAAAGAAGGCAAAGGATTATATATTAGACCATATAGAGGAAAAGGACTATTTATTAGACCTTATAAAGGAGGATCCGTCAAAATGAAAGCAATCAGACAAAAAAAAACTCAAAATAAGTTTTCCAAAAAGAGCACTTACGAACAATGATATTATTAAATATGTAAAGCTGTTAAAAATAACTGGCTTTAGAGGTGTTTTTATGCTCGATGAACTTCCAAAAAAAATTAATCTGAAAGAGTGTGGTATGGTAAATTTGGATAAAAAACAAAATAAAGGATCTCATTGGACTGCTTATATTAAAAATAACAAAAATGTAATATATTTTGATAGTTACGAAAATTTAAAACCACCTTTTGAACTTCTCAAATATTTTAATTCGAATGGCAAAGTGGATGTATTTTATACTTATGAAAACAAACAAAAATTTAATTCATATAACTGTGGTCAACTATCCCTAAAATTTTTGCAAAAATAATATAAACTCATTATTTGTTGTAATATCTCATTCATAAATAAACTGCAATGTCCACCACAATTGCCATATCAGGAAACAGTTCTGTTTTGTCTGCTGATTTTAATCCGCCCATATATTTAGAGGATGGAAAACAATATTACCTGGGTTTAGCTGATTTTGAAACGTTTATGACTATTCCCAATATATAAGAAGGATATAATAAATTTTATATAGATAATAAAGTAATTGTTATTCCCGACAGAACTTATGACATTACAGATATAGAAACATACATAAGAGAAAGTATAGAAGATTTATTTCCGAATGAAAAAATTTTTTTTTATTTTAAAAGCAAATGTCAACACTCTTAAAACTTTTTTAATGTGTAGTACAAAAATTGATTTTACCAAGGAAGATTCGATAGGAAAAATGTTGGGTTTTAATAGCAGGATACTAAAAGCTATGAATGAGGAAGAATCAGATAATGTTGCAAAAATAACTAAGGTGAATGCTATTTGTATTGATTGTAATATTTGTGTCGGTTCTTACAGTAATGGTAAACCTGTTCATATTATTCACCAGTTTTATCCAACCGTAGCTCCAGGCTATAAAATAGTGGAATCTCCTTTGCACATTTTGTATTTTCCAGTTAGCGTCAAAGCAATTAACAATATAACCGTTAAAATAGTTGATCAAGACGGAGAAATTATCAGTTTTAGAGGAGAAACTATAACAGTAAGGTTACATTTACAAGCTAGTGACATATAAAATGGTTGTTAGATATAATAGAGCCCTTGGAATGAGACTTGCATCTACCACAATCAACAAAGTAAAAACTTATAAAAAGAAAAAGCCTAAACAACAGTTCAGTATCAAATCCAACACCAACAAGTTAAGACGAGATAATCGTAAATTTCTCACATCTTTGGGTTTCACTGTTTTAAAATAATGAACATATTAAACGTAAACGAAAAGCTTTATGTAGACAATTCCATCGTTAGTTCAGAGCTTCACACATATCAACCATATATTTCTTCAAAATTCAATTACAATGATGAAATAAGGATCCCAATTCAAGAACTCAATGCTTACACTCTACCATCAGATAGTTTACTTTATATCGAAGGAAAATTAACTAATACAAAAGATAAATATAAGAAAGAATTGCTATTTATTAACAATGGTATAGCCTTTTTGTTCAGAGAAATCCGCTATGAACTAAACGGAATTACTATAGATTCAATAAGAAAAGATTGTTGGATTAGCATCAACCTTAAAAAGCTACCTTTCCCACAATACCAACGAAAGTTTAAAACTGGAAAATGCAGGTTGGTTTTCACATCGAAAAGAAGGTGATAAAATTTTAGTTGATAATGATGGAAAATTCTCCGTATCCATACCACTAAAAATGCTTTTAGGATTTTTTGAAGATTACAGAAAAATTATTATGAATATGAAACAGGAATTAGATCTTATTAGATCAACTGATGATTTAGATGGTGTTATCTTCAAAGAAGATCCGGCACACCCTTTTAGTGCTCCTGACACTCCATTGGTTACTTTCGATAAAATTTATTGGAAAGTTCCTCAAATTCTAGTTGATATGCCACAACAACTTGCTCTATCAATAATATTGGATATCAATAAATATCAAATAAAGATATGTTGATAGGATTCAGGAGTTGGGAACTTGTTGAATATTCTTCTCTAACCGAAACAACCCGTCACACATGGCCGGTAAAAACAACTAGTAAACTAGAAGCTCCTCGTCATGTTGTGATTGGCTTTCAAGAAAACAGAAAAGGGAAAATTGCTAAAGATATGAGTAAATTTGACAATGAGTATTTTTAAATTCTGAAAGATATCCTTATCACGATTTGTACTTAAATTTCGAAGAAAACAAATTTTCTGCTTTATACGAAAATTTTTAATCCTGAACAATTCAAAAACATTAGTCCTATTACACATATTGATTGCTCCCATCAAAAAGAAACAATTCAAACGGGATCCATAGTAATGAGAATTGAATTTGAGACACACAATGCAATTAAAAAAGATACTTCTGATTATTGTCTTATTTTACATGACAAATTATTTAGCTACAACCCTCTTACTAAAGTTGTGAAACAATTATAAACTTTATCCCCATTATTTCCTTATTTCGATTTAATTTAAAGGGATTTTCAAAAGCTTTTAGTTTTAGTCATGGCATCAAAACTACAACAACAAATTGAAAAATTTATTTTTAAAATTAATCAACTGAAAGAAGAAATTGCCAATTATTCAAGTAAAAAAATTCTCATTAAAAAATTTGCTGCTTTGAAAATATGAGATTGGTTATGGATATTCAAGGATTCAAGGATGAAAAAAATAAATTTATACCGAAAGAGCTTGCAGCTTTTGATGGTTATGAAATGACTCATTACATTTTTAAAAAGCCTTTTCCAATGGAGTTTCTTTCACCTGATTGTCACAAGCAGGCGGTATGGCTAATGAAAAATCAACATTGTATATATTGGAATAATGGATTTACTCCATTACATCATTTCCCAAAAATAATTGAAACACTTAGAAAGCTGATTTTGTTTTTGTAAAAGGAACCGAAAAAAAGGATTTTATAGAGAAATATTCTAAAAAGCCTGTGATTGAAATAGATGAACAACCAGCGCTAAAGCTAATGGAACCAAAATGCTTCTATCATTCAAAATTACCTTGTATGTGTGCTTTGACAAATGTGTTATTTTTATATGACAATTGTTTTATGAATGAATAAAAATATAAAAAAACTTAATTACATTTTTATTTTGCATTAACTAACCATGATTGAATACAATTAATATGATACCTTAAATCTAATTTTCTAAATTCATTTAAAAGTTCATACTCATTTTTATATTTTAAATAATCATTACAAAATTTAGCGGCTAATTTACATTGTTCCATTCGATCTATATCCTTAATGTATGCTGACAAATCTTGTGCTTCTGCGTCTTCTTCGCCTACAATTGATAAATATTGGAAGTATGCAGCAGATATAATAAACTCTTCATACATTTCAGTAACCACTTGCTCCATTGTGAATATTATTAAATTTATTCTTCCTTTTCAATTTCTTGAAGAATAGTATCCTCGTCAATAAATTGCTTCAAGTCTTTTAAATAGTAATCAAAGCCAATATCTTTTAGATCTTGAATAAGTTGAAAAAAATTTAATGTTTCACAGTATTTGTTGCAGCAGAGGGCAGCCTTTACGAATTCCGCATATTGATTATAATAAAAGTCTATCCACTCCGGACCACTTGCCATAGAATATGAGAAATAGGTTTTTGAAATATTACTAAATTTGTCCTCTAATAATTTAACTGCAATCAGCAACTCAGCCATTTAATTTTTTTAACATAATATCTTAAATATGTGGGGGGACGTCTCTTGCGAATAGGATTAACTTTTCTTGATAATACCTGTTTTTTATCTTCGTATAATTGAAACCTCTTTTGGGTTGCAATAATAACAGGTATAAATTGGCAATCTTCTCCTATAAATTCTATTAGGTGGCTTAATTCTCTTACAAAGTATGATTTCCCAAATGTATTGAAAAACGTAGTAAGGCTTATAATTCCTTCTAAATAATCATCACAATAGTCAATTGCTTCCAAATAATCTCGTTTCAGTGGATAAAACAGCTTGGTGTATTCATCTTTCGAAATCACTTCAAAGAAATTGAGATATTTAACTTTTAACTGTCTGATAGATGTAGCTAATTTTTCGCGATTACACATAATTCACTTATTACTTGACACATTTTTTTTTGTTTTATACACAATTGGTGGAAAAATTCAAAAATAACTTTTTACGCAACTCGAGCACAGCTTAGTAAATGTGCCTCAGCATACTAAAATGATCTTGATGCACCTATTTATAAGACTTAAGAATGCAAAATCAAATGTGGGAGGACAAAGAGAAAAAATTAAAAATATGATGCGAATGAGAATAAAAGGGGAGGAAGATAAGAATGAGGGACATGAGAGAAAGGAAGAGGAGGAGGAGGAGGCGCTCCCTTATTTTAACTACTGACCATCCATGATAATGATAAGTATTAGTTAATTTTTACACCCTGCATATCGTAAAACATCTTATACCTACAATATACATAATAAGGTAATACGTGGAATTTGTTCAATTTAAGTAAAGAATACGAATATTGAATTAACATAATTTTGTTAAAAAAAATTATTTGCAGGATAAAACTAAAATAATTTGTAATGTTCTTTTTCTAATGTTTGGCCAAGAAGCATAAGCATTTCGAATGATACAAAGTGAGACTGCATAGTCCCAACCGCTCTTTTTGACTCCTTCGTTAAATTCGTGGAAAACTGACCAAACAACTGATCAATTGATTTTTCAAAACGGATTTTGTTACTTAATGAATTTTATAATTAAAAAATTACTTTTATTGCAAAATACAAGCTAAAATACTCAAAGCCTCAGATAAGATTACACCAGTAACAAACGTTTTAATTAGATATGACAACCCCGATCGACTACTTTAGCCATCCCACTTTCATTGACCCGGGATTCTTATAATAGAATACTACATAGGTCTACAACAAAGATTGTTACAGTATCACGTGAACGGCTTTACGAGTAGGCGAGGCTTAAAAATCAGTAGCGGTTCGTCAAACTACAATAAACTTTCACATTAATTTGCCAAAAATATTTTTAGGCAGAAGGTAATTGAATTTAAACTATCATTAGGTGCCAGGCTTTTCTTAGCTTCACTACTACACGCGTTTTAATGTATTATTGTGTAATTGTTAATCTAGTTAAATCTTGTAATTATATTTTGCCTTACTTCAAGAAGCAGCGTTCTAAATGTGCGGTAAGATTAGAAGAACAGTGATTTTTTAAATATTTTTAAGTTTTATTTACTTATCTTGGACACTGCGAAACTAGAAGCTTTAGTTGACCTGACTATAGTGCAGCAGTGTGAAGTTTCCCAAAAATAGTCGTTTAAGTTTAGAATTATCTTTTAATCATTAAGTAAACAGTTAGATTTTCTTTTCTATGGGCTTGTGTAATGAAAGATAGGTTATTGACTTATTTTGGGAAATGATACAAGAAAGTCTCGGGGGTTATTTTTTTCACGATTGCGGTAGTTCTTTCCTGTTAGAGAATTAAAATGATTATAGAATAAACTGGCATAGCGGAGGAGTTCGTCTAATAATTGTCCTATTCGAATAAAAAAATATCTATACGTATATCAAAAATATAAATCTTTATCTATATGGCAACATTTTCGTGTTCAACATTATTACCAGTAATTACCTAGTGGCTATTATATGCTAACCTAACTTTTAAGTATTATTTAGTTAGTAATAGTCGGAGGACGTCTCACTCCCAAAAAAATGAACAGCGATTTCGAAAATCACTTGAGTTGGGCCAATTTTTTTTATTTATTTTGTGTTGTGCGGTAAAGGAATTTAAATGGTGAGTCTTTGAGTAATCAAAAGTAAAAATGTGTTCGTAAACATGTCCTAAACTGATTAGAATTTAAGATTTAGGATATTGAAACTTATTTTTTTTTAATTTAGCAATTAACATGGAATAACAAGATGATAATTGGCTATTCTATTTTTATCTTATAGCGCTCGCTTCTTTTTACTTAGTATTCTAGTCGTAAAAAATCCCTTTCTGAGATTTTTTTAGATATTTACGTTTTCGGGTCTCTACATATCGAAAAATATGTTTTCTCAATTCCGTTGGTCTATCTGTAGGACTGTCAGCGACAAAGCTTAAACTACTCGACCTATTTATTTCAAATTTTGTCTAAAAATTAGAGGTCATCTGAGAATGACAAGGTAACATTTTGGTAAAAATCCAACATGGTGCAACAAAATGGCGAGCTATTGAAATGTTAAAAAAATTATTACCAAAAAAACTACTTCTCCAGTTTGCCTCAAATTTTGCAGAAAAATTAGATGTAGCAAGACCATCAACTGGTAAATTTTGCCACAAATCCAAAATGGCGGCCTAATACAATGTTATAAAAATCAATGCAAAAAACTACTTCATCCATTATTTTCAAATTTTGCCCAAAAATCAAGTATTATATAGGGTTGAACTAGTAAAAGTTTTTATACAAATTCAAAATGACGGAACACAATGGCGGCCTAATTAAATGTTTAAAAATTCGGTGTAAAAAATTTACTTATTGGATCGATTTTTAAGTGTACACAAAAACCAAGTGTGATAAAAAATTTTAGTGAGGTGCCATTATGGTGAAATAAAATGGCGGTATAATGAAATGTTTAGCATATCAGTATCAAGAAGAGAAGAACTGGTAAAAATTTTATCGATCATATACGGCGAAACAAATGGCTGCCTAATTAAATGTTTAATAAGTAAATTTTTTTAAATGACGTAATTAAATGTTTAAAAAGGTAAATTTCCATTTTCTAGAATAAAAACCTTTTTATTAAAGAAATTATTATTTTTATTAAATTTTTATTAAAGAAATTAATAAAATTTTTGTACAGATTATTAAATTTATAAAAAATAAATAATAACGAATATAAACAAAATTTAAAAAATAGTATTCTGGAGTATCGAAGTTTTCATCTAAGTAGAACCGCGACTTTTGGCTTTACAAACACAATATAAAAATGTAGCAAAAACGGATATACCATATATATATTTTACAGAACTTTCCTCATAATGAATGAGAATTGTTACTTTATCAAGAAAAGTGACACATTTAATAATTAATATTAAACACACGGTATCTAAGATATTAAATTAAAGATATATTTTTATAGAAATATGTCGCCTTACTAATAATTACTTTTGTGACACCCTGAATATGTTAACTTTTGCCTTTTAGTGTGCGTCCGTTTTAATATTGGTAAACCTACAAAAAACACTTACATGAAAACAATTATGATTATGGCATTTTCAGTCAAATCTATACAACTGTTGATATCGTCATTTTGAATATTTATTAATAAAAATGTATGAATTGCGCTTTCAATTTCGATTTTTTAACCAAATCTGCATAAACGTTAAAATCGCCCGTCGTCTTGGCACTGCTACTCTGATTTTTTAAATATTTACTAAAAATGTATGATATGCATTCTTAAATACTGCCTTTTAGTCAAATCTACACAAATGTTAAAATTCCGCGATATTGATACTGCAATTTTGAATTTTTAAGTGTTGTCTAAAATACCTCCAAATGCCGAATTTTAATCAAATCTGCAAAAATAGTAAAATTAGTCTGTCATGTTGGCGCCGCCATTTTTAATTCTCAAATATTGACTAAAAAACTTTCGCTCTTAAATAATCCGTATAAATGTTAAAGTCCGTCCGACATTAACATTGTCATGTTGGCGCCGCTATTTTGAATTTTTAAATGTTAATACACTCTTAAATTTCTCTATGCACCGATTTTCAGTCTAATCTATCCAAGTAACACAATTCGACGGGTCTGTTGCCGCCGCCATTTTGAATTTCTAAATGTTGACTAAAAAAGTTCGGATTTTCAAATTTGAAATTAATCGCTAATGTGGAAATGGTGAAAAATCCATTACAAGATTTGAATCGGGCATACAAACATACAATCAGACGAGTAGTGAAGACAATAAGAACGAGTTAACAGGTGAGTGAATCTAATGTATAGGCATTAAAAATAATAATTATTAAAAAGCAGCTGCAGGCAACGCCTTAAACTTCCATGAAAAGTATAAACTATGTTGAATAAACTTTACCTTTACACTGCTTAAAAACGGATTATTTCGTTCTCTAAAAATTTAGATTTAAATTTCTTGTTTTAAATGATGGAGGTATCTAAAATTTTTAACTCAAATTGGATCGTCATTATTTGTTCTAATAAAATGAGAAAAAGCTTTACATGTGCTAACTTTTTCTTCACAGTTGTAAAATACTTTTTTGTGACCCTAATAATTTAATTATTTTTGCTTTTTCTTCATGTGACTAGTTCTAATATTTTTTCTATTTGAAGTACGTTATTCCTATTAGAATGATTATTTATGATCTTAAAAATTTTCTAAAAGTTTGGTTTGAATATCACTAATGTTTAAATTATTTAAATCAGTAACGGTAATTTACTTTAAAATAATTTATGTTACGTATACTTCTAGGTAAAGTTATAACTTTATTTTTTTTATTTCTGGTACTAAGATTTCATTTTTTATCTTACTTATTATTTTATTATTTTGATTAATATCTTCTTGATAATACATTTTCTATTCGGCATTAATAAACACTTAGTTTTTAAATCAATATTGCATTGTAAATTAACAAGATCTTTAAAGCTATGTAGAATATCTAATTTTTTATGCCAAAATAATATTAAACGTTCAATTTACGTAGAATTTTTAAATTCTGCTAGAAGCGGGATTTTAGCAGCACATTGTGCTGTTGTAATTTTATGGCATGTAGTAATTTCAAAAGTATATGGGTAAAAAAAAGAAGGGAATAATTTAAATGCTACTTCAGGGTTCATTATTCTAGATGTATAATTATTTAGATCTAGGTTGACTTTTATAGCGGGGCTTCTTTATGAAAATTTTGGTCTTGAGGCTCTTTCTCAGCATTTTGCAATTCTTCGACAATAATTCCAGGGTGCGAAGGGACTTGTCTAGCAAAGGGATTATAATTCTGAAGTTGACGACCATTTTGAAAGTTTAAACGTAGAGTATTTCGTTTTGGAAGTTGTTGAGACTTATTTCGAGGTGCAAATACGTTTTGCTGGTTTAATCGAAATGTTGGAGAATGAGGAGAAAAATGTCTTTGTGGAGGTCTGAACACGGGACCTTTTGGGAACTAAGATGTGTTAGAACGCTGAATATATATTTTGATTTAGGGAAGAGGTTTTAAATTAATTTCTTTTTGACATATTTTACCTTAAAAAGTTTTTATAATTAATTTGCGCATGAATGTTATCGTAGTCTCTATGAATGTTAAATTGTCAGGGTTTTGTGGCCTGTTAAATGAACATTAAGGTTCTTTTAATCTTCAAATGGAAGCGGAATCATCTGAATATTCTATTTGACCGTTTTCTTTTAATTTATGTAATTTTTTATTTATTTCTAATGCAAATTCTTCGAAAGTATGATTATGATTTTGAAAGCTAGTTTTCCTGACCACGTGGCTCTTTATATTTATTTATTAAAAAAAATATCTTCAGTTCGTTAAATGTTTTAGGGTTATATAATGTAATTATATTTCTGGCCTGTCCTATAATTTGAGAGATAACATATCGTAAAAAATAATTTATAAGTACTTCATCAGCAAACGTAAATTTGTCTAAAAATGCGTTTACATTGTTTAAAATGTAATTTAGAGCCTCTAAGGTATTCGAGTACCATGCATTTAGCAAAATTAAATTGGGCTTAAATGTCACTGTGTTCTCAATTTTAGAATTAGTTTCTTTGTTCAAAGGTAATCTATGGCGAATCATCAAACTATATTGATAATCTTTGCAATAAAAATACTTATAACATTAGCGTAATAATGTAAAAATTAAAAATAATTTTCTTTTTAAATGAATATACACTAAAGATACAAACAGGGAAGAACACTGATTAACTTTTCAAATATTTATAAAACTAGTACTAATAATATCGGTGCAGGAACATCGCGGACGTCGCAAATTGACCAATTCTTCTCTCCCTTTTCGCCATTTCTAGTATGTTGAGCACAGTACGTGCCTCTGAGTGACCCAAGATTTTCACTGAAGGAACTCTTCTAGGCCTCCAACAGTTAGTTGGTCTGGTTAGTCTTCTGGATTTTGTTTCTTCTTGTAAAATGAATTACTTCTAACAAGTTGAAACTCTCTTGTCCACAACGAAAAACGATAAAGAGCCAATGAAGTAATCCTGTTCGCAGCGCCAATTAAAGATTGGAGAGCACGGAAACCGTTTTTAAAAAGAAACAACTTTTCTTAACACGAAACTTTCTGTATTGATACTAACTTGTCTTACATTAAGGTTTTTATATTTATAGACGTAACCTAATGATAAAATTAGAAAGTGAACATAAAGAATCTCCCTAATGGGTTTGAAATTGTGTGACGACATGTCTGGTATGTGGGGAAAGTGTGGTTCCTTAGTTAGCCGGCCAGGCCCAAACTATAATTTTTAAAAATAGAAAAAGGTTTAAATAAATAAGTTTCGTTTCTTCGAATTTTTGAACTTTGGTTATTATAAAAAAGTTTGAAAACCTATTCTAACTAAACTTAAAGCTGATCGTAACTCAGCGGATCACAACATAAACGGTAAAGGTCAAAAACCGAATGGTCAAGGTCAAATCTTTGAGGTGGAATTTGTTTGCTTATTTTTCCCGTAATCAGCGTCAAAAAATACGTTCGATCCCATCTTTTTTTACGAAAATCAAAATTTTCAATGTGTGCTCCACTCCATTTATGTAGGAAAAAAAAAGCGGGAAAAGAAAATAAAAAAAAACTGTCTGTCTGGGGGTTGACCATCCCTGAACCCGAATTCGCGATCTGTTTTTTTTTTCTATCTCGCTCCGTTGAGGACCTGTCAAAATGACAGCTGTCAAATTTTGATTTTCCCGGAAAATTCTACTGGTATTTTTGGTTTTCGATATATCTATGATTTTGACATAATTCCCATTTTTCCAATACCCCTCTGCGTTCCTTTCATAAGAAAGAAATTATGCAGTTGGCCGATTTGAACGATATTTGGTACACTAGAAGATTCTGGGGCTCTGATAACGAATCCCTCGCATTTTTTCAGCGACGTTTCGTTTCCGAGATTTCACCTTCTTTTTTGTTTCGTTTAAGTAATTTTTAGAAGAGAACGTTGTTGAAATGTCAATTACATTACCCAAAAATCATCAATAAAACTGTATGTGAATTATTATTTTTAATAGGGAATTTCGCTTGGATTTTGCACTTTATGTTGGTAGACTTTCTCGTAATGCATGTGTGTTCGAATTTCGTTTCAGGCGATGACTTTTTTTTTTTAGATTTCTTTAACAAAACTTATAATTTTGTATGAAGGTATTTTAAAAATCGGATTGCGTTTTGGTTAGCCCTAGTTAAGTTTTTTTTTGAGGTGTTGTAATCAAGTGTATCTATATTAAAGCAGGGTTTTTTTAACGAAACCTATACTGTTGGGTGGATCTGCCCCGTTAGGTTAGACCAAGTTCATCGATAAATCCATCATTAAAGTTATAAACCATCATTATAGTCATATTTTGACTCGTCATAATTCCGATTTTAAATTTTTAAAACTATAATACACAAGCGCCTGCAGATAGTATAGCAGATATAAGGGTCATCTCCACCGCGCGTATTTCAGACTATGAGTCAAATTATGACTGAAATTATGGTTTATGTCTTTAATATGGTTTTTATCGCCGAACCTGGGCGTTTCTAACGGGACACATCCACCTAACACTATTACTATTGTATTATAGCTTGAACAATGATGCCTTCGCGCCATTGCGCTCCGGTGCCCGACCTGGTGCTAACACGGTCCCTATCCACCTAGCGCCGCCACGCTGCCGCGCTCCAGTGCCAGACTATGTGTTAACATAATCCTGATCCACCTATGTGACAAAATATCCATAATAAACAATACCAAAAATGGTTACGTTGATAAACTTTGCCAAATTTAAATTTTAAATATATTTTCGAATGACAATGTTTGCCAACACAAAACACAAATAGTTAGAAAATAACTTGACTTTGATTAAATAAGTATAACGACCTCAATTTTGATAATAATTATTAAAGTGTCTAACTGAAACATAATAATTCGTTAAAATTATGTCCTCTCTATAATTTAAAGGCATTAATGTTCATTGTTTAGTCTTGGTTGCCGAAAAATTTCGCGTTGATTCACCAAAAATAAGGTCAACATCAGTGTGAGGTGGATCCACCTATATGACAAAATATCCGTAATAAACAGTACCAAAATGGTTACTTTGATAAACTTTGTCAAATTTAAATTTTGAATATTTTTTCGATGAATATATTTGCCAACATAAAACACAAATTGTTAGAAAATAACTTGACTTTGATTGAATAAGTGTGACAACTTCAATTTTGATAATAATTATTAAAGTAAAAAGTACCTAATTGAAATACCATATCTCGTTAAAAGTATATCTTCTTAATAATTTAAAGGCATTAATATTCATTGTTTAGTCTTGGTTGCCGGAAAATTTCGAGTTGATTCAGCAAGAATAAAGTCATAACATCAGTTTGTGGTGGATTTTCCCTTTTCGTATCGCTAAAGTGAAATAATATTTGAGTTGTAAAGATATGTACAGGGTGGCCCGTTTATTTTGGGACACTACCTTATATAAAGTATACGAGATAGATCTAAAAGTTGAATATAGGGGTTAATTACGGTAATTCGAGAATTTAATTTATTTTATTTTCATATATACAGGGTACATCTCGTTTTTCGTGGACAGGTACTAACTTTCTTATTTTAAATGGGACACCCTTTCAACCCTATATATAACTTGATGGATCTGTGATGCTGCCTAGCATGTAAGTTTTATTTACTGCCTTGTACCCAACTTTCAAAATAAAAAATGGCACAGTGTTGCCAAATTTCGCGTATAATTATTTTTCTCAGCATTTTCAAATGCAACGCCCTGTATATTATGTTAGATCTATATAGAGATCTAAACGACGATTTTAACGGTATATAAGATCGTGGGTTTACGAAGTACCGTTTCTGAACTCTAGGCGATTATCATCAGTAAATACTTTTTTTAAACTACAAACGGAATTTTCAACATTGTTAACGAAATATTATTATTTGTAGTATTAAAATATTTTATTAACCAATTAAACAAAGAATTTAAATTTAAAGACTAACAATTATTATTATTGCAACAAGTGTTTTATATGGCCTCCTTTTTGGGAAATGCAAGTGGTATATAAAGTTTCCAAATACATAACCACATTCCTAACATATTCAGTTTGAGTTAGATACTGAATACCTTCCTGAATCCAACATTCTAGTTTCTGCGCAGTTGATTGTTTGTGTATGTATACTAAATCATTAAGTGTACCCCATGCAAAGAAATCTAGGGGGTAAGGTAAGTAAGGAGCTCCTCGGTGGCTAGGAGCAATTACCGTTCTTCCTAATCCATTCTTTATAATGGGCATTCAAAAAGTTGGTCATTCCTTAACTTCTGCGATGTGATATGGGGTTCCTATCTAAGACTTTATATGATGATAAAAAATTCTGGACCTATAAATGCCCCACCAAACCCTACTGAATTTCTTCCTGATCTTGTAACTTAACATTTTTTATTCTCACTGCTCCAACAATGGATATTTTTTCGGGTAAAGATTTTAGTTGAAGTTGAAAATATAAACTCATTAGTCGAAATAATATTATCAAATAAATTTAACCTGAAGTTGTAATCATGTTTTTCTGACACCCAAAGATGCATGCCTAGTTACATTTTTCAGGAGCCTCTTCAAACTACAACAAAATATTGAGTTGCTCATCACCAGTCAAAACGAACATCTCCTTTTCTTTTTCTGCAAGTCTACATTTATTCTGAATTGTTGGTAAATCTAATCAAAAATCCTTTTTCTCCCTAAGAGCCAGAGTTCGATTCTTTTATTTAATATAAATCATAATATTGTCTTCTTCCTCTATAGTGAACATTAATAAACAATCGGATAAACTTAATAAAAGAAAGAAAACTAAGCGATGTATTAATATATGCATCAAAAAATTTGTGTAACTATGACAGTAATCAAAAACTAAAGATGAGTTCAAGGCCAATTTATGTGATAATGTCAATATATGTATCGAAATACAAATGCTAGGTCCAGTGTTAAGAAACACAGAACAGAATTTTAGTTCTTTGCGTTACTTAGGCCTTCTAAATAATCTTCAACCCCTTATTAAATATAGAGTGCCTCCTGGAAGACGAGCAAATTTAATTTTAAAGCAAGATTGTGCTCTCTATCAGAAATGAAGAAAAAGCAAATCATATGAAAACACAATACAGAGAATAGAATGGATTGTGGGGTACTATTAAAGATCTAATGTACAACCGCACTCCTTGAACAACACAAAGAACTGTAAATCATTACGTAAATAATAAAATTACGTTAATAATGTTTGGAAATTCCTGTTGTAGTTAAAAAAAGTATTTACTGAAGATAATCGTCTATAAGTCCGAAACGGTGAATCGCAGACCCATATTGTTATATATCGTTGAACTCTTCGTTTTGTTCTTTATTTAGATCTATATGTATATAATAATAATGTATTGAGAAAAATAATATACGCGAAATTTGGCAACGCTGTGTCATTTTTTTGTTTTGAGAGTTGGGTACTAGGCAGCAAATAAAAACCAAATTTGTCTTTTTTATGGCTCAGGCAGAGTTTGAAAAAATACCAAAATACCCTAAATATACCGGTCTATAAATGTACCAAATAATTATGATAAATGTTAATAAATCCGAATGGTTACATAACAAATTTACCAAGTTATATATGGTTGAAAGCGTTATGAATAGCGCAATTTGAATCCGTTTAAATATACAGGGATCTCAGTTAAAATAAGAAAATTGGTACCTGCCCACCAAAAATGACATACCCTGTATATATATATGAAAATAAAATAAATTAAGCACCTGCCTGAATTACAAGAAATTGAAAAAGAACTTCTTCTTTTAAACTTTCGAGAAGTTAAGATTTCATTACTACTTTTAGTTTCGCTATGTTTCCACATTTTGAAACCATTTCACCTGCTACTCACAAATAACTTCCAAGAGCAATAATTTCAGCTATTCACTGTTGGAAAATATTATAAGGTAGTGCAAGGGGTATTAGCCATACCGAACCTGAGGTAGCGCTTGTTTTTGCTAGCCAAATAATTTGAATTTTTGGCTAAGAGACAGCGGCGGCTCGTCAGATGAGGCAACTGAGGCACCGCCTCACTCGCTTTCCTATAAATATACATTTTTATTTTCAAAATTAATTATTTCCAATATCATTTCTTTTTTATTTGACTTTACCTATACGCGGCGATGCGAATTGCGCCTCGGACACTTGAATGGTATTTGGATTTTTAATAAGTCTGAGAAAGAGGGAAAAGGGTCGTGTTCCATATGTAGATTCATTCCATCTCTTTTTATTGCATTTGAGGCGATGAAAACTTCGCTTAATGATTGAGATTTAATGTTAGCACAGATTGAATATAAATGGAAATAATTATTATTTATCCGTAAATGACAATCGCGCATCCGGCTGCCAAATGCAAGCCGTTTTTGTTTTTGTTGATATTTGCGTGGGCGTGTGGGGTATTCGTATTTGACTGTTACCGGTAACGGTTTGAGATTGAGCGGGAAGTGGGTGGATATCGAGATTATTCGGCAATAATTTGGTGTTTGTTTTATAGTATTATTTGGTGAATGTCGCGCGTTTAGTCTGTGTCGAGTGTTACTCTATCTAAAGTATTTTTGAAGTTGCGTTAGTTTAATTATTGAGTAGATAGACTGATAGAGTAGTTTATATGAATTAGTGATTAAAATTTAAAATAAACGAAACGTGTGAACTATGAATCCAGTCCACGATATCGTTATGTCACTATTGACAAAGGCATTTTCCAGGCGTCCCGAGGATGAGAAAAAAGAAATTCTTCGCGGAGATAGACCCATGCCGAAGATAAGTACCTTAAGTAGTGATAAAAAAGACGGTTGACAATATAAACGATCATTTCAAACGTCATGGTATCAAACACACACTTGGATTTGTGGAAGTGTTTTGGAAGTGTTTTTAAGCAGCGTTTATATTGTTGGCCTTGCTAAATACTGGGAAAAAACAAAAACAGTATCGACTTCTGATGGATACGTTGATTTTAAACATTTTTCTAGAGCGGTTAAAATGCATGAAGGGTCTAAAGACCATATTCAAAATACCTTAGGTTTTGTACGTTTGTCTCAAAATATGACTACAATTAAAGATGCACTAATCGAAAATGCTCGTTTATCTAAATTATTGTACAATGAAAATGTTAGGAAAAACCGCTTGCTTTTGACATACCTTATAGATACGACTATATTACTGGGAAAACAAGAACTGGCTTTTAGGGGGCATGACGAATCCGAATCTTTATTTAACAGAGGGAATTTTAAGGAAGTTTTTAATTAAACGTAACACCGAACTTGTAAAGCATTTAGAAGAGAAAAGTGTATTTATGGGACAATCGAAAACTATTCAGAATGAATTAATATTTAGTATTGACGAACATATGAGAGACTTTATTAAACAAGAAATATCGGAGGCTACATTTTTCTCATTAATTGTAGATGATACGACGGATATAGTTGCAAAAGCCCAATGTTGTGTAACTGTTAGGTTTGTAAATAATTTAGCCGAAATAAAAGAACGTTTTTTGGGCTTTTTTGATATAAGTGAGGATTCTAGAGCTAATGCACTCTATAACTTAATTGTAAGAATCTTGGAACCTTTAAATTTTAAACGGAAATTAGTAGCACAATGTTACGATGGAGCTGCGGTTATGGCCGGAGAATTGAGCGGTCTACAAACACGAATAAGATCAGATGCCCCACAAGCAATGTATACTCATTGTACTGCTCATCGTCTCAATTTAATTTTACAACAGGGTTCAAATTATATTAAGGAAAGCAGAATCTTTTTCGCAACTTTAAAAATTTTGCCTGCTTTTTTTCATAAATCGTACACACGCACATCTATATTGGACAAAATAATAAAAAAACGAGTTCCGCAAGCAAGTGATACAAGGTGGTATTCTCGATCAAAAATTCTAATTTTTGTTGCAAATAATTGGAAAGGACTAACCTTAGTTTTTCAGGACATGATTGAAAATCCAGAATTAGACTCAGATACTATACACATGGCCAAGGGGTATATAAAAGACCTTTCCGATTTTGAATTTGCTTCTTTAACTTTTGCATTTAAAGAAATTTTTTTTGTTATTGATATCCTGTTTCAAGTTTTTCAGTTAAGTAACCTAGAAATTGATTTCTGCATTTCACAATTGAACATTGCCGTCAAACGATTAAATGAGCTACGCGCTGAAAATTTCCTTAAATCCATTTTTGAAAAAGCAAAATCACTTAGCAATCACATGAGCGAATCAGATTTAATGGAAAAATATAAAAATCTGTTTTATGAAATTTTAGACTGTATAATTTTTCAAATTAACATCAGGTTTGAAGATTTACACAAACTGGAATTTGTGAAACTTCTTAATACGTCAAAATACAAAGACTTTGCCACAGAATTTCCTATTAGTCTATTAAATTCGTTAGAAAAAACGTATCCAAAAATGTTTGACAAAGACCGCCTCAAAAATGAGCTAAGCATAATTTACCGAGATGAACAATTTTATAAAGTCAATATTCAAGAACTCCTTAAACAAATTAATAGTTTAGAATTAATTTCAGTATTTTGTGAAGTATATTGACTTGCCACATTAATTTTGACAATTCTCTTAACAAGTGTACAGGCCGAAAGAGATTTTTCGTGCTTAAAGCGAATAAAGACCTACTTACGAAATAGTATATCTCAAGATAGGCAGGCTCTCAGCCCTGTCGTTCATGGCAATAGAAAAAGAGTTATTAGTTAAACTTTCTGAATGTAATGGTGACTTTTATGACAAAATCATTGAGAAATTTGCTTCTTTAAAAGACAGGCGCGTTAATTTAATTTACAAAAAGTGACTTAACTGCACCATCCACATACCTATTTGCTTAAACAGTTTTGGTTTTTTATAGAAAGATTACTGTCCACACCATATTAGATTATTACAGGTTTATTACACTTTAAACTCGATTCTGACTATTTTGATTAAGTATTTTAAATATTTTTTATAAAAAAATCCAATGATGAAAAATGAGTATATTATATATCTTTGAGAAGAGTATATATGTACATATATCTGAGGATAAAACGAACTACATGAAAATTGAGTGAATATCTTAAAGATTATTATTTTATTTTTATATATATGTAATAATTTTTATTTTAAAAATTACTTAATGAAAAATTGGGCATATATCTTGGTATTGGTATGTAAAAGACAAAAACAAATCATAAAAATGAGTCAATTTGGGCGTGGCAGCCCAAAAATTTTTCTCCTGCGGCGCCATCTACCTATTATAAGTAACAAATCTTTTCTCGCCTCACCAGTTTTAGACACCACGAGCCGCCACTGCTAAGAGATGAATAAGAAAGTATTGATATTTGAGAATTTTTTTTAAAGAATGTCGTTTCTAAATAATTTCCTCAGAATCGTCTTGCTTTATTTTTTTTCGTTTCGATGTGTGTTTTAAAGGAACTACGTCAGTGTTAATTTCTTTATTTCTAAGCATTATTCAACAACAAAATTTCGACTATATATAGATCAATTTAAAAAACAAAACGACGATTCTGGGAACATGATCTGCCAAGCCGAACCTGATCTAATAAAAGAAAATACAAATGTGTTCTCGTGTCTGATTCTTATTTGCACGCCTTTATAAAGTTAACGTAGGGGTCTTAAAAATATATACATGAGCAGAAAATATAATTTAGTATACATTTCTTTTTTACAGCTATGTGTTAATTTAAAATTTACCGGAAAAATGTTAATTCGAAAAGTTGCACATTAACAAATTATTTTCAACCGAATTGAAACTGGCACTTTAAAGTAAACCCTTTGGAAGTTATAAAAGAGTTTTCGCGTAAATAAAAGTATGTTGTATAGTCAGTTATTTTCAAAATTGCTTTCAGTGCTTTGTAATTCATGTTTGAGGGGTGGCAGCTGGGTAATAGGAATAGGGAAAATAGGGAAAAATAACGCGAATGAGAAAATTGTTGAAAAATGTAATTTTATTGTCAAAGCAAAAATTCCCCTTTTGAAAAAAAGAGTTATACATATATTTTACGGATCAATAATTTTCAAATAATAAAGTTCTTTAGTCAAAATGAAGTACATTTCTAGGGATGTAATGATAATCTTCGGAATAAATACCAGCAATTCAGCAAAAAACACGGCCCGCATAGCTGGTGTGTAAATAAAACAACAAATAGAAAAAATATAATAAACAAAACATTAAAATGCATATTGCATAATTCCCTATTTAGGTAACATTTTGCTATATATTAAATTTAGATTATAAATTCTTTAAAAAATAAGTTAACGCTCTGTAGTAATAGTACCTTAGTAAGTTTTTGGCGAAAGCGTAGAAGGGCCACAATTTTGTATTTCTATTTTTGTAGCAAATTCCGACTTCTAACTCGGAATTCCGACTTCTATCTCAGAATTCCGACTTGTAACTCGGAATGCCGACTTCTATCTCGGAATTCCGACTAATGTTCCAATTTTTGCTTTGGATGCGTTGTCCAGAAACTGCACATTTAATAATTATCTTTGTGATAAAGACATTTATGACTTGTGTAAAACGTTAATTGCTGAAAACGGATTTACTAAAGGAAAAGACTACAATTCAGCTGTTGAATTATATATAAATTTAAGAGCTTTAATTATAAAGTTAATACTTTAGCAGTGCATGTATAACAGAAAATAAACATGAAAATCAAAGAGTTTTTTTTTTCAGTTAAGTTTAAGATTTTTTAATTTATAATAAGCAATATTAAATATTTATCAAAAAATCTTCTAGAGTATTTATTTGGTTTCTTTATTTAACAAAAAACACGAAGTTGAATGCATTAATATAATATATTTCCGTAAAAATTTACCTAAGACAATAATACAAGTTAGGGCTACCCTATGTGAAGTTAGCGAGCAAAAGCTGGTAGACAATTTTCCGAAAACACCAGAACTTTAATATGCATGCTATTCTAACATTATCCATGAACAAAATTTCCAGTCATTTTAATTTTTTACGTTTTCAGGTTTGTTAAATTTTCTTACCTTTTTAGGGCCCTACCCTATTAGTAATAAAATTGTATAGCAGGCGCATTATTAGTAAGTTACATTAAATACTTGCCATCAAGTTGTCACCCGGGGGTTGCTGATGTATGACGTTTATTGAATTTTATCCGAGTTCTCTAAGGACTGCATTTTTTTATTCATATTAGATCTCATCATTAAATTTATTGGTAACAACTTGCAACTAATATTAAAATATTTTGACTAGCACTGCCATTTGAGAGTATTTACCAAGGTTATTAAATATTAAATTTTACAAATATTATATTTTGTAACCCTGCCACCGCTGCCACTGCGCTGCGGGTTTCGGAAAGGGTAGAAATTTGAAATTAATTTTAATAAAGTAGGAACAATTCAATTATTTAATTACCAATGTGTCTAGAGACAACAACTGTATGAATAAAAGTGACAGGATAAGAAAACTGAAACAAATTTTATTGAATGAGAAAAGTCATATTTTAATCAAAATATTAATTGGAACTTGTTGCCAATATGTCTAATAATAATATATAGTATGCATAAAAGTGGCAGTGAGGTTCTTAAGGGTAGAAGACCAAGGCCTGCCGAGTCATTCCAATGTATTAATGATGTGTCTATTACAAACTTTTATTACAAGTAGAGTAAGATCCAAAAACTTCATAAAATATCAATCTCTTCATTTGTGGAGGAATTTTAATAAATTATAGTTTAAAAAACTGAAAAACACGCTTTAATAGTAAAACTGAACTAAAAAAAAAACACTTTGGACGAGAATAAAGTGATTAACAAGAAAATTAATGTAATTTTGAAAAAAACGTGGGGTGCATGATATCAGTTATTATAAATATTCTATCGGTATAACTTCTGAAAGTAAAGTCAGTACGAATAGGTATATGGCACAAAGGCCATATACCTATTTGCCTTTTTCACAATTATTAGATATTATGGCTAATCACTTTAACAAAAGTTATTTTTTTTCTTTTTAAATTTACTATTAAAGTGTGTTTTTTGGTTTTTTAAACTGTAATGTTTTTTCTTTTTAGTTCAGTTTACTATTAAAGCGTGTTTTTTTAATTTTATCTAACCATAATTTTTTTTTGTTCGCTACCTCCCCGTGCCGAAAAATTTTTTTTATCTCCACAATCCTGTTCAGGATAATGGAACAAACTTATCAAATCATTACAGGGTCATCGATGTAATCTGACGTTTTATAGTGAGTGAAAATCAAGTGAAACTAATAAAAGCGTTTTAGAAAAATACTCGAGTATTATTTTAATTAACAAGTATCAGGGAAATTTGATTTTTCTGACTTTATTTTGTATCATACATAGAATGTAACTGATTAGTTATGTTCCTGTCCTTACTTGAAATAATCAAGCTAAAATCTCTTATTCTTTGATTTAATCGGAATGAATAATAACCGAATTGAAAAATAAAGATTAATGAATAATTGTTTAACGAAGTTTAAGTTACTTTAATGGAGGATGCATAAACCTTTCATAGGTGCAAGTTATTACCTATTTACTCAAAAAGATATTTTTTTAAACAAACTCTTCTCCTAATAGAAAAACAATAATTATTATATTTAAATTTTATGTATAATAGTAAATAGTTGGTAAATTGTGAAAAGAAAAGTACAATACTTGGGAGTAAATGACGATAAGACTCGATGGATATGGATAGCGAGGAGACATATGCTCCCACACTACAGTGCACTTTATATCAAAATCTTATATATATATATATATATATATATATATATATATATATATATATATGTAGTATGAATCAGATGTTCTTACTAAATGGCGTTTTATTATTTCTACTATCTATGAAAAAGAAAGTAAAGTACAAGATTTTATTTTTCATGTCAACCATATTCAAGCCATCGGAACCGGCTCAGTCGTTATTTTTTAATTTGGACTTTATGCACGGTTAATAAGTTTCCTGTAGTTTTGCTTACCTTCATCCTGATCCCTATATTTAAAATATTAATTTCATTTAGAATGAACACTTCATTTGCCGTTAAAAAAATATAAAAAAGTGATTGCGCTTATAAGCGGGCGCGTATGAATTACAACGCATTCCGAGATAGAAGTCGGAATTCCGAGATAGAAGTCGGAATTCCGAGTTACAAGTCAGAATTCCGAGATAGAACTCGGAATTCCGAGTTAGAAGTCGGAATTCGGAGATAGAAATCGGAATTCCGAGATAGAAGTCGGAATTCCGAGACAGAAGTCAGAATTCCGAAACAGAAGTCGGAATTCCAAGTTAGAAGTCGGAATTTGTTACAAAAATCAAAATAAAAAAATTGTGGCACTTCTACGCTTTCGTAGTATTTAAGGTTTTCTCTTTTAAGTTCGACATTAATTTTTCAGTTAAATGTAAATTACAAAAAAAAATCACATTTATATGAAAAAATTTAAATGGTTTAAAACAACTAATAATGGACTTTACATGAACAACAAATTAAATAAAAACACTGCTAGATCTTGTAATAACAAACAAACATAGTTTACCTGCAAGTATTATAAAAGTATCCAACAGGGGCGTGCGGTGAAATTTTAAGAAAGGGAAGCAATTTTTAGAAACTTACCTATTTGTAATGTAATTCGATTCTTCAATCATTTTTTGCAAATTCGTCAATGACGTCATCATAAAAACGTCGATGCTCCGACATATTTTGAGAAGTTTATTTTCAATGGCCAACAGCGATGTATGTGAAAGTCTCTCCTGCCCCGTTGAATTTCTCACGAAATTTTTTATACGTTTAAGTGTTGAAAAATTGCGTTCTACTGATGAACTTGTGGCAGGTATTGTCAATCCTAATTCACACAATTTCGACACTGCGGTGTAGGCACCTTCCAGCTCCTTGTCTTTTAAAAATTGAATTAGTTAATGTCATCAGTTTCGTAAATCACTTTTAGTTCAGATCGCAGTAACACTCGGTCGAAGAACTGACCATAATGAAGAAGAAGAGATTTAAACGCATCTTCTGGAAAAGTTTTTCCTTTAAATGCATCAAAATTGCAGAGCTGGAGGAATTTAAAATCATTTAAACCGTTATATCTATAGTTTATTTGTTGCTGAATTTGATCGATTATTTCATAAGAGGCGTCTGTATGATGTTTGAACATCTCCCACCTTGTCTGCTCGAAGACGCTTAGCTTCTGGCTCTACATTTAACGTCATCGTTTTCTCCCAAAATAGGTCAAAGTCATCTCTTTTTTGGCTTAACATGAACTTAAAACATCCACTTTTTTTAAGCAAAAAGCAATATCATTTGTTTTAGTTTGTAATATATTAAAAACATTGTCCGAGAATGGAAATATTTCTGAAAATATGTTCAACAAATAATTAAAATTAAAATCTCGTTTCAATCAGTCCAAAAACCCCCTCGAACTATTTATTGCTTCTGAGTCCCACGTTTCATTATTTTCTATTATATTCCCAAATAGTTCAATCACTGATTCACGATTTTTAGATGCTGTTAACACAAGTCTTCCATTATAGTTGCACCTAGTACGATGACTTCCACTACCACTTAAAGCACGCGACTGAAATGCAAAAATTGCAAACAGCCGGTGGAAAGTTCAATAACCCCTGGCTCGATTCACAGGAAATCAAGCATACAGGACTTGGCTGCAGAGAAGCTAGCGGCCCGCATAGGTTCTATTCGATATTCTATTGTGTCTGGGTCGGAGTCAAGGCCGCATTTATTATGTGCTTGATAATATTTTAGCATTTTTGATATAAACTAAATTAATGGTTTCCTATTTCAAAAATTACATTTTAGAAGATGTTTTGGAATTTTTTTTGGGGAAGCACTGCTTCCCTTGCTTCCATGGAATGCACGCCCCTGGTATCCAAAGTAAGTGACCGGTTCAGAAAAATGTTTAGAATCAAAAACAAAAACAGATATCCTGTATATAAATGATACGCCATTAATTTTGCAAAATTGTAAAGTTCATTTGTTTGCTGAAGACACTTTGATTCACATAAATTGTAAAAATATTTTGGAAACTTCAAGTCCTAAATTTAGAACTAAATCTTTTGTCAAATTGTCATTCGTTAAAATATTTAGGATTACATTTAGATTTAAAATTAAAAGTATTATGTAGCAAAATTCTAAATAAAAATTTGTTACTACTACTAGTTTTTTAGGATAAAATCATTGGCAATTTTGGTATTATCTATTTGCCTGACCATTTCTTTGTAAACATTTAAAATAATGCAGCTGTTTAACCGCGACTGCGTCATGGTTGTTCTGAGGAATGTTTTTAGCCATCGGAAATTTGAAAAACTTCTTTCTGAGGTACTTGATGTTGACGGAATAAAAAAAAAGAGTTTTAAAGAGTTTAAAATATTCTGAAAATAAATCTTTTAAATACATATTTTTATTAAAATATGTAACAACTTCCCAAACCGATTTTCAGAAAGTTGTTTCATCCCCTTATAGCTGCCCGAGGGACGTACCGTGACCCAAATTCTGTACCGGGTGATCCAATAATAGAGGATGTAGGCTGTACCTCGGGAACCGTTAATGACAGAACTTAAAAAAAAGAATATTTAGAGGTAAATAGACCAAGAGAAATCTCTGTAAATGGGTTTAATTTTCAGAAGTTGGCCACTAGGGGGCGTAACAGCAATACAAAAGTTTGAATACCAATTTTCTCTTAAATTCACTCACTTTTTTGCTTGAGACCATTTCTGTCTATTTTCAAAAATAAAGTGGTGGGCGAAGGTCAAACCTTTTGACTTTCAAATGTTGATATCTCTTAGACAGAACGGAAGCTTCCGTTCGCGGCTCTGGTCAATAAAGAAATCATGGTTCTTGGGATTAGACCGTGTCAAATTGGAATTACTATCCGACGTTTCGCCTTCGATTGCACGAGGCATCTTCAGGGATCTTTACTCCTCGAGAGAATGAATTCAGTGTTCAAATCTCGTGGAGTAAAGATCTCTGAAGATGCCTGATGCAATCTAATGCGGAACGCCGGATAGAAATTCCAATTTGACACGGTCTAATCCCAAGAACCATGATTTCTTGTTGATATCTCTGCGTTGCTCTACTCGCGGAGCGATAAACTGTACCGCAATGAATTTGTTAGTGGTCACCAGATGGCATTGTTTCGGAATTCTCCAATGCTGTTTTTCTTAAAAAATTCAAATGCTGCGCTGACTTTTATATCACAGTTTATTGCACTTATCATTTCGTTAGTTAACGAATCGCTAAATCACGTGATTTATCGAAACAACTGACAAAGGTTGGAAGTAGCATCCATTTCTTAAATGGAAAATTGCATGTATTTTTTGACGTCAAGTAGGCCAGTTTTTCATTACGATTTGACAATTACTGTTAACCTTAAAATTATTTTGTTGACGTTGAGCAAAACACGACACATTTGTTTGGCCTAATTAATTAAGTATACTTTATTATTTTGGAAATAATTAAAAGGTGATGAAGAGTTAAAAAAATCTGAAGCTACTAAGGTCTGCCTGGAGATCCTTAATACTTGTGTTTGTTATACTTCTAAAATGGAAGATATAGCAGCATTGTTTGCATTAATTGGTGATGGTGAATAATATTGTACCTAATACCTACTAACAATTTAACAAATAAGTGGTGATTTCAAGAGACCTAAATTTGACTTTAATTAATCGCTACATGTGAGTGCAATGAAAAATGTGAACATTTTAGTGGATATTATATTGTGCTTTTCCAGAACAGATTTTAATGTTATTATACCTTATTATAAAGGCGTAATATAATATTTTTGCACTTGTATTTCCAGATATTTTAGAGACATTAGAGAATATGTTATTCTTAAAGACACTGTCGGGTATTTTGAGGTAGGAAATAACTATTTTAAGATACATAACACCTTTTTAAATAAATAGGACACTAAGCAAACATTTGTTAAAGAATCAACATTAAACTAAAATCTAATAATTTTAACAGACAATTGTTGAATACTTTAGTAAGCCATATTTTGAGATAGAGCTTAAGTTTTTTTTCTTTATTGTCTACAAATTCAATGTACTGTAGTGATAAATGCATACATATCTTTATTAGAGTGGACTAGTTTTAGACGTACTATATATACTAAGGTTTATTTGGGACACAAATTTAACAAGGTTGTTAATGTTGTTATGAATGCTCCGCACCCATAGCAAAATTGCTTTAGGTACCTGGGCACCCAGAGCCCCCGTGGAATCGGCGCCTATGGTACTGGATAAGAGGGCGAATACTAAAAATAACAAATAAACAAAAAGGCCATTAAAAGAAATTTTAATTTTTTAGTTCTAGATTTTAGTTGGAGGGTAGAGGGACAACTAAAAAGGTATCTAGAACAAACATATAAAGTATGTTTGACGGATTTTTCACGTTATATATTATTCCCCGTTTTCACCTTCTTGTACGGCACTGATTCCAATAATATTCACCTGAAGTACTCTTCGATACCACTTAAGTGTATCCTAAAAAGGTGAAGGTGTAATCCCATCTATACTTTGGAATAAAAACCAAAGTTTTTTTGAATGGATTTTTGAGATTCTATATTATTTTTTGCTTTGACCCTCTTGTACAGCAATGACAGCAGTAATATTTACCTGAGGTACTTTTTATTACCCAGAAAGTTTATCCTAAAGAGACGAATGTGTGACCTTATCCAAAATCTAGAATAAAAAAATGACTTATTCACATTATATATTATTCTCCATTTTTACACCTTCTTGTACGGCATTGACCACAGTAATATTTACCAGAAATCTCTTTAGTACTCATTAAGTTTATTTTAAAGAAGTGAAGGAGTAACCCTGTCCGCAATCTGGAATAAAAAATAAACTATCTTTGAATAACTTTTTCAAATTATATGTTATTTCCTGTTTTCACCCCTCCCTTGTATGGCACTAACCGCATTAATATTTTCCACCAGAAGTACTCCTTGGAAGGCCCTGAGTTATTGCTAAAAAAATGATGGAAAAAAAAAATAACTTTTTTTGGATGGATTTTTAACATTGGTATCCACCACTGGTTTTCACCCCCTTGCCGGCACTGACAGCAGTCATATTTACCAGAAGTATTCCTTAGTACCCACTAAATTTTTCCTAAAGAGATAAAGGTGCAACGGTATCCAAAATCTGGAAAAAAAAGAGTTTCTTTGAATGGCTTTTTAACACAATATTATTCCCAGTTTATCAAACCGTGGTAACATTAGACGGAGGAACTTTTTGGAATCTTATTAGTTTTAACTTGTGTGTGTAATTCCGATGAAAATCTAGAAAAAAGAAAGTTTTTTGTGTGGCATTTTTTCTTTATTTGTTATTCTTATTATTAACCTTCTTATCGAGTACTAACAGATGTAATATTAGTCAGAAAAACCCTTAATGTGTATTAAAAATGTAGAATACAATTCTGCTTATGCGAAAATACTTTTTAAATTATATGTCAAAACTCGCATTTTAAAAACTAAATAATATTATAAATCATGGGGACAACGAATAGTGTATAAAAATTTGCATCGAGCAGTTCAGGGCGAGAAAAACAACTTTTCCATTTGTTGGGAAAGTATTTATGTTACTTGTGTGTCTTGTTTTTTATTGGATGTGTTTAAGTAATACAGGTTCTTTTGAATATGAATACTATGCTGTAAAAAAAGAATATTTTTATAATACGGATTTCTGGAAATTCAAACAGTGTTATTTAAAGAGCTAAGGCAAGTTTACATTATTGCATTTGTACCGTTATTTCAGAAAGTTATAAACCCTTTTTATATCCCCATAAAATACCTTTTTGCTAAAAAATCTGGCTTTTCGGGTTGGGGGATGTCTGCTAAAAATGTCACAAATGGCAAATTAGCGCTTGTAAAGACATCTTTTGTGTACTTCCAATAAAACTTACTCAAAAATGGTATAAGCCTTAAAAAGATGGGTTTTGCCGAAGTTTGTCTAAGAGTAACGGTCTTCTGATAAGCATTTTTTTGGTTCCGCAATATAAAATCTAACTGCATTATCAGTTTTGAGGATTAAAATTTTAAAATTGTTTAGAATAACAATATATAAAAATCGGTAAATTTCCTTTACCCGGAACATCTCTCGTTATGAATCTTTCCTTTTATTAGGAAATAGTGAAGTTTGAACCAATTTGGTTCAGTAGATAGTCATTTAGTATCACATATATACTGTTTTTTAAAACATTTTTATTCGTTGCCATTTTGTTTGTTTATAATGAATTCCTACCAATATTTTATATACCAGTTTCTACTTATGCCGCACTTGATTTGTAGGCATATTTTAAAATAAATTTAATAAGTAGTTTTTATATTAACACACACCGCTATTTTGTTATGTCATGTTGAATTAGTATCAATGTATTCCTATATCACATTTAATTATTCTGCAAAGATTTTTTTTACGTTGATATTTTAAAAAATTTCTAACGCTCCATCGGTTCGAAGGTAATCGATCTATTTATTGAACTTCTGCCAGCTGCCTGCAAATCCATAATAAGTCCTTGGCAACGCTGTTGTCTCATTTTATAGCATTATTTAGTGTATCACATGCGCATGTGACAACTAGTGTTTATTTTTTGCTCTTTGTGTACTATAATACATAAAATAGCCGTAGGTAGAAAACTATGTTGAAACTATTTTTCGCGTACAGCGACAAAAAACAATGTCCTCTAAATTATTAAAGGTAAAAAGGGCAGCTTTGAAAGAAGCTGCAAAAAGTTCGGCATTTATGTCAAAATTTGTAAAAGAGTTCGAGTCTCGCTTCGAGTGATCCATCGCAAATACAAGAGCAATTTGAACTCTTTGAAAATTCTGATTGTGAAATAGATCGTGAGCCAGAAAGTGATAAATTGACAAAAACAATGGTCGAAAGCGATAATGACAAAGTCGATTGTATCAATTGTGTGAAGAAGTGTGAAATAGAGACTAAAGGTGCATTCACAATCAAATTCGCCGTGACGAATCTATACCTACCTAACTTCAAGAAGGATGCATGCTAGAACATGCGAGCTGAGGGTGAGTGTTTTTGTTTATCGTTATTTGTGCTAATTCTAATTCAATACGATACTAGTTGTCACCTATTATTATTTCTAGTATTTGTTTTTATTGTACAGGATGAGCGGGCCACTCAATTTGTATTCCGTTATGGGTTTGCAAAAAATAAAATTCAAAAACCTAACTTATGCAGTTATATAGGTTATAACAGCAAAAACACAATTGAAGGTCGAATAAAAAATATGGTAGAAAACGAATTTTTGAAAAAATATTCACTCTGTATATTATAAGAGGACTTGATAGTTGTATTGTATGTAGTATTTATATGTATTCAGTTTTTAAATTTTACTTCCGGTTTAACCGGAAACGACATGGGGTTATTTGAGTTTGAATATTATCACAATATAGTCTAGTATCCTCATAGTTCCTAAGCTATGGTAACATTAAAATGCGAATATCTCCGAGGCTTTAAAAGATAAAAATTCTTACATTTTTAAAATCTGGAGAATGAGTGCTATCAATCTTTGCTGAAATTGAATGGGGTCATGCGCAAAAATTTTGCTTCCGGTGTCATTTCAGCTTAAACCAGAAGTGAAATTTTAAAATCTTATTCATGAAAATATTTTCTTACAATCTTAACTGTTAAATCCACCTATAATATACAAGGTTCAATTTTTTTTAGACGGAGAAAAATCGTGTGGCCCGCTTACATGAAACGACATGTACCTGTGCAATTTATAGAAGAAAAAACTCGCACACCCAGTGCGCATCTGCTAGCATCCATCTTGAAGTTTAGGTACATATTCTATAAATTCTCACATACTTTGTACGCGAATTTAATTGTAAATGTATCTTGGAGTTCTAGAAACAGTGGACAAAATTAACAAAAATGTAGAAAAACAACGATTTTATACCAATTATGCTTACTTAGATATGGGAAATTGGCCAGCGGTAATAAGCTTTTAGTACGATACGAAATAGTTTTGCATGGTCCAGAAAAAATTGAAGGTCCCGATTCGCGGTTTCCGAAAATAATTTGAAAAATCAAGGTCGTCGTTTCTCCCTTTTTCATTGCAATCACATTTTACCCAATGGAGAAGCAAGCTACAGGAGTTGGCTTCAATATTCGACTTCTAAGAATTGTGTCTTTTGTTTCTGTTGTTGAATTTTCGACGACAACCCAGTTTCCAAATACTTTTTTTGATATGTAGATACTGCTATTATTTGTATTTCTGATCGCTTTGCGCTGCTTTAGGCCCATAGTAATAGATGGTCTTTCATCTATGACATGCAAAACATTTCCGATTATCGGGTCATCCTACAAGAATAGTGTAATACCCTTCCAGTAACTGTGGCTGGTGGCGAACGCAGCTTCAGCAAATTAAAGTTAATTAAAACTTATCTAATGGGACAAGAGCGGTTAACATCCCTTGGAATGATCGCTATAGAGAATGAACTTTTACATTCTATAGACTTCAGTGAGCCTATTAAGCAGTTTGCTTTGCAGATGTCCCGGCGAGAAAAATTCCTTTAAATAGCATAGTTTATTATTTTTATAGTTGATAAAATGTTTAGTTAAAACTCACTTAAATACACTAGTTTGCAAAAAATATATTATTTTTTATTGAGTTAATTAGATAAAACCGGGGGCGCCAGCTTTTTGTGGGCCTGGGGCGCGCCAGCTCCTTGGGCCAGTCCTGCATATGGATATTATTTTTAGAAAACCAATACTTTTGGCTATAACAAATTAACTAAAAACACATGCACGGCAACGACTAGTGATGCCGCCTCGTCTCGTCTCGACGACACGAGAGAGCAATTTTCTCTCGCAGCACGAGACGAGACAAAACGTGAAAGTGGTCTTCCCTACCCGAGAATTTCTCGTTTCTCTCGAACTCTCTCGTGTTTCTCGAGTATAAAAATATTTACATTTTTAAAGTTAAATAAGACAAAATATCGAAAATCAAAAAAACCGGATTGCTTTTGTAAACTGATCCCAAAAAATAAAATGTATTTTTAACGTACCGGAAACTTCAATGTCTTGTATATTTCTTAAAACACAACTTCTGTAATACGAAATAAAAATTGCATTTCTTTGCCTTTTATGGTCACCGTTTACAAGGGCTTTATTATAAATGTTCTTACACATATTTATAATAAAATTGACTTATATTTTTGCAAAAATTAGAAAACAAAATTTTTGTTTTATTATTTGGTAGACATAGGTATAACCTTTGCGTACCTTGCGAAAACCACTATACTATAATTTTTTGCAAATTTTGTGTTCATTATGTAAGATCTATAATATTTTCGAAAGCATGTTCAATTTAGATCTGATATTTAACAGGTTAAACGTTACTTTTGTTAATTTATTTTACAAGATGTATATAATAATAAATACAAAAATCTATAAATTATTCTCCGTGAAACACTTTTAAACATTTTTGTACTGATGCGATCTTTAAAATAGAGAGTATAGAGATATATAGACCCATGTATTTCTTAAAAACTCAATTAAAAGTATTATTAATAAAATAACAAAACAAAAATTGAAAGCTAAACAAACTAATAACGCGTTATTCCCCTTTGTTTTCTACCCCATATTCGACGCGGATGTTTTGGACTAAATTGTCAATTTTTTCTTAATCTGAAGGGTCTCACAATTCGGAAGAATACGTTGTGAATCGCCATCATTCGAAACTGGTGGTTAACTCTGAATAACTGATTTCCCAAGCATATCCCACATATGCTCAATGAATTCTAGTCAGGACGCTCCTACATGCATGAAGTAAAAATATATCATTTATACTAGTATTCCGAGGCCTCCACAAACTCGTACCGATCGCATGTCACTTAATAGCTCAAACCAACTCTCATCAGAAAACATCACATAAATCCATTCTATTCCCCAACTTTAATTTTTTTTGTATTTATTGCTACAAACATCCTATTTAATGAAGTGACAAAATACTATTTAACATGTTAAACATCAGATGTAATATTAATCTTGAATCTAAAAATTCCCTAAATATATCGCAGTAATAATAAATTTTCAAAAAAGTTAAAATGTTTGGTTTCTGTTAAAGGCTATGGCATCTAGTTCTACCAAACAATACATTTCATAATTTTCCAATTTTTACGAAAGCACAACATAATTAATTTTGTTATATGTACAGAGACATTTTCATACACCCTGTATATTGCGATTTGGTCAAGCTAAAGCCTGTGTAGATAATTATCATAAATGGCAAAGCAAATTAAAATATATTTTGTTTTAAGAAAGCTACAACATGAAGTTTCAGGTTCGTTAGATATACTTAAGTTTTTGGGATTAGAATATTTCAGACCCCCTGTAGGTATGGTACCCATACACTTAGCAGCTTTTTGATCTATTAACAATTAAAGTGAACGGTTAGAGTAAAATTTTGGTATAAAGCTATACAATCAAAAAAGAAACAGCATTTTCCTCTACCATCTTTCAAAATTAAAAACATTTTTTAAAAAAGTCAAATTTAACAGGTAAGATAATTCACCTAAGTAACTTTTTTATTTGTTATTTTCAAGCAAAACTTTCTGTAAACAGATGTATACTCGGAATGAAAATACATTGCATTTTACATAGAAGATTGAAAATTAACATCAAAAGTGACACTACATAAGAATCTGTTGTGATTTATTTTTATTAGGTGTGGTTTAGGTAACGTAAAAATAATAAACATACACAATTAACGATGTTCTTATGAGAATTACGTTGATTCGCGGATTACATATTAACAACCGAAAAATATACCACTTTTAGCGGCAAAGTTCCTGAAGCAGGGGTTTGTTGGGTGTTTCATAAGAGATTAGTAAAGTTCTTTCTCAAAATTTGAAAATTGTTTAAAAACTTTTAGAATTGACAATTACTCTTCATAAATCGTTTTTTCTTCTAGTTTTTAGATTTAAGATAATTAAAAAGTACCCTCGTATTACAAAATTTCATATCAAGCTTTTAATGTTAATATTATATCATCTGTTAACAAATTAATAATGGTTTTTCTAATTTGTATACCACGAGAGAAACGGAGCATGAGGGGGCGCTTTTCTCTTGTGTTACGAGACGAGACGAGAGAAGGCCTTCTCTCGTCTAGTCTCGTCTCGCGTCATTACTAGCAACGACGAATCATGTTTTTTACAAACCACACGGTGTCTACACTAATGTCTTTCATGAAGGCGAAAAGAAAAATTTAATACAATTAGTTCGCTGGCATTTCGTTTCCTGGTTCTCGTACCTAGTAGTATGTATACAAATAATGAATGAAAAAATATTTTTTTAAATATTTTTTACTATTTTAAACTATAATTTTAATTATTGAATTTATAAGATTATGTAATTAATACTTTTAGATAATAAAATGAATACAATATTTACTAAATTTCTTAAATTACATGGTTATATAAGAATTTTTTACCTTAAGTGACCCGTACTTTGTCGTGTTAAAATACTTGTAGTTTCACTTTGCTTGACAAAGGGAAAGTTTCATTACTTGAAAATCCCTGTTAAAAGGATTTCACCTCTTTTTTACTCAAGTACCCGGAACTTACCTTATAATGAACCGTTTTCTGAAAAAAAGGGAAATTTATAACAATGTATATAGGTACTTAATATGTATAATATAATTGTTATATAACGATATAATAATATAAACTGTATAAGTAAACTACCGGGTAAAGGCTAACGACCAATCTACAGATTTTTTGTTTTATTTGTATTGATTAATTAAGTAATTATTTTGTATATGTTTTTTACCGCTCTTGCTTCACTTTTATGTTGTTTGTCAATCTGGACGTCACAGTTCACTCAAATAACCTTCAATTAGGTTATTTCCCGCCCGCGCCATTTTGCTTTTACGTAATGGATTTGCACTAGTTTAGTTTGTCTCTCTGTCCCGCTTGATTTCTATGTAAAATTTCGAGTCCACTGGATATGTAGTTCTTCGATATTAATTTTTTAAATATTTTAACATACCGCCATTTTATATCTCCATCATGCCTTAATACCAAAATTATATTAGTTTATTTTTGGTCAAAATTTGAGATGAATTGGATAAGTAACTTTTTAATAACGATTTTTTTAAAATTTTATTTGTCCGCCATATTGAATTTTTACAAAAACTAACTATTTTATCCCCTTATAACCCTTGATTTTTGTCTAAAAGTTGCAGCAAGTCGGATAAGTAGTTTTTGAGCTATGCTGTGTAAAGACAGACAGCACCACTTTTTAAGTAAAATGGGTCATTAAATCGAAGACTCTTGTCACACCATAATTTTGAGACATTTTAAGGTAAAGGAAGAGGCACTAATTACATTGAAAAACGGTTTCGGTTTAAAAAAATAGTAGTCAACCGGATACTGTTCGAATGTTATATTATGTACTGGCGTAGCCTAGAGGTGGAAACTATCGATATCACTATCGATAGTTTCGGACTATCAAAACTATCGATTATTTTTTTATAAGTATTGATAAATTATCGGCTTTTACTTTTAAGAATTGCATTAATATTTAAACATTGCAAAGTCTAGTTATTAAGGTTATAACTAACATGGATTGAAAATATTTGGTGTTTTGACAATTGAAAACATAGGACCCAACCATATTTAATCGTACTGTTTTTGAGTTGAGGTTGCCTCTGAGCTGGCCAAAAAGCAAATCAGGTACACGTGCATTGGGCAAAAGTTAAAAAGCCTTTCCAAGAACTAGTATGTTAAAAACCAATGGTTAACTGAACAAATATCAAACTACGTCACTGTGCTAAGTGATGCTTGGATAAAGTTTTTACTAACTAGAAGGTCAATATTTGAATGTTTGGTGAATTATCTTACAAAATAATGAGTTATTCTGACATATATATATATATATATATATATATATATATATATATATATATATATATATATATATATATATATATATATATATATATATATATATAAATATATATAAATATCTTTAAAACGAAAGTAAACAAACCAAAAAAATTATCAAAACACTAAAAGCATTTCCGCTGTCATTTTATAAACCTAAATAATTACAACACTGCTCACGAGCAGGGTTACTCATGTTTAAACCGGCAACGTAATTTCACGCAATATGATGACAACACAATTAATAAAGGTTTCGTTTACGTAATGGTATTATTTTGGTTTACATTTTGAGTCGCTTGGTAACGCTAAAACGTAGCAAGAAGAATTTTCTGTCAATTGTATAAGTTATGTTGTTCTTTGACTGTAAATTATAATACAATTTAAGATCGTTTCGAGTATTTTAGCAAAAAAACGTCTCTATTATCTTGCGTGGCGTTCGTACCCACTGTAAAGTATATTTTTCATAAAATTTGCTCCCTCCCCCAAAACTGTCCCTCTGTATTCCACTGGCTACGCATGCTAAGTACACAATATACACAATAATGTCACTAATTTGTGGTAATGTAATTACTATTTTGTAAAGAACATTGAATCTCGACCATTCAAAAAAGCAAAAATGCCATCAACCAGGACGTCAACAACCTGAGTAAATTATATATTTCAGTACTAGAATTGCCAGTTGTGATAATTTTAACATAATATATATATATATATATATATATATATATATATATATATATATATAAACATATAAACATAATTTTACTGTTTTCCTTAAGATTTGGGGGAGGGGGCAAATATCTCCTTGACCCACTGGGATACGACACTGATAGAGAAATAACGTGGTAAGGAACTATTAATTCAAACTTTATTAGAAATGGTGGATTTAACGCAAGTTCTTGTGGGCAGCTAGCTTAAATTATAGAATTTTTAAAAACAATTTTTTTAAAGGTTATTTATCAAAATAACAAGTTAAAATAGTACTTAAAATTGTGACCCTATAAACCAAAGTTGTTGCTAACTTATGTATTAAGCTTTTACCACTCTTGTCTATTTATTGTAAAAAAAGATATTTTGAGTTTTGTATGCGTTAAGAAAAAAAGTTCAGAATATTTAAACAAGCTACTGACTAAAAATCTCTAGAATCTGTTACGCCAATGAACCAGGAAAACCAACTTCGAAATGACATTCAAAACCAGGTGACACGCGCTAAAGGGTTGTCCGAAAATCTCCCACACACCCTCAATATAATAATACTGGGCAAATACCATGTCAACACCACAATCTTTTTTAATTATACCGTTAGCTTCAAAGGGTCGCAGCTTTGGTCTTTTCGTCTTTTTCACATACTGCCTGGGAATGTTTATGGGATTTGCTGCCCACTATGTGGCATTTACTTGTTAAGCTATGTATATGTATCCTGATGTGATAACGTTAGATGTATCGGTATCTGAGGCACCGTAAGTAAAAGGATTATTTGCCTTTCGAAGCGAAGGTAAAGTAAGACTTTGAGACCGCTACGCTGTGTGAAACTTCCTTAACATTTTATGGAATTATCGTTTTTAATAAATACATTTAACGTAATTTTTTGAGATAGTTTTTATTTCATTATGTACTGTGCTATTTTAGGGGAAATTGAACAATTAAATATTTTAAAGTTCTCTATTAGGTACACCTAAAAAGCCATTGACCGAGGTACATCAGCCTATTTTAAATATTAATCTATAGTTATTTATTGATGCTATTTACCTATTTAGAGAGGGATCACTTAAACAATTGAATTCTTATTAAATACACACAAGGAAAACAGGATGTTGCCTAAACAATTTGCTATGGAATCGTTTTTAATAAATACATTTAAAGTAATATTTTGAAGGTACTATTTATTTCATTATGTACTGTGCTATTTTAGAAGCTGGACAATTATATATTTTAAATAATAATCTATGGTTTTTAATTTATGCTATCTATCTATTTAGAAAGGGATCAGTTATTAATTCTTATTAAATACACGCAAGGAAAACAGGATGACACATATTTTCTTGTTAAACATCTTCAGACAGATACTTCCAAAAGAAAAAAAAATTCGTGAGTATTTTAAGGAGCACACTTAATTAATTCGATCTCTAATTAGTTTAATATGTCAAGTTCTGAAATAGTTTACTGACTTGTTTCCAAATAAAAATTGGAAATTTTATAACAAAATGTTTTAAGTTTATAGGGGGATATTATACTAATTAAGGACATTTCTTAATTTTTTAAGCTGTAAAAATAGAGTTTAAAGTGAACATAAAAAAATGAAAATGAGTAACAGCACTGGCGTAATTAGGGGGGGCGGGGAGGAAAGGTGGCAAAATAAAAATTATTTTGTAGAAGCTTACCACGATTTGATAAGTAGGAATCCTTTTTTTTTTTGTTTTTTTCTAGTCGTCGCTGATTTTAATGGGTGTTTAAGAAAACAAAAACCAAGGCCTTTTTTTATAAAGGTTACAATGTAGTTGTTTTCTCCTCCAGAAAGGCATTCTAAATACGCCACTGAGTAAAAGTATTATAATTTTAATCAATTTTAAATTAATGTAAGTCAGGTTATGTTTGTTGTTTGTTTGCATTGCCTGTAATCCGTTATGTAAATACTAATGTACCGGGTGTACAACTAAGGAGGCCGGCTTATCTCGAAAACCGCTTATCCCACGATGTTGGAAAAATTTTTCTTATAGTAAAAGTGGCCAAGAAAAACTGCTGGAAATTATTTTTAAGTTTCCAAGTCAGCCGCTAGGGGGCGTAATACGCGTAGTCAACTAGAAGAGGCAGATTTCCTCAGAAATTTACTCAGTTAAGGTATATCAAAATTGACTTTATATTAATCTCTGCTAAATCACGAATAATTTTTTCTCTAGCTGTTCAAATAACGAGTGGGGGAAAGGGCAAATGTTTGTTTTTTAAAACGGACATAGCTAGCTTAAGTAATAATTAACGGATCTTGATGATTTTGGTCTTGTTGAAAAAGGAATTTATTACGCCTTCAAATGACGAATGAATTATATTACTTTAAGCTTCGTTCCGATCGCCAGATGGCGCTTTCTGGCAATTTCTTAAATTTAACGTGTTTTCTTAAAAATTTCAAATGGGTTGATATATTTATCATAGGCCAGTGTTACGGAACACAAAAAAAAAAACAAGAAGATAGCGCAAACTGCAAGATGATATTTTTTTTAATTACAGAGATATAAGCAAATATTACTTGACACTCTAATAAGAAACCCAAGCATTTCTAAAGGAATTTCGTCGTATCTAATTATCAATTTTTAACACTAATCTTATTCTTATACTACAAATATTTCAAGTATTCTTTAACTTTTTTAATTAATTTTTAACTTATTTGCTTTAATTAACACACCCCTTTCATAAAGAATGTATCTCAAATGCGTTACTATTCAATTATGGCTCTAAAAGAGTAGTAGGCCTTGGCAAAAATTAAATGCGAGCGTCAAAATAAAAGACTATCACAAAATGAGTTGTCAAATTATTATTAAGTTTAGTGTTTGTAGTAAGTGTGTATTACGTAAGCAAAATGCCTATTTTTAATGAAGAAGGGTATGATATGCTTGCAGTTTACTTTAAATGTTTCAAAATGCTATTATTGCAGCAAGAATATATGCTACTAAGCAAGACGTCTTCGTGCTACTGGTAGTTTTCATCGCCCCCTCCATCGAAGGCAAAGAAAAGGCCGCACAGAAGCAAACATTATAAAAAATAAAATTTTTAATATTTTTAAGAACGCAAAACAAGACAAATTTATTATATATTTTACGTATATAATAAATTTGCCAACTTGAGAAAACTATTGAAGTAACAAAATTGGAAAGTATACTATGCTTAACAAAACACTTTTTTTTATCTTGATTGCATCGGTACCATATGGTATTGCACCAGGCTTAAACGCCTCAAGACTACTATTAGAGGCTGGACCATTGTCACTGGCTTCTTAATATGTATGATAGATGAGGATCCCCAGATTCTTTCAAGAATTTTGTGGACCGATGAAGCCACGTTTCGTTCCGATGGTGGGGTAAATTTACATAACTTACATTATTAATCGGAAAATAATCCTCATTGGATACAAGAAGTTCAGATTCAAGACCGCTGGAGCATCAACGTTTGGTGCGGCATAAGAGGTGGTATAATTTTAGGTCCAATAATTTTCGATGAACCTTTAAATGGGAGAATTTATTTAAATTTTTTCCAAAATCAGCTTCTAGATTTACTGGAAGACATTGATATACAGACGAGACAGACCATGATTTACCAACAAGATGGCTGTCCGGCTCATTTCTCTGTCAATGCCAGACAGTTCCTAGACGATCGGTTTCCAGGGAAGTGGATAGGTAGAGGTAGTTTATTCTCCTGGCCCCTCGTTTCCCAGATTTAACTTGTCTGGATTTTTATTTGTAGGGACGACTAAAGGACATGGTGTTTAATATCAGAACAACAACGAGGGAGAACCTTATTAACCGAATTCAAAACGCTATCGAGATTATTCTTGCGATTTGTTTTGTAACCTTTTCCGCTTCCTATTATTTGTCAGAAAAATTCATTGTTATATTTTCATTTGTTAGTTTTTTGCAAATATCTATTCTGGTTTCTCGGTTAGTTATCTAATGGCAAAATGAAAAAATAATATGCCACATCTTTTCTTAATCTACACTTATTTGATGCGTCTTTTAACAACCTGCTCCGAAATTAAACTAAAAAATTACCATTTTCTTCATATCTCCTTTAAAAAAAAAGATATCAACTTGCTTTTTGCGCCGTTTTCTTGTTTTTTTATGCTCCGTAACACTGATCTATAATAAATACATCAATCCATTTGAAATTTTTAAGAAAACACGTTAAATTTAAGAAATTGCCCGAAAGCGCCATCTGGCGATCGGAACGAAACTTAAAATATTATAATTCATTCGTTATGTGAAAGCCTTATAAATGTCCTTTTGAACAAGCTAAAAATCATGAAAATCCATTCATTATTACTTAAGTTATGTTCGTTTTAAAAAACAAACATTTGCCCTTTCCCCCACTCTTTATTTGAACAGTTAGAGAAAAAACCCTTAAAAATTATTCGTAATTTAGCAGAGATTAATATAAAGTCAATTTTGATATACCTTCACTGGGTGAATTTCGGAGAAAATCTGCCTCTTCTAATTGACTACGCTTATTACACCCTCTAGTGGCCGACTTGGAAACTTAAAAATAATTTCCAACGTTTTTTCTTGGCTACTTTTACTATATGAAAAATGTTTCCAACATCACGGGATAAACGGTTTGCGAGATACAGCCGTCCTCCTTTCTTAGTTGCATGTACACCCGGTACAGTACATACTTTTGTTTCTTTTTCTTTGTCGAATGAGATTTAAACATAAAGAGTAATTATTTTGTTAGCCTTAAAGTACAAATAAGGATAATTGGGTTCTATCCTGGTGCTTAAAATATAAAAATTCGTTATTAATTTGAGAAGTTATTTAAAATGAGAATATTTTACCTAATTAAATTAACCGGCTATTGCTTGATGTTTTGGAAATCTAAAAAATGAACATGCATGCATTTCGCTGTATTGTTTGCTTTGCAATTGGATACAAAGAACATAACCATTAAGAAAAACCAAAAAAAAACCTTTTGTGGTGTAAGTTTTACTTAGAATAGAATAGCTCCGGACACAGTCTCTGAAAACTGATACAAAATGGACTCTTATGACCTCACTAGAATTACATTAATAATTATTAAATTAAATGTTATTTTTATTTCCAGGGTTTATCGTGTCAACTCAAATGATTAAACGTAAAAAAAATCTTATTCAATCGACTTGTTGAATTCTTACCAGTTTATCCCTACGACGCGACGTACCAAAATGGCGGCGTGTGTTAATATAAAAACTACTTATTGAATTTGTTTTAAATTATGCCCAAAAATCAAGTATGGCATAGGTAGAAACTGGTTAAATATTGGTAGGAATCAAATATGATCTAACAAAATGGCGTCGAATGAAAATGTTTTAAAAAACATGTTTTTATAAAATGAATGTACTGAACTAAATTGGGTCACACTTTACAATTCCTAATAAAAGGAAAGATTCATAACGAGGGAAATTCCGAGTAAAGGAAATATACGGATTTTATTTTATATTGCAGAACGGAGAAAGTATGGAATCATGAAGTCACAATGAATTTAATCCATTTGGTCAAATATATGATACAAAACTTGATGTAAATAATATATTTGCCAAAAGATTGGCAAAGAACTATCAAACATATTAAATAAATTATATACATCTAATTCAGGCGAACACCAAATGGAAAGGGTTAGTTAAAACATACAAATATGTGACTATCCGTAATAATACGTCAGGAAAAAACGGAAAATATTGGGAGTACTACGACATGAGGGACTGAAAACTAGAACTGTTTGCCCAAATAATATGGTCAGTTGCAACACCAGCACTGAAAGTGGTAGTATCCCTAGCAATAACTACCCCCCATATGAATCAACTTTTTCTAAAAAGAGGAAAGAAAAGGTAGCTGATATGGAAAGGCGCCATCAAGATAAAATGCAGATATTAGACTAGGTTCTTTAGATGAACTTGTAGGTCGTATGAATTTGGATCAAGTTATTCTAGCTACATATAAACCAACTTTAACATTTATTTTTCAAGCATAAGCTTTGATTGAAAGTTTGTTAACTTTTTTAGTGTTTTTGATCGAATTGATGTTTTTTTCGTTTTTTACGAATAATCGCAACATTGGCTGGTATATTGAATCTCATACTGAACTAACTAAAGAGTTTTTTTTTATTTATATATTTATTTATTTTTTTTTTAATCGAAATTGTCAACAAAAAAAGTAAATAATTAAAGGGATGAAGAAGCATCCCAAAAACATGTTTTAAAATATACAGGATTGTTCACGGTGAGTGGCCTGTTAGAAGTATCTAGAAAACCAGTAAACAGATTATTTTGAAAATTTGGCTAGAAGTGTTTGCAGTCTTATGAATTACTGAGCCGGGTGTCTCGAATTGGTTGTCCTAAGAGGTGAAATTGAAAATCGTAAGAGATAACCAAAATCTGATATTCTCTAGGGGCAACCAATTTTGAGTTAACCAAAATCTGATATTCTCTAGGGGCAACCAATTTGAGACACCCTGTACATAATACAATATATTCAAATTCTTATCGAAAACACGAAATATTTGTCAAATACCATATGGTCGTTAATATCTGTTTTTTTTTAAGTTCTGACTGACCTTGTGATTACTAGATAAAATGTCATTTGACCTGGAAACATTTTGGTAAAAATCCAATATGGCGAAACAAAATGGCGGCCTAGTGAAATGTTAAAAGAATTATTATTAAAAAACAACTTATCCAATTTATCTCAACTGTTGCGGGACACGAAAGAAAACCGGGCGGTCCTTAAAATAAAGGTTCATAGTCTTAAGCAAATCGAAAAGTAAAATTTGTATAGGCAAATAAATTTTATGTTATTTTATTTGTTGTTATAGTTTACCGCTTCACCTATAAAGTGCGCCAGCTAAGCTGTACGGAAAATTCATGGAGGATTTAGTAAATTTCGCACTGGTCCACTTGTAATTGGGATGTGCCTAGAGTCTTCATGCACCTGCCGCTAGAAGGTTCAACCTATTTCCAGTGGCGCCTATACATTTCGAGCATTTGTTTTCATTTCTATATAAATGCGTTGCGTTGAATTTGAATTATTATTTCGAAGTACCGATGGCGAGCAAAAGAGGAAAAACAATTCGAAGCGGTACACGTGAAGTTTTAGAGGCCTGTACTAGAGAAGCTGAAAATAATAGTTTGACTATTCCAGTTCAAAATCGAACAGAACGCGCTGTATTTTACACTGGTGTTTCGGAAAGTAGTGTAAGAAAAATTCAAAGAGAACATAATGATCGCTCATGTTCTACTTCACCTTTAAAATCTCCTGGTAAAAAAGATCCCGATTATCATACAAAGATAAAATTGACGATGGTGATTTTCAAGTAATTCGACGAACAATAGAAGATTTTTATATAAACTTGAAGAAGGTTCCGGCCTGCAAACCCCTACTTCGTGCTGTAAAGAACAAAATAGATTTTCCGTACGGGTATAAAACCTTAAATCGGCTTTTACGATGGTTTTATTTGGCGTAAGTGCCAAAATAAACGAAAATTGCTCATTGAGAGACAAAATATTTTTCACTGGCGGGTGAAATATCTATCAACTGTAAGGCAATATAGGCAAGAAAGACACAATATTGTGTATCTAGACGAAACCTGGGTAGATAATTATATGACAGTGAACAAATGCTGGCAAAGTGAAAGTGTTACAGGTGTTGTTCAGGGAATCCGCTCTAGTAGTCGCATTATTATAGTTCATGCTGGTTCAGAAGCCGGATTTGTTCCAGTTGCTGCTTTAGTTTTTCGCTCGGGACTAACAACTGGAGACTATCATGGATGAATAGAGATAATTTTGAAAAATGGTTGCTCGAGAAGGTTCTACCTAACATTTCTTCCAAATCGGTCGTGGTACAAACGTGGAACAAACTTGTATGTGATCTAACATGGAGAAAATATCAATTATATGAACTAATATCAGCCAACAAGCCTAGAGAAAAAAGTATAAAATTGACGGTCTTTCATGTAACCTCGGTCATACACCTTAAAGGCTACCCCCATACATGTGCGACCTCAACCCTATTGAACTTGCATTGGCAGGAGTAAAAAAATATATTCGAGAGCGCAACACCGGTGAACTTTCAATTAAAGATTTAAATAAAATAACATTAGAAGCGATTGACTCAATATCGGCTAAAAATTGGAAATCGTATGTTGAACATGTTCGTTCTATTGTAGATAAATACTGGGAAGTAGATGGCAAAATTGAAACGGTTATTGATGATTTAGTTATCACACTGGTATCTTCAAGTAGTGATGACCAAACCTCATCATTTTCAGAGGAAGACAACGATTTATATTACGATTATATAATCGAACCATTAGAGTCACAGCCGTCAACCTCAAAAATGACTTAGTTTTTTTTCATATATTTTGTAAAATTGTTCATAAAGTAGCTGTCAATAAACTGCTTCAAAATAATTAATTTTCTGTTCAATACCGGGTGTCAAAAAAAATCTAATATTGCAATCAATATTTGAAAAACTACAGAACTCATATTTTTCCAAAATTAACACATCAATATAGTTATAGTAGGGGAGCCAGCACTGATTCCAGTGAACAAGATTTATCAAAATTTTAACTTATGCAGTTCGACTTTGGGCTATTCGGGTATTACAAAAGTGACCGTTTGTCTCCGTCTGTCATATTACTTTGTACAGGGGGCGTCATTGTGAAGTACTATACAGGGCGTTTCCTAATTGCGTACTAATGTTAAAGGGGGGTGATTCTTGGACCTTTTTAAGAAAAAAGTTTAATATGAACCTAAAAGCCTTAACTTTGGAGATACAGGGTTTTAGAAAAACATTTTTTTTTAATCCTAATTTTGATGCTATTATAGATAAATAACTGTGTGAAATTTAATACACGTTTTTTATGCATAAAAGGGTATTTTTTATTAACAACCAATTTTTGAAATATCAGTGGCGTGCATATGTAATTAACCCGGGTAAATCCGTATGCTCCTTAATGCATAGAAGACGTGTAGCGAATTTCATGCAGTTATCTACAATAGTATCAGAATTGGGATGAAAAAAAATGTTTCCTTTTTAAACTTTACCATCCTGTATCTCAAAACTTAAGATTTTTAGGACATAAAAACACCCCCTTTAACATCAGCACGCAATTAGGAAACGCCCTGTATAGTACTTCACAATGACGGCCCCTGTATAAAGTAATATGACAAACGGAGACAGACGGCCACTTTTGGCATACCCGAGTAGCCCAAAGTCGAACTGCATAAATTAAAATTTTGATAAATCTCGTTCACTGGATCTGATGCTGGCTGCCCTTGTAAAATCTGAACTTGTAAATCGTGTATCACTATACTGGGTGGTCCAATAATAGTAGACGTAGGCAGTAGCCCGGGAACCCTTAATGACAGAACTTAAGAAAAAATATATTTATAGGTAAATCGATCAAGAAAAATCAAAATTAAATCATTTTAAAATTCGAAAGTTCGCCGTTTTTGCAACACAAAAGAGATATAGAAGTGCGGTACAGGAAAGAAAACAGACAAATATAGATAAAGGTTCATTAAGCATAGTTACATTTTTTAATTATATGAGGTGCGTATAGTCAAAAAGTAGTGCCATATTATGTAGAGAACGACGGGACACCACTGGTTTAAAGAGATTTCTTGGCCGACCTTCCTAAACCAATTGACTCCGCCCGGTTTTCTTTTGTGTCCTGCACTTATAAACCTTTAGTACGAATTCAAGATTAATAAAGTATTTAAAAATTTACCCTGAAAAAACTACTTGATGGATTAATTTCAAATTGTGTACCACTAACTACTAAATGGCGACCAAATGAAATGTTTGTAATCGTGAAAAAATAATCCTCTCAGATTTTACATATCTTCAAGTTTTAGCGTCCCCAGATGCCAAAAAATATATTTTATCAATTCCGCCCGTGCACTTGTCGGTCTGTCTGTTAGTTCGTGGCATAGCTTAAAAACTACTTACCAGATTGACTTTCCAATTTACCTCACATTTTGCTCAAAAATCAAGGATTATATATAAATGAACTTCTAACATTTTGGTATGAATCCAATATAGCAAAACAAACATTTAAAAAAACAGCAGGAAAAAACTACTTATTAAATTAGTTTAAAATTTTGTGCGCAAGTATTAAGTGTGATATAGGTAGATATAAACTGGTAAAATAGTAATACGAAAATGGCGAAACAAAATGGCGGCCAAATAAAATTTTTAATAAATCAACGTAAAAACTCTTATTCAATTGACTTTAAATTTTCTAGTGAAACTAAATGTGATAATGGGATAAACTTGTACGAATTTAACATGACTTAACAAAATGTCGATGTGTGCCAATGTAAAAACTACTTATTGATTTTTTTTTGAAATTATGCCGAAAAATCAAATATGGCATAGGTAGAAAAAACTGGTAAAATGTTGGTAGGAATTCAATATGATGAAACCACATGGCGCCCAATAAAACTGTTCGAAAAGACAGTATATGTTATGTACAGAACTAAGTTGGGTCACACTTCCCTATTCCTAATAAAACGAAAGAATCATAACCAGGGAAGTTCCGGGAAAAGGAAATTTACCGATTTTTATAAATGTTTGTAATGTAAAGTTTTAAAAATAATCAGAGAAAAATATTATGACGTTTACGTTTAAATACATTTTAGAATATAGAAATGCATCTGACAGCTCTAGTGCGGTTCATTTTTTTCTGCAATATCTCCTTTATCTACAATCACGTGATTTTTTATTATTTCGGCATCGCTTCAATCCGAGATGTAATATTGGAACGTAGTGTCTGTATAGTGGAAAAAATTATTTATATATATAAATATATTATTAAATTATTTAAAAAACCAGCTGCGTTCCCAAATTTTAATTTTTTTCATGTTTTTATGTCCCTTAAAAATATCGAAGATCTACACTGAAATCTAATCCCCGCGAGACAGTGACCTAGACTATTTTTGGTGCAATTTTCAAACAAATCGGTTTGAAGGTGTTCAAGCTATCACACACATACAGAAACACACACATCCTTACAGACATCATTTTTTTTCCTAAAAATGTGTTTTTCGTGTTCTAGGGGATACTAAAATATTGAAAAAACCCAACTTATATTCTTCTAAAATTTTTGCGATTACAATTCTTCCCAAGTTATCAGTTATCCCATATAGTATATTAATACCACAATATAAGGGCAGTTATATAATGGTGAAAATTTGATAAAAGAAAGGGTATTTATGTAAAACTTTTTTTTATGAGACCTGATATAAAACTGCACTCTGGGGTTGTTTAATTTTTGTTATAAAAAAATTTGAAATTGGTTTATAAGAAAATGAATAGCTCTCACCTTGTAAATCAAATCACATTTTGTTGTAGCTCAGAAGAGTTCATTTTAAAAGTGGTTTCTAATTCGGAACACACTTTACTGCAGCTATACGTAATTTCGTTTCCAAAAGGATTCAATAATCGTGGGTTTGCGTTTTATTGAGATCATAAAAATTTTATTATTGCTGGAGCGTTTCTTGCAATATAGAAAATTGATGCGCAAATTTGGAAAGAAGATGGTTCATATACAACCGAAAATATCTTATCTCTGCATGTACCATAAAGCCATTGAATATAAAATAGCTATTTCGTTCCCGGGAACGTAACGGTCCCTTCAAATTTGCTTTGTGTTGTTACCTTATTACAGGTTTATTGTGGTTATTAAAAAAGTTTGGGTCCACTTTGCTGCTTTTTTGCAACATCAAGTATTTTAGATAGAGGCAAAACTAGATTTTTTGGTAACCTTTTTTTCAGGTCAAAAGTGTTTTATTTTTTTGGGTACGTAGCTTGGTTAATTTTATTTTCGACTGAACTGAAATTGCGTTCTGGACCTAATGAAATGTTTAAATACCTACATCAATAAACACTACTTCTCCAATTTACTTCAAATTTTGCACAAAAGTCAAGGGTAATATAGAAATGAACTGGTAACGTTTTAAATATTCAAAAAGTCGGTAAATTTCCTTTATCCGGAACTTCCCTCGTTAGGATTTTTTTTCCATTTGTTAGGAAAAGTGAGGTGTGACTCAATTTAGTTTAGTACATAGTCACAGTATATATGTAATAGATATACGGTCTTTTCAAACAAATTGTATTCCATCATATTGGATTCCTAGCAATATTTTACCAGTTTCTTTCTACCTATGCCACACTTAACTTTTACACATAATTTAAAATAAATTCAATAAGCAGTTTTTATATTGAAACATACCACCATTTTGATACATCATGTTGAATTCGTAACAACTTATCCTATTTTCAATTTTTCTGCAAAATTTAAAGTCAGTTCAACAAGATTTTTTATGTTGATTTTTTAAAAAAATTATTCGTATTACAACTTTACCAGTTTATTTCTATATCACAGTTAATGCTTGCACAAAGTAGTGTTTTCAGGCTGATTTTTTAAATATTTTATTAGGCCGCTACTTTGTTTTGCTATCTTGGATTCATATCAAAATCTTACCAGTTCATTCCTACGTAACACTTGATTTTTGTGCAAAATGTAAGCGAAGGTAATTTGGATAATTAGTTTTTTAGTAATAATTTTTACTTCCCTCGTAAAAGTAGTATTGTAATCGTGAAAAAATCACACTCCGAGATTTTTTCAGATCTTTACGTTTCAGGGTCCTTAGATGCCGAAAAACATGTTTTCTCAGTTTCGTTGGTCTGTTCGCGGCCGGCCGGCGTAGCTAAAAAACCACTTATCCGATTGACTTAAAATTTTGGTCAAAAATTAAAAATCGTGGGGGATCCTTACGTTTCAAGGTCCTAAGATGCCGAGAAACATATTTTCTCGATTCTGTCGGTCTGTCTGTCTGTATATCTGTCTAGACGCGGTATAGTCAAAAAACTATTTACCCGATCGACACATTTTTGTTAAAAATTAAGGGTCACATGGAGGTGGCGTGGTAACATTTTGGTAAAAATCCAATATGGTGAAAGCAAATTAACCTTCCAGGTATTATGTTACAATCAACTGGTAAAATTTGTATACGAATCCAAGATGGCGGAACAAAATGGCGAATTAATAAAATATTTAAAAATTCAACCTAAAAAAAAATTGATTTCAAATTGTGTGCCATAACTAATTGTGGTATAGGGATCAACTAGTAAAACTGTGTTACTAATTCAAGATGGAGGAACAAAATGGCGGCCAAATAAAATGTTTGTAATTGTGAAAAAAATCACACTCTTAGGTTTTGCATATATTCACGTTTTAGTGTTCCTAGATGCCAAAAAATGGATTTTATCAATTCCTTCGGTCCGTCTGTCGGTCTGTCTATCAGTTCGCGACATAGCTTAAATACTACATTTGACTTCAGATTTTGACCAAAAATGAAGGGTCATATGGGGATGACCTGGTAATATTTTGGCAAAAATCCGATATGGCAGAACAATATTTAAAAATGTTATTATAGTGGTGTATTATTTGGGGTTAGGATTCAGTAAAAAAAACAAGGCCTTTTTAAATTGTCGACGTCTCGCAACTGTATTGTTGCATTTTCAGGACACGTATATAGATCCTATACCCTGCATGAAACCCATATTATCAGTCTTTACCTACTCCGTTGGTCTGCATATATTTCCCATAAGTTTCTATATCGTATTCGTTAACGATCCTCTTGTTGTTATGTTACTGGTATATTATTTGGGGTTAGGATCCAGTAAAAAACAAACGTCAATTTTTAAATAGCCGACATTTTGCAACTTTATTATTGCATCTTCGGGACACATATATAAATACTATATTCTGCATGAATCTCATATTATCAGTTTTTACCTACTTCCTGTGTCCGCAGATATTAAGTTTCTAAATAGTTTTCGTTAACGATCCTCTTATTGTTATGTTAGAGTAGTGTACTATTTGATATTAAGATACAGTACAAAAACAATAGACTTTTTAAATTGTCGGCGTTTCGCAACTTTATTATTGCATCTTCACATATATACATACTATATTCTGCATGAATCCCATATTATCAGTCTTTACCTACTTCGTTGGTCCGCAGATATTTTCCAGATATTAAGTTTCAAATGGTTTTCGTTAACGATCCTCTTATTGTTATGTTAGAGTAGTGTACTATTTGGTGTTAAGATTCAGTAGAAAAACAAAAGACTTTTTAAATTGTCGACGTTTCGCAACTTTATTGTTGCATCCTCAGGGCACATACATGACTGTTGTTTTTGCTAGGAAAGTAAAGTATAACAAACAATATGGGGTATTACATATGGCATAATTTACTATTTATTTATTTTATTATTGTCAATTTACACCCAAATAAAAGCATAGTAAAAATAAGACATTTTCTTTAGTTTCTCAGAAAATTGCCCCGGGAAATCGACAAAATCCTCTTTTAGTATTTTGTGCTACTTTACATAAGATAACGCTAAAAATTCTTCGTGATGCTATAAAAAGAAGATGAAATATTCTAATTATATAAGTATGTTTTTTTTTGTAGGAATTTATACCTAGACTAAAATTTTGTAAAAAAAATCAACTCTCGTATATCAAGTTTTTTTAGTTGCCTTTAAACTATTAACATGAACGTTATTATAACTATCCTCACGAAATAAACAAAATTATTGAAATATTGAGGAATAAATCTGGAAAGTCTAAAATTTCTAATATAATAGTATTAAATATATCGTAAATTTCCACTATTCTACCCCTTCACCCGGCGTTAACTTGCCTGATAACCCAGTTAACTTTGCCTGTTACAATCAGGCACCGATAGTGTGCTTTTTATTATTGGTCGTACTAAAATTAATCCCTAATTATTAAAAAAAGTTGTTTTGTAAACAAATAATGTATAAAACCAAAATAATATTTAAATAATTTGGGGGCGGAGGAGGTTTGTGGACATCCTGACTATGTGCCTGTGATTATTATTAATTTCGGGATCCATTCGGTACAAATATTTTTTTTCTTAAATGTGCTAATATTAGATAATATTAAGTATACCGAATAGGCAAAATATCTCTGATATACTGAGAGACAGCAAGTCATACCTTTTATAACAGCTGAACTGACCGAAATGACTAGCAAGTTTCTTTATAAATGACAATTACAAATTACTTAGCTGAAAAAATTATTCAACATGCCATTTCTTCTCATTTCTCAATATACTTAGAAATGGCTTAATACGGGAACTAAAATTCTGTAAAAATCACATAAAACCCTTTTTCGGAACAGTGGCAGATGTTTCTTAACTCTATATATAGGTCAAAAGCGTTAGCCATATTTGCAAGAGGGATTAAATTTTGGTCAAATATATGTACAGTTATTACTGTGTCGCAGACATCCATCATACCTTATACAAAGAACGCAAGTGAAGGCTAGTTTTGTGGCATTTCATGTCAAAAACCCCTTCATAATGCGTATATTTGTAAAGGCTGACCCATGGTGACAAGTGACAAGTAGGTAAAAGAGTTTAACTGAAAAAGTATTGTATGTTGGAGATTAGAAAATAGCCAAGAATGATTTCGGGTGGTCAGTCTCACAAGGAATTGTAGTTTGATAAGTCAATCGATCATTGAACAATTCCTTGATATGGCGTTGAGGTTTATTAACACATAATAGTATATATTAAGTAATATATTAAGAAAAAATATAAGTATATTGCAAACTGTTTTACTTACTTTTAACTCGCTGTCTTCTAGAATTTATAAATAAACAATGCAAACTATGAACGAATACCAAAAATAAATAATTAAATAAATATGTTTATTTTAAAGAAAATAAATTAGTTTTATTATTTGCTTGCCAAGGGGATATCACTGGAAAGAGACTCACACTTTAAAGGCACTTCTTAAAATGAGACTTTTTCATCCTATGAATGCTCGTCCAGGTTACAACCCTTTAAAAATGCTAATAGATGTTAAAAAAATATATTTCTATTTTTAGTTAATACGCTCTATTTAACTCTGAACCAAAAAAATATTTAAAAAATCTGGAGGTAGTTTTACAGGAGGTTGCTGCTTTCTAACTATCGTTAGCTGACAAAGGGAAAACGAAGTAGACAATTTGTTACATTTTTTTTAGTTTAACTAAGATATAGAATTCAAGAATATATGCCAATTTTTTGAAATTTATCGTACAGGCCAATACTTTATTTGTGAATGTTTGCTACTGTAGGTATTAATTGCAACTTACTTGATGTATTCTTAAAGTAAACCTGTTGCTTGTGATGTGTACAGGAATTGAGTGACATGCACAGCGGAAAAACTACTTATTAGATTGATTTCAAATTTTGTGCAATACATTTTTTTATAGTCGTGAAAATAAATCACTCTCACAGGTTTTGACATATCTTCATGTTTTAGAGTCCCCAGACGCCAAAAAAAAAACACTTTTTCTCAATTTCATCGGTCTGTCTGTCGGTATGTCTGTCTGCCTGTCAGTTTGCGCTATAGCTAAAAACTACTTAACCGATTGACTTCAAATATTAAGGGTTTATCTTAAATTTTACACAAAATTAAGTGTTACATAGAACTGAATTCGTGATATTGTGGTACAGAATACAAGATAACAAAACAAAATAAGGACCTAATAAAATATCTAAAGAATCAGCCTAGAAAAAGTACTTATTAGATGGATTTCAAATTTTGTGCAAGTATTAAGTGCACTATAGGGATAAGCTGGCGAAATTGTAATACGAATTCAAGATGGTGGAGCAAAATGGGTCCAAACAAAATATCATTTCAGTAGTTATAATAGGGGAGCGCCTCCTCCTCCTCCTCTTCCTCTCTCTCATGTCCCTCATTCTTAACTTCCTCCCCTTTTATTCTCATTCGCATCATATTTTTAATTTTTTCTCTTTGTTCTCCCACATTTGATTTTGCATTCTTAAGTCTTATAAATAGATGCATCATGATAATTTTAGTATGCCGAGGCACATTTACTAAGCTGTGCTCGAGTTGCGTAAAAAGTTATTTTTGAATTTTTCCACCAATTTTGTATAAAACAAAAAGAAAAAATGTGTCAAGTAATAAGTGAATTATGTGTAATCGCGAAAAATTAACTACAACTATCAGACAGTTAAAAGTTAAATATCTCAATTTCTTTGAAGTGATTTCGAAAGATGATTACACCAAGCTGTTTTATCCACTGAAACGAGATTATTTGGAAGCAATTGACTGTTGTGATGACTATTTAGAAGGAATTATAAGCCTTACTACGATTTTCAATACATTTGGGAAATCATACTTTGTAGGAGAATTAAGCCACCTAATAGAATTTATAGGAGAAGATTGCCAATTTATACCTGCTATTATTGCAACCCAAAAGAGGTTTCAATTATACGAAGATAAAAAATAGGTATTATCAAGGAAAGTTAATCCTATTCGCAAGAAACATCCCCCTACATATTTAAAATATTATGTTAAATAAATGAAATGGCTGAGTTGCTGATTGCAGTTAAATTATTAGAGGAGAAATTTAGTAATCTTTCAAAAACCTATTTCTCATATTGTATGGCAAGTGGTCCGGAGTGGATAGACTTTTATTGTAATCAATCTGAGGAATTCGTAAAGGCTGCCCTCTGTTGCAACAAATACATTGAAACATTAAATTTTTTTCAACTTATTCAAGATCTAAAAGATATTGGCTTTGGTTACTATTTAAAAGACTTGAAGCAATTTATTGACGAGGATACTATTCTTCAAGAAATTGAAAAGGAAGAATAAATTTAATAATATTTACAATGGAGCAAATGGTTACTGAAATGTATGAAGAGTTTATTATATCTGCTGCATACTTCCAATATTTATCAATTGTAGGCGAAGAAGACGCAGAAGCACAAGATTTGTCAGCATATGTTAATAATATAGATCGAATGGAACAATGTAAATTAGCCGCTAAATTTTGTAATGATTATTTAAAATATAAAAATGAGTATGAACTTTTAAATGAATTTAGAAAATTAGATTTAAGGTATCATATTAATTGTATTCAATCATGGTTGGTTAATGCAAAATAAAAAGGTAATTAAGTTTTTTTATATTTTTATTCATTCATAAAACAATTGTCATATAAAAATAACACATTTGTCAAAGCACACATACAAGGTGATTTTGAATGATAGAAGCATTTTGGTTCCATTAGCTTTAGCGCTGGTTGTTCATCTATTTCAATCACAGGCTTTTTAGAATATTTCTGTATAAAATCCTTTTTTTCGCTTCCTTTTACAAAAACAAAATCTGCTTTCTTCGTAAGTGTTTCAATTATTTTTGGGAAATGATGTAATGGAGTAAATCCATTATTCCAATGTATACAATGATAATTTTTCGTTAACCATACCGCCTGCTTGTGACAATCAGGTGAAAGAAACTCCATTGGAAAAGGCTTTTTAAAAATGTAATGAGTCATTTCATAACCATCAAAAGCTGCAAGCTCTTTCGGTATAAATTTATTTTTTTCATCCTTGAATCCTTGAATATCTATAACCAATCTCATATTTTCAAAGCAGCAAATTTTTTAATGAGACTTTTTTTACTTGAATAATTTGCAATTTCTTCTTTCAGTTGATTAATTTTAAAAATAAATTTTTCAATTTGTAGTTGTAGTTTTGATGTCATGACTAAAACTAAAAGCTTTTGAAAATTTCTTTAAATTAAATCGAAATATGAAAATAGTGGGGATAAAGTTTATAATTGTTTCACAATTTTAGTAAGAGGGTTGTAGCTAAATAATTTGTCATGTAAAATAAGACAATAAGCAGAAGTATCTTTTTTAATTGCATTGTTTGTCTCAAATTCAATTCTCATTACTACGGATCCCGTTTGAATTGTTTCTTTTTGATGGGAGCAATCAATATGTGTAATAGGACTAATGTTTTTGAATTGTTCAGGATTAAAAATGGGTTTATTTGGAACACCATAGTAAGACTGTCTAAAGTTGGCAAACATTTCGTATAAAGCAGAAAATTTGTTTTCTTCGAAATTTAAGTACAAATCGTGATAAGGATATCTTTTAGAATTTAAATATACTCTAATATTTGACAAGGTAATATTGTCAAATTTTCATATCTTTAACAATTTTATTTTCTGTAATCTTGAAAGCCAAAAACATGAAAGCTCTATTTTTAGTTGGTATGGCCATGTGTGACGGGTTACGGTTAGAGAAGAATTTTCCATCTGAATTATCAATATAAAATTTATCACCTAATATTTTTGATGCAAGTTGTTGTGGCATATCAACCTGCATTGAGGAAGTTTTAAATTTTATCGAAAGTAACCAATGGTATTGTGAGCAGTAACAAGGTGTAGCTTTTTGAAAATAACACCATCTAAATCAACAGGTGATCTAATAAGAACCAATACCTGTTTCATATTCATAATAATTTTTCTGTAATCAAAAATCCTAAAAGCATTTTTTAATAAATAGCAGATTTTTTCATTATCAATAAAATTGTATCACCTTCTTTCCGATGTGGAGTTAATTTTTTCCAGGATATAAAGTAAACTATCTGATGGTTGATGCTAATCCAACATTTCTTATTGAATCTATGAATTCCGTTTATTTCATCGGATTTCTTGAACAAAAAGGCTATTTGTTAATAAATATATTTTTTATATGTGTGTATTAGTTAATTTTCCTTCGATATAAAGTAAACTATCTGATGGTAGAGTGTAATTGTCTACATAAAGCTTTTCGTTTACGTTTAATATGTTCATTATTTTAAAACAGTGAAACCCAAGGATGTGAGAAATTTACGATTATCTCGTCTTAACTTGTTGGTGTTGGATTTGATACTGAACTGTTGTTTAGGCTGTTTCTGTTTATGAGTTTTTACTTTGTTGATAGTGTTAGGGGCAAGTCTCATCCCAAGGGCTCTATTATATCTAACAACCATTTTATATTTCACTTGTTTGTAAATGTAACCTTACTGTTATAGTTTCTCCTCTAAAACTGATAAGTTCTCCGTCTTGATCAACTATTTTAACTGTTATATTGTTAATTGCTTTGACGCTAACTGGAAAATACAAAATGGGCAAAGGAGATTCAACTATTTTATACCCTGGAGCTACAGTTGGATAAAACTGGTGAATAATATGAACAGGTTTACCATTATTGTAAGAACCGACACAAATATTACAGTCAATACAAATAGCATTCACCTTAGTTATTTTTGCAACATTATCTGATTCTTCCTCTTTCATAGCTTCTAGTATCCTGCTATTAAAACCCAACATTTTTCCTATCGAATCTTCCTTGGTAAAATCAATTATTCTACTACACATTAAAAAAGTTTTTAGAGTATTAACATTTGCTTTTAAAAGAAAAAAATTTTTTCATTCGGAAATAAATCTTCTATACTTTCTCTTATGTATGTTTCTATATCTGTAATGTCATAAGTTCCGTCGGGAATAACAATTACTTTATTATCTATATAAAATTTATTATATCCTTCTTTTATATTGGGGATAGTCATAAACGTTTCAAAATCAGCTAAACCCAGGTAATATTGTTTTTCATCCTCTAAATATATGGGCGGATTAAAATCAGCAGACAAAACAGAACTGTTTCCTGATATGGCAATTGTGGTAGACATTGCAGTTTATTTATGAATGAGATATTACGTATAAAATACATCCACTTTGCCATTCGAATTAAAATATTTGAGAAGTTCAAAAGGTGGTTTTAAATTTCCATAACTATCAAAATATATTACATTTTTGTTATTTTTAATATAAGCAGTCCAATGAGATCCTTTATTTTGTTTTTCATCCAAATTTACAATACCACATTCTTTCAGATTAATTTTTTTTGGAAGTTCATCGAGCATAAAAACACCTCTAAAGCCAGTTATTTTTAACAGCTTTACATATTTATTAATATCATTGTTCGTAAGTGCTTTGCTTGGAAAACTTATTTTGAGTTTTTTTTTGTCTGATTGCTTTCATTTTGACGGATCCTCCTTTATAAGGTCTAATAAATAGTCCCTTTCCTTTATATGGTCTAATATATAATCCTTTGCCTTCTTTAGAAGCATTTTCCATTGCAATATTATGTCTATGTATTTCTTCTAGTTGCTGTTTAGCTGCTTTAGCATCATTTACTGCCTTAGCAATTCCTGCCGCGCCTCCACCTAGTGCACCCAGGGCGCCAAGAATGGGAAACAAAAGAGGTAGAAATCCTCCAATTTTTTTGGGTGTTCGAATGATACGTTTTTTTCTCAATTTAAGTTTACCCCCTTTTGTATTTTTTAATCCCAAACCGAACTTTCTTTTACCCTTCATTATTCCTGCAACACTTAAAGCTGCAATTTTTTTACCAATAGAAGAATCTTTAGCTTTTACCCTATCCCAGGCTTTTTTTTCTAATATTTGGTCAGATATGTGTCTTTTTGATAAATCTTCAGTCTGAGAGTAAGATATATCATGTTCTTTGCAAGCGGAATCCAATGGATTTATACCAACGTCACCTCTAGTTAATCTTTTTTCCAAGTTGGTGCCGGGACCACAATAATTATATCCTGGTATATGAACTTCGAAAGGTAGTTTACTAATTAATTTATTTACTAAACCAGAGCCTTTTCTATTACGTGTTTTAATAGTTTTTTTCAACTTATGACGACCCACAGTCATTGAAGTTCTTTTTATACTAAAAGCACATTGACATTTTTCTGGTATAAATACTTTTACAGCTAAAAATATTTACTAGTGTGATTAAGAATGAGGATTGAAAAACAAAAATTCTCATTACCAGTAAATAATCATGACGAAAAAATTTTAAGTAAACAGTTGAGAAAGCATGGTGACTTATTTTGCGGTGGTTCAAAAAGAGGGCTTATAGTTGGTTGCAGTGGTAGCAGTAAAACCAACGTTATGCTTACACTGCTCGAGCATCCTAATGGAATTAGGTTTGAAAATGTCTATGTTTATTCAAAGTCATTAGATCAACCAAAATATGAATATTTAAGAAAGTTGTTAAAGCCTATGAAAGAAATTGGATACTTTGAATATGATAGCGATGAGAACATTATTTCACCTCATGAGATAAAGCCAAATTCCGTTATCATTTTTGATGATATTCCTTGTCATAATCAATCTATTATTAGGGACTATTTCACGCATGGAAGGCATAGAAACACCGATTGTTTTTTTATTTTTCAAGGATATTCCTCAATCCTTAAACGTCTAATTCGAGAAAATGCAAACTTATTAATTTTATTTAAACAGGACTGTTTGAGTTTAAAACATATATATAATGACCACTGTATATTGGATATGACATTTGATCAGTTTAAAAATATTTGTGCTAACTGTTGGATGGATCCATATGGCTTTCTTGTAATTGACAAAGATTGTGAAGTAAATCACGGCAGATATAGGAGTAAATTCGATTCCTTTATATATTTATAAAAGTAAAAAATTTGCAGTTTTATTTCATTTAAAACTTGTACAGCATGGATAAACGTTTAGCTCGAGAATTAATAAGATCGAGACAAGCCGTGAAGCAGAAATATCAAAGCTTGAAATTAGCTACTTCTACTGCTCAGTCCGAATTAGAACAAACTTATAGACCAATAACACAACCACTTAAACAGCTAATTTCAAGTATTGGTAAATCCGAACCATTCGATTTAAAAGAAGAAAGAGTTTCAAAGTATGAAGATTTCAAAACACCTACAAAGCTTTATAAAACATCAACTCCGATGAAAAATATTCAGAAAACAGAAAAAACTCCGTTACTCCCTACAGAACTACCAACATTTTTAAATGACAGTAGTATCACTTCTTCCTCTTCTGTAGTACAACCATTGTCATCAACTGTTATAGCAGAAACTTCAGATCCTTCTAGTGACACAACAACAAATTTAAACTTGTCAGACATATTGGAACAAACTAGAAAAACAATTCAAACCTATGTTGGTACACCATCATATAAAGATTACTTAGCAGATTTTCATGAATTACCCAGATCATATATTGATGAGGGTGTGAAAGATACACAACATAAATTTGACCATTATTATGGAATAGTTCATGACCTCGAAACGGATAAGTTTTCTTTTGGTTTAACACAGATACCGGTAGAAATTATTGGAAAAGACATTAAAGTGGGAGGAATAACGTACACAGGCACGCCAGGTTTATACGAATTGCTTTTCAAAAAAGAACCGAAAGGTTATAAGAAGGAAGATTTAGATAATTACATGAACATTCTAGCTAAAACAAATGTATATCGTAGGAATTTTGATTCAAATGAACAAGTTCAAGGAAATACATCACACAGATATGTTACAATAATAGGACCATATTTACAAAGAAAGGGGATTACAAAGACAAAAACCTTGCCAAGATTAGTTACAGCATTTAACAAACCAAAACCTCCGTTTAGAACAACTAGAGCCAAATCTACAGGAAAGGGATTAATTTTGAAAACAAACAGATCAAATACAGACTATGTATACTGGAATAATGTAAACGAAATTGTTGATAGGCTACGTTTATTAATTTCATCAAGTGATGCGGGAAATAATGCTCATAGTAACGAGATTATCTCTATTATTGAAGAATTAAGAGAAGATAAAGTAATACTATAAATAACAGCTATCAAATATAATCATATTTATTGTTTAATGAAAGCTCAACATGACAGTTGATAAATTTGGACGCCATATTTCAAAACAAAATCAAGAGAGAATAAGTGACATTAATAATTTAAAAAGGAGATTAGGTGAAAATGAAACAAATAATGAAATCTTTGCTAAAAAGCTTAAGGTTTTTGATGAAAATTTTTTTAAGTATGAAAACCAGATTAAAGGATGTTATACCTCAATTGAAAACGTTAATAAACAGTTGCTAACGCTAAATCAAATAAGTAAAGATTTGCAATTTTTAAATGAACATGTTAAAAAGGAAGACAAAAAATTATGTGATGATATCAACAAAATTAATAAAATAATGGAAACAAATATAAGAGAAGTAATAATTGAAAAACACAAGGAAAAAATTAAACAATTAAGAACTTTTATAAAAAGGTTAGATGATGAAAAAAAAAAGAAATCAAAATAGCATTCTTAACAGTAGAACAATTGACCAACTCACTTTGGAAGAAAATCAACAACATATTTCCTTGGAAAATATAATGTCCAGTGTAATTAAGAAATTAGAACAAGAATTAAATAAAACAGAGGAAGAATTTAAAAATAGTGATAGTAGATCAACTACTTTCTTAACTGGAGAGATAAAAAAATCCTTTAATGCGTTAGAAAAGGAGATTACTAAAATTAGTAAAGTTTTAAATGAAAAAAGTTATACAATACAAATTGATAAATTGAATGAATGGGAAAAAACATATAAAAGTTATATTTCGAATTATTACAAAACATAGAGAGTGAACTTCCTTAAAATTGAATAAACAAGTTTGTTGTCATGACAACCGTTAAACAACAAGTCGTTAATGAATTACATAAACCTGCTAGAAAAAACTACAAACGCAGAGGGGTGGTAGTGAAAGGGTTAAATGATCTTATGCCAAATTTAATAAGGGATTTAAATATATCTTGATTACCATAAATGTATTTTCTAAGTATGTTTGGGCCGAACCGGTAAAATCTAAATCTGGAAAAGACGTAACAGCGGCCATGAAAAAAATATTAATCAGTGCAAAAACTCCACCAAAAAACTTGCAAACGGACAGAGGGAGAAAGTTTTTCAATGTAAATTTTCAAAATTTGATGCAACAATTTCGAATTAACCATTATAGCACGTTTTCCAATTTGAAAGGGGGTATAGTAGAAAGAGTGAACAGGACTTTAAAGAATAATATGTGGAAAAATTTAGCATTCAAGGAAATTACAAATGGTTTAATATATTAGCGGATATTGTAAAAGATTATAACAATACAAAACATTCTTCAATAGGAATGAAGCCAAAACAAGTAAATAAAACAAATGAAATTAGAATCTTGAAATCTGCATTTACTCATGCTAAAACGTTAGATATAAAATCTCCAAAGTTTAAAGTGGGTGATCACGTACGAATAAGCAAGCATCGAGAGGCATTTTCAAAAGGTTACACACCAAATTGGTCAAATGAGATATTCCACATTAAAGAAGTTAAGATGACAAACCCTTGGACATATTTAATTCAAGACGAAGATAATCAGGACATTCTGGGTGGTTTTTATAAGCAAGAATTACTAAAAGTAAAGCATACCGATGTGTATCTTATTGAGAAGATTTTGAGAAGGAAAGGAAACAAAGTTTATGTGAAATGGTTAGGACTTGATAAAAAATATAATACATGGATTGATAAAAAAAATATTGTTTAATTAAATTGAAATTAAATTTTAGTTAAATTTGTTTTATTTCTGTTCCTCACTTTATGCTTTAGCTGATACAAATTACAAAGTCTTAATGTGCTAATTAATTTCAAATAAAATTCACATTTAGGAAACTAAAATTTTATTAAGTAAAACATCAAATACAATTTTTATTAAAACGTGTCAAATATATTTTATTTCTATGTTCCTCAGATAAAAACGAATCTAGAATAATTTTACAATCATTTATTCTTTTTTCAAAACGGAGTCTATCTATCTGTACATCAAAGCTCCACTACGGGCTTGTCACTAACACATGCACCTTATTGTTCTCTTCCAGAAAAGATATTGTTTTTTTCGTAATATTTTCTTTTTGATCCATTTTCATTGTTTTCTTCGTAATATTTTCGTTTTGTTCCATTTTGCTTCAATTTGTTTTCCATTTCTTCAGGATATAAAGCAAGTAATTCCATCATAGTTGAAACATTTTCACTGTTAAGATTTTATGTTGGACTTATTATATTATAAACATGCGTACACAAGTCGCCATAATCAGCTGAAATATTATTTTGAAATATTTTGAAATATGTATTGAATTCTTGCCTTTTAAGTATAGATAAACTATAATCAATATTTTCCTTTAATCGCCACAAATTGTCCAAAGACTCTTGTCCTAAGTATATGAAGTGTGGGCCTTTTGTAATTTGTAGAACAGGGGTATCATTTATTTTCTGAACCTGCAGATGAATGTTGTTTATATTCACACTGGTTTGATCAACTTGAGGAAAGTAGAAATTGTTTACAATAATTCCTTGATGAACACAAATATCTTTCCAATTTTCTTCGGTTAGTGCGATTGAAAATCCAGTTTTTCCACCAATTACAATTTTTGGAGAAAAATCATTTAAACTAATGCCAACAAGAACAAATTTTGACAAAGAATTATTTAAAAAATAAATTTTTGAATTAAAAAGCGTTTCCAAAGGTTTATGAACCACGGCGTTGTTCATAATGACTAAACGAGACTGAAACATATTGTGTTATTCTTGTACTTAAATATTCTCATCCCCACTTTCTTTAAAGTTTCGATTAAAATGGATTAATGAAAAAATAGATTTCCAGTTTGAAATTTGTAATAAAGATAAATAATTAAAATGGTAATGTATAAAAATAATGCAAAGTTTAATGTAACACTAATGATGGAAAAGTAATAATTTTTGAATCCGTCATAATAATTGGTACAGTTGGGGGTTAAAATTTGTAACTGATTAATTTTAAACTCCAACCTTTCTATCCCATTTGTATCAAAAATAGATCGATTTGGATAATGATACAAAATTTTAAAAAATTTACTTGCATTTTCATTTCCATTTATTCGTTCCATCCAATTAATTGTACTATTGTTAATTAAACCAATTTTCATAAATTTACAATATTTACTTAGAGTGACGTCTGTTTTATTAGAAAAACATATTTCACACTGTGTTACGCCAGGGGGATGATGAACATAAAAAACATTTTGGAAAATAAAATATAGAAGAATAAATTGAGATCTACTGATAGTCATTAAAACAAATTAATAATTATATTCCAAATTTATTAACATTAAGCAGATACTTTCACCACGAAAGCAAAAGCAGTTGTAAAAAAATAACAATAAAATACTTAATTTAAATATATGTAAAAGTTCATAAATAAGGATATTAATAATACTATATAAAATGTGTAGCTTGAAGACTTATTTTGAATGGTTACAATTATTCGATTCCTATTTTTCCATAAACAGTTATTTAAATCACAATTCCTAGCAAATTTCTTATGCTCCACAATAGGATCATCATAACTTAACCAATCAAAAATTTCAATACCACAATAAAAACATTTACAAATATCATTGATTGAAGTATAGTAAAAGCCAGCTCCAGCTAACACTTCTGGTCTCAATTTTCCTTTCCATTTTTTAAAAGTGGAAAGTCGTTTTTCATATGTTTTAAAATAACTGTTATCAATTTCTTTGTCAAAAGTTTCTAAGCACATTTTGTGAAAGACTTATGAAGACTAACTTTGGTTTCAAAAACAACAAATTTAAATACCTTATAATATCTACATAAATATATCTAAATCTTCATGTTCTGCATTCCATTGATACAAAGCAATATCTTGGTGTCCCCAAGCTAATGTATTAAAACTATAGGGAATTTTATACCGCTTATCATCTTCGGAACTCAAAGCCAATTTATTAATTAACTCTGTAAAAATTGTATGTTGTCTAGATCGAAAAACATACATTGAACAAAAGGTTTTAGAATGATTTTCAACAACATCTTTATAATGAATAAAATCTAACTGCTTTTTAATTGCACTTTTTTTAACACCTTTTGCTTTTTTTGTTAAACTGTTTTCCGTTTTAATACAATATGCTTTTGCTCCAGTACCAAAGAAAGCAGTAATGGGTTCACCAGCATATTCATCTTTGAATTTTCCTATAACTGACTTTGTAATAGGCATTTCATGAATATTATTAAATTCATAATTAGATGTGTCAAATTTGTGAATATTTTTTATCATGTCAGAATAAATATTTGGAGTTGTGACTTCTAAAATGAACGAATCGGTATCGGTGTATAAAAGTGAAATATTTTCCTGATAAAGAGGTTTTAAAAAATTATAAAAGAAATCATACATGACAGTTTTAGATATATCTAATATTGAGAAGCCTACATATATTGGTTTATTGTAAGTAACTTGAATCTTTTGCATTTGAATAGCTACCAAGTTTTCAGAAAATATTGTTCAGTCCTTGAAATATGGTTTTGCAATTAAATTCTCAGCACCATCTTTTCTTCTATTTTTTTCCCACTCTGTAACAAGTCTTACGTCAATTCTCCTATCAACATTTTCCATAGTCTTGCCATAAATACTATTATTTGTAAACTTGTAAGTATTACGATCAAATTCATTCTTTGAATCATTTCTTAATCTTGAATTCAAGTCTATATATTTTTTCAACCAATCAGATTGAGAAAACTGTAAAACTCTATGAACTTTAGTTAACTTGAGTCCATGTTCCAAACATTGTTTTAATAATTGATAGTGAATAACATATTTTGATTTATCATTTAAATTGGGTATTAATTTTATGCATTTAGAATTTGGCGGTTTAAAGTTTTCTGGACAAAACGGAAAATCGTTATGATAGGAATGTAGACTTGTAGGATATTCTAAATCAACTTCTAAAACATATCCCTTATCATATTTTTTAGAAATATTCATAATATTTAAATCATTGATTTCTTTATCTGTTAACCAAACAAAATCTCCCGTTGGAATGTGCTGTGACATTGCATAACCATACAAATTTGTTGCATTATAATAAATTATGTATTTAGTTGGCTTTAAAGGATCAAAATTTAAAAGAAATGGATTATTAGCTTCAGATTTTCTACAAATGCAAGAGCTCACATCACCGCGAACGCTTTTTTTGAAAAAGTGTATCATATCTGGATCAGTTAACAATTCTAACTCTATTCCAGTATAACGCAAACACGCCTCCCAGTATAAACCTGGAAAAGTGTAAAAATGAGCTGGATCGAGCTTAGCTTGTTTCTTCTAATTTTAAATAATCATCAATATAACTGTAAGGAAATACACCTTTTTGCCGAATAAGTTTAAATCTTTCTTCATCATTGAAAATTTTTTTTATTTCCTTACATTGTTCATCTTTTAAGCTTTCAGAGAGTTTTGTTGAAGAATAGGATAGAAATTGAAAAGAATCAATAAACCTTAATGATATATTGTTTTTCTTAGCCTTTTGTGTCTTTTTATCAAAATAGTTATCCACATGAATAAGCTTTTCAAATGAAATATATTTTTCCTTGTTTTGTGCGATAACTGTTAGTTGTTCTTTGTTTAAGCATAATTTTTTAAGGAATAGATGAGAATCATAATTACGCAAATTATGCAATATAACTGGAATAAAGTTAGGTATTCTGTAATTTATGTTGCAGAGTGAATGAGCTGGACCTCTATAAAGACCGGTTATATGTCAATGATCTGCAACCCTGTCATTTAAAAGAGGTTTATTACAAATATGACAAACTTTTTCATAGTTATGATAAATTTTGTCCAGTTCGTTCAAAGGGATCATTTTTTTAGGAGCCTTTAAATATTTATTGTATATGTTATACACATCTCTTTCTAAAGAATTTATAAATAATGTATCACAATTTTGACCTCTATATTTTTCAAATTTAGAATAATTATCGTCGAAGGAACATTTAATGTAATAGGCAAATGAATGTGGAATATGTTCATATTGTTTTAAGATGTATGAAGTATTAGGATTTTTATCAACATTGTCATTATTTAAAGGTTTTAAAATGCATTCAAAATCTGCATACACCACGAAAGGACCTTTCATTTGTTTATGATAATTTACAAATTTCAAAATATTATCATATGAATAGTTTCCAAACTTATCTTTCATTAATTCTTTAGAAGGTAGGTTAATTCGTAAATGATCACAATCATAGCTATTGTGTTGTATTAAATTTTCATCTGTAGGGAAATATTGTAAACAGCCATCGCAAATATATTTTTTTCCGTGATGTTTAGAAATTTGTGCAGAAACTAGTTTTGATAAATCTTTAATATAGCAATAATGAAAAGTTTTTTCATCATCATCACTTATTAACAATAAATTGACATGTTGATTTTTTTTATTCGATGAATAATAAAGTGGACCAATTACTTCATACCCCTTTTTAGTATTTATAATTTCTAATCCATATACATTAATAGAAATGTTATTTTTTTCTTCAAAAATCTTAATGTTCTTTAGCAACATTGGAAATTCTATACCTGACATATCCAAAACAGAAGAGTAGTGTGGGTAGGATGAAGTTTCAAAATCTAATCCGCTTGGTTGGTGAAGACACAACTGCCCAGGCGAAGCAAAAGTTGTCATCATTCCTAACGTTGATCACAGCTTGACGTCTCTTGATCTCTTGAGGAAGTTCGATAAAAGATGAGGCTCTCAGCGGATTGTGCTTGTTAACATTAATTTCCAAATGAAGTAAATTCATCAAAGACCATCCTGCAACGTAAAAATTAAAAAAATTACTTTTTTTGTTGCTGTTGTAAAATCGAAAATAAATTCTTTACCTGAATCTCTTTCTGCAAATTTGTCAGCTTTCTGGTCAATAATGGTGCAGATTTGCTCTAACAGTTCTTTTTTCTGATATCCCTGGCAAATGACTTGGAACGGCGCATTAAAAGATTTGACATCATAGCTGTCGCTGCTGGGGTTAAAATAGAAACCGAACAGTTCCATATTTAGCTTGATACATTTATGTTTCTGCAGTTCTTGATTTATTAGATGTGCAATTTTGTATTCCAAATGTTGAAAATATTCTTTCACATTTATGAAGTTTTGGTGTGAGGAAATCCTATAAGATATTATTCGTTCCCTGAATGCTGACTTGATAATTTCAACACCTTCCTCCAAGCCTATTTTGGAATTGTTCTTGTGCACACTAGATCGAAGATGTCCACCCCATAGACTTTGGTTTATATTTTTCTTGCATTCTTTACAATATTTTACAATATTTGTAGAATCTATAAATTAAGAAAAAAATATTTTACAAAATATAACATGAAAAATAAAATGTTCTTACCTTTAACAAGCTTTGGTTTTTTCAACCAACTGTTGAGTTTTGTGGAATTTCCGTTAACATGTTTTTTAATATGTCGCAATAAATTATCCTTTCTAGTGAAGACTTTATTACATGTTACACACTTATGCATTTCTGAAGTTTTCTGGATAATAATAATAATAAAATTAATATTGTGCAATTCTATTTAGTTAAAGTCAAATTTTGAAAAAAGCAATTGCATTTTTGAAGTTCTTTGTATAATAATAAAATTAATATTGTGCATTTTTATTTAGTTATAGTCAAATTTTGAAAAAAACAATAGAAATTAATTGACTTTATGAATCCATTTCTTCAAATGAGTCAACTAATTTGTCAAAGGTCTGTTTAACATAATTCACCGTATTTTCGTCTCCCTTTTTAATTGTGATCAAATTAGTTAAATTTTGAATAGCGAAACCCAGACACTTAAGGTTTGCTATTTGTTTTTTATTTTTTTTATTAATTTTAAATTTTTTTTTAATGATAAATGATGGTTTCGAAATTGAATTTTGTTCAACTGGTGAATTATTAGGAGAAATATCCGAAGTTAAATTTGCTTCAATTTGTTTTTCTTGCGAATCAGAATTTACAATAGCATATGGTGAATTAATAGAAGATATAGCCGAACTTAAATTTTGATCAATTTGTTTTTCTTGCGAATCAGAATTTACAATATCATATGGTGAGTTAATAGGACAAATAGCCAAACTTAAATTTTGATCAATTTGTTCTTCTTCCGAATCAGAATTTTCACTAAACAAAAAGGGAGAGCAAATTGGTCTCGGAGAATTAATTGGCGATTTTAATGTTAAATAATTTGGATTAGATTTTTGAAAACAAACAATATCCTCATAGCTAGAATTTTGAGTTTCGTCAATGTCATTCAGTTCTTGAAGAGTTTGTTTAGTTTTTGTTGTAATTAAGTCCGTTTTGTTGTCAATAATGTCATTAAGATCGCCAAGAGTTTGTTGTTGAGTAGCTGTAAATAAATATTTTTCGTTGTTGTGTTTGTTGGCATTATTCTGAACTTGGCTATTGTAAATAATTTCATTCAAGTCCTGAATAGTTTGTTGTTGACTAGTTGTAAATACGTCTGTTTCATTGTTTTGTTGGTTTGCAAAATTTTGCATTTGAGTACATGTGTATAAGTCAAAGTCATTGTCAATTATTTTGCTACTCGATGCCAAAAAATTGTCCATTATGAAAAAAATCGTAATAACAAATAAAAATGCCACAAATGTACATAAAAATGTCACCAATATATATAAGAATTAAATCTTGCCAAATAAAAATGTTAGAAATAAAAATAAAAATTAAAAAATTACCAAATAGACACAATGTAAACACCAGAAAACTCGCGAGCTCTGCACAGTGTGAATGCAGAAATCAATTGCATTCGTCTCTTCGCTGAGGCGATTTTATATGCAAAAGTTAATCACATGTGTCCTACTTAAAGTTGAACGACAATCTCTAAAAACCACTTTTCCAAGCCGATCAACAACCTTATCCCCTCCCCCCTCCCCCCTCCCCCTTCCCCCCCCGGACCCCTGAATTTCCGAGACTCAAATCCCGGCTTCCCAATTTCGGGCTACCTACTTCAGGTTAAGTTAAGTTAGGTTAGATTAAAAAAGAAGAAAAGAAAAAAGGAGAAGGAAAGAAAAAGAAGAAGGAAGGAAAAAGGAGAAGGAAGGAAAAAGGAGAAGGAAGGAAAAAGGAGAAACATATAAAAAAGAGAAAGAAGGAAGGGAGAGAAAGAAGGTAAGGTGAGGGTGAGGGGGGGGTTAAGGGGGGTTGGCGGAGCGGGGAGGGGTGGCGAAGCCCCTCTTTGGTTCCCTCCCCCCAGGAAACTGACAGGGAAAGGGACAGCGAAAAAAAAAAAACTTAAGTATTGCAGGTAGTAAAAGTGGTGGTCGATGGGATATATACTTAAGAACATCCACTCGACGATCATACAGTATCATTCGCTGTAATATCAGTTGTCGATATTATTTATAACCTATAACCAAAATTGTTTTTTATCAAATATATCTATCCAAATCTAAAGCTCCTAACGATGGCAGAAAATATGATTGGAAACGCTGACCAAATTGAAGAAAATAATATGGAGAACGCCGCTCAAATTGAAGAAAGAGAAGAAATTTTTATTAACTTGGAAGGCGATTCCATCACTTATAAACATTCATTTTTGGACAAATCATCTAGGCTTGTTAGAAGATCATTCTTGTTTAACATCGACATTAATTATATTGAGGAGGAAGAAGAAGAGATGGAGGAAGATGATCAGGAAATTGACGAAGGAGTGGACATGGATGGACAACTGCTAAATTTAGGAACCGAGGCTGACGTAAAAGTAAGCAAGTTTAGGGCTAGTGAATTATTTAATAATTTTGAAGAAAAAGATGTATGTGTTATACAAAGCTACTCTAAAATTGAAAGTCGAAGACTAGGAACATTTGCTATTTGCCTTCCTTGTAGTGCAATTCACATGAGATATTTACGGAGAGGGGAGTCCGATCATGTGAGCTGCCACTACAAAAGAGCTTATGTTGTTAGTGCTTCTGATTTACATTGTGCTATTTGTAGGATACATCTTTTTCTACTAATTCCTGAACATGCTTGCTTTTACTGCAATAAAAATGAAAAAAAAGAGATAGAAGATTATGTTGTTAAATATTAATAATAAACATAGTTTGTAAAGGTGATGTGTAGATTATTTCAACAATATTAATTTTAAATATAGGTTATAAACGTAATGGGTAGATAATGTCAAAAATATTAATTTTAAACATAAATTGTAAAGATAATAAGTAGAATACGTCAACAATATTAATTTTAAAAAATGTCAACTGTTACTATAAGCGGTTATATATTTTCAGTGCTATATGCAAAATACTTCTTTTTATTCTAACATCTGACACTGTATTTGTAAATGAAATAGCTAATCATATGTAAAAAAAAAAAAAGTTTCGATTATGTCAACTGCCACTAGAAGCACTCATATATTAGCATAACATTTTGTTAACGCTTGTTTCTGTATTCAATTGAGTTTTCTCTTACTTGATGCAAATTATATTAATATTATTAGTATAATTAAAAAGTAGTAGATTAGGCTATGCCGGTCCGACAATCAAAACCGTCATTTTTACATGTAAATTCCCATAAGAAAATTTAAGCTTCGATTTGCAAAAGTGGTGCCATTTTAGGGCGTGGCACTTTTGTGTAAACCCATAACAATTGTTTTGTTATGTAATGTGAAAATTAGTATGTATTAAAAAACTTGTTAGATCATTGTTGTCGTTTCAATATAGGAAAAGGAAAAAATGTGTGTCCATTATTATATATATATTTACATTTACTTTTTTTTACAAAATTATTTGTTACCAGAGTTTTCACAAACACAAATTATAAAAAAAATATTATCCTCCTTTTAAAATTACAACAAAATGATGTCTAATTACATCTTTGAAGATTTGTACCAAATAGTAATATCTAGTGCGACATACAGGACAATTGTTTACCATTATAGAACAACAATTTTCATCATTCCATCTTAAAATACATTTTAAACAAAAAATGTGGGAACATGTATTTGGTCTACATGAATCATAATATTCGATTATTTCAAAACAAATAGCACAAAACACTTTTTTCTCTTCACTCTCAGTTTTGTTCAAAATTTTTAAAACAATACCATATTTTCTTCTCGAACTAATGGTATATTTTCTTCTTGAACTCCTGGTATAATTTCTTCGAGGCTAATTGTCTGAAGCGGAATGGATCGATTTCTTTCTCCAACTGATTCACTCATTTTATTTTAATATTATTATTAATAGATTTATTCAACAGATTTTTTTCTTTTAACAGTCACTCGTACCTTAACATACTAAAATGATCTTGATGCACCTATTTATAAGACTTAAGAATGCAAAATCAAATGTGGGAGAACAAAGAGAAAAAATTAAAAATATGATGCGAATGAGAATAAAAGGGGCGGAAGTTAAGAATGAGGGAAAATTCCCCTATTATAACTACTCATTTCATTCAATTTATTTCAAATTTTGCTAAAAAATTAATGTGATGTAGCTTTAAACTGGCACGAATTCAACTTGACGGAACAAAATGATGGTCTTAAACAAATCAGTGTAAAAACAAATTATATAATCTATTTTAAATTATGCCCGGAAATCAAGTGTGGCGAAGGTAGGAACTGTTTAGTACGAACAAAATTACCCAGAATAAAAATGTTTGAAAAGACAACATATAAGTGTTCATAAATGACTATGTGAGAAACTAAATTGGGTCACTCTTCACTATTCCTAATAAAAAGATAGATTCATAACGAATGAAATTCCGGGTAAAAATTTTTTTACTTGAAAGGGCTGTAATTTGAAAGGAGTGCATTTTAAAAGATATGCTGTTTTTAAGCAGTAGAGTCATTATTTATTTTTTTATCATTAGTCCTGATACACCTTGTATAAATATGTTGTATTCAATATACGACCGCTGGTTAGTACCCTTGTTGAAAAAATTATTTTATTATAATTACAGTTTTATGTAGCATGATAGTTATTATGTCTTTGGCGCATTAACAAATATCGTTTCTTAAGGTCGGCAGTGTAAGTAAAATGTTATCACTTTCCGACCTTTCGCCTTCGATTGCACGAGGCATCTTCAGGGATCTTTATTTCACAAACTCGGAATGAATCGGAACACTGAATTCAATGAAGTAAAAATCTCTGAAGATGCCTCGTGAAATAGAAGGCGAACTAAACGTCGGAAAATAATTTCATTTTGACACGATCTAAACCCAAGAAGTATGAAGTGTAATTAATTAACCAAAAAAGCCATTTCGTCCAGGTACACAACCCCCTAGAGGGAAATTTTTTTTTCAGGTTTTTTCACTTATAAATTTTAATGAACGTTGAAAATATCAATTGCCTATATTAATTCTTGCCATAAAACATTTCGTGTGATAATGAGGGAAGTGTATCGCTGAGGAGGAGAAAAACTGAAGAAGGATGGTAAAATAATGATATTCAAAATTTCATTCTAAGTTTAGGCATCGAAAACTTTAAAGCTGATCTTTGCAATACAATTTTGTACAAATAAAACTAAAAAGGATAAAATAAAAAATGTATAAAAGAATAAACCGACAAAAAAACATTTAAAAGTAAAAAGTAAAAAATTTGATTTTATGAAGTCGGCGTCAAACTAAAAAACAGCAAATAAACTGCTGTATATAATAACTGCAATTTTAAAATGATTGGGTAAAATTCAAACTGCTGTAACTTTTTAGGGATGAAAGATATTCACGATTTCCAGCATATCGTAGACAAATGTTTTGAGAAAAAGGCCTAGTATTTTAAATTTGTTTTATTGTACAGGGGTGTGAAATGACACCGTCATATTTTTAAAAAACTGTTAAGAGCGGGCATTAATCACACCAACTTTTAAATTTGCTTTTCTTGACCAAAATAATCTTTAGTAACATTCATTTGTTTTAAATATACAGGGTTTTAACGAAAAAAACGACATCAATAATACTCCAACCCGACACCCCTTACATTAGTCGGCCATTGGCCACTTGATTTATGAAGATTACTTATTCCTGTAATTGTATCCACAGCAGCAATGTATACAAGGGGTAACAGATGTAAAAGAGAAATAACGAAATTAACATTTTCTTGTTGAATCTAAATAACAAAAGCTTGCCGGTTTTGTTAGAATTTTTGACAGCAGTGAACCTTTTTGCCGAAACGGTTTTTTAGTTTTTGCTCTAACTACGTTTATTATACAGGGCCTGATTTATTAACTATAAAAGAAACGGCTACATTCTGATATCCTGATATATTTTTCACAATTTTTGATTTGTTCGGCGTGTGTGTTTTATAAAAAGACGTCACAAATTTAAATTTTCTACCAAGCTATTGCCATGCTATAAAATGGAGTAAAATAACTCAATAATCACTAAACTGAGTCGAAGAAAATATAGAAAAATGAGATAAAATTGACAACTCCGGATGTTTTAAATGAATTGGCAATATTGCCAAATTTTATACTTTTTTTGAAATTTAGTAGAAAATTAAGTAGGTATTTCTCTTTTTTATATACCTAAAATACTTTTTGTGTTTTACGAAATAAAACAAGTTTGTTCAGACACATTATAAATATATTTTATTAATACGTTGCCTAATATAAGTATAAGTTATTGGCCCATTGGATTGGTACAAAGTTACTCTGGATTCATCAGTGAATAGGCAATTAGACTAGTTGTTCAAATTCGAATTAATATATCCCCTGCACCATTGAAGTCGTGAAGCTCGATGCTGTGGTAAAAGTCGCACACACGCTCGTTTTCGATTCCTGCAAGCAACGTACACGGTTTACAAAAGTTATTTGTCTAAATAAGTTAATACTAGTGATTTATAACATAAATAAATATTTATTTATAATAAATATTAAAATTCATATGTTATCGCTGGGTTATGTATACAGCGATATTTAAATGTCAAATAATTTTTGTTAGTAAATTTTAATATCAAAATAAATATTTAATTATTTATTATTTACCTAAGCCCGTTTTTGTTGAGTCTTCCCACCAAAGAATTGTTTAGAACACCTGTTTCTGCTCGTAAATTTGAATTGAAGCAAGAAGAGCTACGCAAGGGATGAATTCCAGCTTGTCGAATCAGGTTAAGCTCTATTCGTAGAGTAATTTTTGCAGGCCTACTACCACTACTTCTGTATTTGTGGGGACTAGTTTCATTCATCTTTGTTATTACATTAGGACACTTCCTTTATTAATAAACCTTAGGCAATTTTCTCTTTCAATTTCGGAAAGTCTTTTTCGTTTTTTTCATAGCAGCCTTGAACGAAACTTTTCTAAATACAATTTTAACCTTATTTAATTTATCCGGGTTTTTGCAACGCTTAGAGTTTAAACTTTTTGCAGCAAGTTTTCCAAACGTAATTTTTTGTTTTAGATTTTAAAACACAAAATAAAAAAAAATTAACTACCTACTTATTATTTTCATAAAAAGAGTAAAATTTGGCAATAGTGCCAATGTATTTAAAATATCCAAAATAACCAATTGTCTATTTTGCCAAATTTGTTTCGACTCGATTTGAGTTATGTTAATTATTCCATTTTACAGCACGGCAATAGCTTGGTAGAGAATTCAAATTTGTAATTTTTTATTATAAAACACTGAGTATCAATATTGAAATATAAAAAATATATCCTGTTTTTTTTTAGATCTTAGCCGAATAAATCCAAAAACAAATGTGAAAAATGTATTAGGATATCATAATGTAGCCGTTTCTTTTAAAGTTAATAGATAACGCCCTGTGTATTCAATAATAAATGCAGTTAAATAGAAGCTAAAAAACTACTTCGACAAAAAGATTCATTGTTGTAAAAAATTCTAACAAATCTGGCGAGCTTTTATTATTTTAGAATTGACAAGAGGTTCAAAATGTTAATTTCCAATTTTGATATTTCTCTCATACATCTGTTACACCATGTATACATTGCTTCTGTGGATATGAATACAGGCACAGGTAATCATCATAAAACAAGTCACCAATATTGGACTAATGTACAGGGTGTCGTGCTGGAATATTACTAAAGTAAGATTGTCGTTTTTTCGAAAAAACCCTGTTTATTGGAAACAAGTGACGATATGACAAATCGCTGAAAATTGTTTTTTTGCGTCTAGCCAAAAATCATTTTGGTCTAGGAAAAAAAATTTTAAGTTTATGTGATAAATTCTCACTCTTAATAAACTTTTTTTCTAAATATGAAGGTGTGATTTCACACCCTGTATAATGAAATCTAATTTAATTTAAAAAATTTAGAATACTAGGCTTTTTTCTCAAAACATTTGTCCATGACTGAAAACCGCAAACCAATATCTCTCATCCCTAAAAGTTTAGAGCAATTTGAATTTTACCCAAAAATTTTAAAATTGTAGTTATTCTTCACAGCAGTTTAGATTAAATGTCTTGTTAGCATTAAGTAATTAAGAATTAGTATGAGAAATTTTTAGGATGGAATAATATATTTTTTACTTTTTTGTGTTCTGTTTTTGAAGTCGGTTTCAAAAAAATAGTTTCACTAAGCCTCGAAGAACTAATGAAATCGTAATTAAATTTTTATGAGGATCGCACAGTTATGAAGCAGGAAAACTGGTACAAAGTTCATAAAAAAAGCGGGTATGAACAGTTTCAACATGTTTATACCGTTAGAAGAAAAATTCTGAATCAATGAAAGTTAAATAAAAAAGTATTAAAAGAGTTAAAGCTAGTATCACAAACTTAAAATCGGGTCGTACAACAAGTTCAAAATAAAATGTAAGGCAACCGGAAAAGAAAAAACAAAAATAATCGAATGAGTAATGATATATTTTTTAGTTTATTGCTACAAGATTATATCAATATACAATATACAACCCATATATACAATATAACCATCAATTAGTTGCCTAATCTGATGGTGTCAGAGTTGGCATCAATATTTCAAGAAAGAGTTCTAACGTTTCTGAGAGACAAATTTTGTAAATTATTATAACATAGTTTAATAAAATGTTTAACAATGTGAGGCTGCCTTCGTTTAGCTGTGACCTTCATACTTCATTTTTATAACGGATTTGTTTAATTTCTTTTCTCGATCACTTTTAGTAACATGGTTTGGTTTAACTTTGCGGAGATTGTTCCGAATGTGCCTTTTAGAATTCTGCGACAATGTACTGCTATTCAGGTATTTTGATTGACTTAACGAATGAAATAATATTTTTTCAAAATATAGCTTCACTTATAAGTTTAACTGGAATAAGATATTCGTTCTATGTAATCAAATAGGTCTTCTTATGGATTCTAAGATTTTGTTCTAAACATAATCTCATGAATGCTAGCAGGTCTAAGAGAATAATGCAAAGCAAACAGATGCAAACTTGTTTGTAAATATTAGATTTATATTTTACTTATCTAAGTAGCTGTTTTCCTATTTCCGTATTAGTCACTGCAAGCGGGTAACTTTTTACCAGGCATTTGTTATTTCTACGTAATAATAAGCTACCTGGATTAATTATAAACCTCATACCTACAAATTAGTTTGTGTTAATCTCAATAAATGAAGTGGGACTTTAGACCAGGACCTGAACGCAAATGAGTAGGTCACCTCATTCTGTCAGTAGATATTTTCGTATCACATCCCAACATTTATGTTGCTTTTTACAATTGGTATAGTTATTGACATTACACAGGTTTTTGCATATTTTCAATCTATTATCTCCAATGTATTACTTATTATTAGTTAATAGTCCTCTTTGGCCAAGGTTGCCAAATCAGTCTTCGGCGGCTTGCCTTTGAACAGTTTCTTGCTGTCACTATGACGTCACACCGAGGTTTCCAATCAGATTTGTAATCAACTTCTATAGGTTGTTTTCCTGTTTTCACTATTTTCCAATTTATTCTAGATTTTAACTTCTATGCTGGTTATACTCATTAAGATTAATTTTAGTAATTCGTCTATTATACATAAGGATTTCAATATTATTATAATTTTTTCTTTACAGTTGTAGTTGTTTTAATTCCACATATATTTGGCAACCCCGTCGACTGTCAATTTTCTTTTTGCTTTTTCTTAAAGAGATTCTCCCATTTCTTTGTTTCATCATGCCTCATCATGAACGATGGCTCTTTTTTAAGCAAAAAATTTAAGCAAAATTTTTTAAAAATGTAATTTTGTGTTCGACAACTTTGTTTTGCCCTTGTTACATGTAAAAAGTCTTTATTACATTGATTTGGTACCATATATCTTTCTACTTGTTCACTGATGAATAAGTAAATCGTTTGATTCAACCTTTATCTTTTCTTTTCGAGTTTTTGGTTTTGTTCACCATCTTCATAATTAAAAGGTTTTATTACTCCATGTACTTATTCGTAGATAATATTGATGATGACTAGTTAGTCGAAAGCGCTCTGCTATGTTTTTGGAGTTTGGATATTATACATGTTATACAGACCTTTTTGTTTCATTATTTTTTTCAGGCTGCATTTGAAGATATATTATAAAATAACTTTTACATCTCTGTAGCTAATTTTTCTCCTCTAAAAGATAGTACATTTAGATTCAAACTACGTTTCGTCTTCGAGTTCTCATCATCAACTTCATTTTTTAAATACGGTGCTGTTTTTTTAATTGCATTTTAAATAAGCCCTTAACCTCTCAAACCAATTGTGGACTGCACTCATACATTTAGGGTATTTAAAATTCTCCTTTGTAAATTTCAAGATTCTGATTTCCCTTTCTTTATCTAACACATTGTCTCTAATGTGAAAATCTTAAATTTACTGTTCAAACACTAAGTGTACTATCACGTATTTTGTAATAACTTTTTAAATGAAGCCAGAAAAAAAAATAAAAAGGTTTTTTACGAATATCTTCGGAAGTAGTCCGAATTTTTCAACTTTGTCAATGGCATATTATTTGACATTAAATTGCGCAACTTTACTTTAATTGACAAACCTCGTATATCCTACAGTTTTTGAGTTGGCAATGCTTTTCTATCGAATTACTAACACCCTGTATAATTAATAAATGCTAGCAGCCAATACATTACAAACATCTTCGCTTGAATCTGTTGAACTATAGACCTTGACTTATTTTCGCATGAAATATTTGGCAGAATATCCTAGAATTGGCTGCCTCCCGATTAGATTTCAGTTCTATAATCTCAGGAAAATTAGAACCCTGTGATTTAAAATATTGTGTTGAATTATGAAATTCACTGCAAGGGTACAGTTCACAGTCTTCGTTTACTTGTGTATATGTGGAAGTTTGTTTGCAAATAAATCTTATTAATTGTAATTTATTTTCAGAGCTTCCAAGAATGTGTTTAGCTTAGCAATAACATTAAGATTTTGTTTTTACTTTCTAGCAGTCATATCAAGTAGAGGCTCAAACGTTAGGCAATGCGTAGCCACAGAATTAAAAACCAATCTTTAAGTTTAACAAACTAGCAAACACTGTCTTCTACCCTTGATGTGACCAAAGTTCGTTAGTAGTTATTTAAGGAGAGAAGCGCCTCCTCCTCCTCATTATGCATCTACTCCTCCTCCTGCCTATCATTTTAAAATTATATCTATTCCTCCTCCTCATTGTGCATCTACTCCTCCTCTTCCCTAATATTGGAAATTATTGAAACTACTTCGTTAACTGCATCGCCGCAGAAGGTTATCCCCTCTGTTAAAATAGTAGCCTAGCGGAAACATTAAATATAAAGAATCACCACTTAAGCTCAGTGTTAACATGGCATTTAGTACTAAAAATAACGAATTAACACCAACAATTCAAGAATTGCATAGTGAATTTAGCAAAGTCGACCATCTTTTTCTTCATTTTATTCCGAACTTTCAGAAGATTATTCAAAGGCAGTATCGTTTTCATACAAGATAGCGAATTTATTTTTACTCATATCTCGTATGAGATTATTCAAACGCAGTATCGTTGTGTGTTGACTATTTAAAAAAATTTGATTTGTTAGAATGTGTGCGTGAACTGATAAAGTTAGGCTTTTATAGTGAGGTCATAAGTTTAAAAAAAAATTGTTTAAAATTCAACAGTCTTGAAAGAAATATCAGCGGCAGAAGCTGAAAGAGATTTTTACTTGTCAATAAGGTTTAGTCTAGGAAATTGTGTAATTGTGATGGAAAAACTAGTGACCGAAGTGCTTGAAGAGTTTGTTATGTCAGAAGCTTGCTCAAAATATTTAGCTTTTGCTAAAAGTCACAAATATTTAGAACATGCTGAATTTTGTAAAAAAATAGTGCAAGTGTGTAAAAACTTTTTAGAAAACAAAAACAGAAAACAATTTTTGCTGATATTGACAGTTTAGAAATACAATATAATTTTAAAGTTATGTTATAATAAGTTTAAATGAAACAAAGTACATAAAGCTAATGTTATTTTTATCCATTCATAAAAAATTATCAAACAAGTATAAAACGTTTGAAAGTGCACACATACATAATGATGTAGAGTTGTTCATCTAACTCAATAATTGGCTTTTTTGAATACTTTCTTATACATTCAGCTTTTTTCTTCCCCTTAACGTAAACAAATTCAGTATCCGCCGTCAATTCTTTGATCATATTTGAAAATTGATGCAGTGGGGTATGTCCAGAATTCCAGTATATACAATGATAATTTTTCATTAACCAGATAGCTTGCTTATGTTGTTCAGGCGAAAGAAAGTTTAAAGGAAAAGGTTGATTAAAAATATAGTGACTTTTTTTTATCTCCATCGTAAGCTGCCAATTCTTAAAGTATAATTTTTTTTTTCGTCCTTAAAACCTTGAATGTCTAATACTAGCCTCATATTTTTAATTTAGAAAATTTCTTAAAAATAAGTGTTTTTTTGGAGTAATCTTCAATATCGTTTTTGAGTTTTCTTAATTTTCTGATAAAAGTTTCTATCTCTCCTACTCGAAGTGACATTATCAGTTAGTTACGTTTTCTTGTCAAACGTCTAGTAACAACTGACTCTTTTGTTATTTGCAAGTTATATTTAGGAATTAAATTTAATTTTAAGGTAAAAATCCCGCATGCGTAGCTAATTTACAGTTGTTTTACAATTTTAGTAAGCGGATTGTAACTAAAAACTTTATCATGTAATATTAGACAATACGCTGTTGTGTCTTTTTCTATGTCTTTATTTAGTTCAAATTCTACTCTCATTACAATAGGTCCTGCTTGCAAAGATTCTTTTTGATGAGAACAATTAATGTATGCAATGGGGGTCTTCTCCTTGAATATGAGCGGATCAAATAATGGTTCTTCTGTTTTTCCATAATAAGTATTGCGGAAATTGGAATACATTTCATACAAGATAGCGAATTTATTTTTACTCATATCTAGTATGAGATCATTATAAGGATACCTTTCATAATTTAAGAATACTTTGATGTTCCTTAAGTCTATGTCATTAAATTCACCCATATTGCTCTTTTTCTTATTCCATTTTTCTTGTTGAAATGCAATAATAACATGACCGGGGGTTTCAACTCGGGTTGAGGTTTTAACTGGCCAATTGTGTCTATTAGTTTTTAATAGTTCTGGATACTCAATTAATTACCAACTTTTAAACGCTATTATTATATCAGTATTTTTGTCTATAATTTTTGTTAGTGATAGTTCTTGAGGAATTCGTACTGATATATGAGGTATATTCCATGTAAGTTTGTTAAGAGTAATTTTTGGATTTTCCTTGTCATCTGTGGTTGAAATGGCATTGTTATCGGTATTATCCCTAACAAGTATGAGCTCTTGTTTCGAATTTAGTATTACTTTTTTATAGTCTTCGAAGAATCCCATTAAAGTTTTAAGGGGTATGCAAACACTAAAAAATCCTGTTTTTTCATCGATGATAGATACAGTTGTTGTCGTAGTCGCACCTGGTTGAAGAGTTTTAACAGGATGCCAGCCTGCATTTCGTAATTTAGCTGACTCGTTTTCATTAAATGAAAGATAACCTTTTAGAGTTGATGTGATACCAGCATTTCTAACCGAATCTATAGTAACACCATTTAATTGGTATCTTATTTCTTTAAAAAGAAACTCTCACAAGAAAGGGTGTATTTTTCAATTTTATGGACGGGAATTATTATCTCATCATTATTTCCTAATTAGGTGGGTAAATAAGGTTCATAAGAATGAATTTCCGAATGAGTGGTGGAATTATCAATTAAAAGCCTTTCTGTAACATTAAGTATATTCATATTAAAAGTTTAAGGCCTAGAGACTCCAGAAACTTTTTATTTGCAGTTGTTAGCTCTTTAACGTTAACACGTCTACTAATGTTTTTCTTGACTAATTTATGCTTATTATATATTTTTTGAACAATTTTATTTGGAATACTAAAATTTCTGTTGTATAATATAACCATTTTTAATATAATTTTTTTATGTGCAGTCTAAGTGTAACTGTTTCGTCCTGGAAATTCACTATTTCCCCGTTTTGATCTAATATTCTTACAGTAATTTTGTCTATCACTTTCACGGTTACAGGAAAATATATAATATTTTGTGGACTTTCAATTATTTTAAATCCAGGAGAGACATTTGGAAAAAATTGATGAATAATATGAACGGGTCTTCCGTTCAAGTAGGAACCTTCAGCAAAACTGCAGTCGATACATAGTGAATTAACTTTTATAATTTCTGCAGGAACATCTGAATGTTTACTCTTTCCATCACCTCTGATAACCTGATCTTTGAATCCTAAAACTTTGCCTATACTACCCTCTTTAAATGTGATATTTGTAGAAGACTTAATTACCGATTGTAGAGTATTATTATTTGCAAATAAATGAAATCCCTATTTTATCAAATTGTTCTATTAAATATTTATTAATATCTTAAATCTCATAACTTCCGGGAGAGATTTCAATAAAATCGTTACCATCACCATAGAAAAATTTATTATTTTTTTAATCAATATTTGGAATAGCATTAAAAGTTTCAAAATTAGTTAAACCTATAACATATATAGTGAGTCAACATCTAAATAAATTGGAGGGTTAAAATCCGCATGCAACGTTGCTCCTTGAGCAGAGAGCGCTATTGTGAACGACATTCTAACGTATTGTCTTCTTAAATGATGCTAAGATGATCTATTGTGTGTTTTTATAAAGAAATGTTAAACAAAGTTGACCACAATTTGAAGAATTATAAGACTGGTAAGAGTTATGATTATATATAATTTTGTTCTTGCTGCCATCGCTAAAAAAATAGGTTATAATCTCTAAAGGGGGTCTTAAATTGCCGAAACTATCAAAATAATCGATAATTTTATCATTTTTAATATAAGCAGTCCAATGTTGGTTTGTAATTTCTTGACATACTTTCTTAAATCAATGTTAGTTAGTGGTTTGCGAGGCAGCATCTTTAATAGTTTTTTTGTTTTAAATATAATCCACACCCTTGTTTATATGGACGCAAAAATAAACCTTTTCCAATAGATAATTGTTCCATAACTTTATTATGTCTTTTTTATTCTTCAAGTTTATTTTAGCGCTCCTCGCCGAATTAACGGCTGAAGCAAGTCCAGCAGCACGACCACTAAATGCTCCTAAAGCAGATAATCCTGCAAAAAGAGGGATTAATGATAAAACTCCGCCGGATTTTGGAATTGGGATAATTCGATTTGTGGGATTTTTTACTTTTCCTTTATAATTGCTGATTAAAGACAACGCATCTTGAGCTGCAACACGTAAATTTTTATATTTTTTTCCGATTATTCCTTTCTTAGCTTTTTGAACTGCAGACTGAAAAGAAATTTTTTTGATTGAACCTTTTTTCCTTTTTCTTAACTTTATTCCCCTTCCTTTTCGTAACCCAATTCCCAATCTTGATTTAGCTTTCATAATTCCAGTTATTTCTAAAGCAACAATCTTTTTACCGATTGGTGCCTCAGGTGACTTGAATCTTTGAAATGCCCTTGATGGCAATACCTGATCCGCTTCGTTGCGATGTTTTAAATCAGAAAATGTATTGTAAGCAATATCCTGTTGTTTGTAAGCTTCGTCTAAAGGATTTTTGCTCTTATCTCCTCTAACAAGCCGTATACCTAATTTGGTTCCTGGACCACAATAATTGGATGATGGAATGTGTTATTCGCATGGTAACTTGTTAATTAAAGTGTTTAACGAACCACCTCTCGTCATGAGCTTTGACCTCCTAATATGTTTACATCGACTTCGTCTTCCAATTTTGTATGTACTGAAGTTTAATTGAAGTTATATATTTAAATGAAAAACCTGAAGATATTTCTAAAATACACATTGATTTTCCTAAAATGTGGTTAGAAAAACAATCTTTCGTTGCCAGTCAAAAATCATGTTGTCAACTTAAATAATTCTAAAAAGCATGGAAAGTTATTTGGGGGGTGTTCGAAAAGAGCTTTAATTGTAGGACCTTCTGGTTCAGAAAAAAACCAATGTGGTTGTCGCTCTTTTAATATCAGAAAATGGTTTACGTTTTGAGAACGTATATATTTTTTCAAAATCCTTGTACCAAACGAAATATGAGTTTTTAAGAAACGTAATGCAGACTATTAAAGAAATAGGATCAAAATATCCTAGTCGACAAACGAAGAAGACATTGTGTCACCTGCCGAGGTAAAACCCAACTCTGTAATAATTTTTGATGATATTGTTTGCTGTAATCAAAGTATTATGCGAGATTACTTTACCTTTGGACGACATAAAATGACCGATTGCTTTTATTTGTGTCAAACCTATTCTTCAATTTCAAAACAACTAATTAGAGATAATGCAAATTTATTAATTTTATTTAGACAAGATGGTACGAATTTAAAACATGTTTATGATGATCATGTCACCTCAGATATGTCATTCGAATTTTTAAAAAAATGTGTTCAATGTGTTGAAAATCTAACTATGATTTTTTAGTTATTGATAAGGATTGCTGTTTAAAATCTGGGAGATATCAAAAAGGATTTGACGGTTTTATACATTTTTAAAACATATATAATATTTAGTTTATGACTCGTCATATTTTAGTCAACATGAATGTAAAAGTTGCAAAGGAACTGGTAGAAGCTCGAAAAGCTGTTAAAGGAAAATATCAAGCACTAAAATCAGATTTAGCAGAGAGTAAAGTTCGACAAGAAAAAGAATTAAAACCAATAACTGAACCTTTGCAAGAATTGCAATTGCAATGAAAACAATAAAAATTGAACCCTTGGTAAAACGAGAACTTACTTCACTATCACTTTTTTTAACTCCAGAAACCGGCAAACGTAGTTTTTCAACTACAAAAAAAAAGACCAGGAGGAAGACAAACGAATATTTATAATAAATATCTTCCCCATGAAATTCAATCATTTCTACAAGATGAAGACATTTTACAAAATTATAATGAAGATGTGTTCTTAGATGAACCAACTGGTACTCAACCCAGTCCTCCATCCGAATCATCTTTTATTGAACCCACGGCAGCAGATAAAAGACAGGAAATGCTTGAATTAACTAAAAGAGGTGACGTTTACGATACGTATCTCGAAGTGTATCACCCACTCGTAAGATCATTTGTTGATAACTCGATTAAGGGTAGTCGTAAACTAGATCATACAAATGGTTGTGTTCACGACCCTTTACTAGAAAAATGGAAAATGGGAGATTCTACTCTTGAGTTTAAAGATGAAAACTTAAAACTTAAAGATCTAATTTATAAGGGAACTACTGGGTTGTACGAACTACTTTTTTTTTAAGATCCTAAAGGTTACAAACCTGATGATGTAGAAAATTATATGAACATATTAAGACGAACGAATGCTTACAAAAGAAATTATGACCCCAAAGAGCAAGTTCAAGGAACCACAGATCTGAAATACAAAACAATAATTAAACCATATTTAATAGAAAAAAAAACCTTATTAAACCTACAAGATCTTCTGCATCTAGCATTTCAAGTATCTCTAGTTTCAGTACTTTAAGCAAGTTAAAACCTCCTCAGAGACCACGATCCTCGTCATCAAAAAAAGGTGGAGCAATGTTAAACTTATCTAACAAAAAAATGGACTACATTTATTTCGACAATATTAATGAAATAGTTGAAAGATTGAAACTACTTGTATCATCGCAAATGGCGGGTCATACAGGTCATCAAAATGAAATTGTGTCAATTTTACAAGAACTTAAGGAGGCAAAAGTAATTAAATAAAAACACTGTATTGCAATAAAATATTTATTCCTCGTAGGACTTTCATGCCAATATGTCGACTGACAAATTTGGATCACATATACTAGATAGAGATAAAAATAAATTAAATATAAATGCTTCTTCTCAAATTTAAAACGTTGTCAACATCGCCAAAACAAATTTGTTTTATAACATTGTTATGCCCTTCATTGGAACCTATGATACCTCTAAAAGAAGTTATCAACTACTTCAAGATGGAAGATTAATATATAAATTTCCAAAACTTCAGGTGAAATAATCAAAGTTGAGTACCCCAAAGATGCGGTTTTATTAAAAATAAACAATATTCCTCTTCCATATATATATCAACCAGAATGATGCAATTAGTTTTCATCCTCAAGATAGTGTGACTATACCAACTATTTATGGTGAATTAGTAATAAAATGTCCGATAATTATTGAAACTTAAACATTGTCCAATTTCAGTCATGAGCAATAGAATTAAAGATGTTGTTAATGAACTTCATAGACCAAGCAGAAAAAAATATAGACGAAGAAGGGTTATTGTAAAAGGAATAAATGATCTATGGCAAGGTGATTTAGTTGAAATGTTACCATACTGGAAATCAAATAATGGATACAGATACATTCTTGTAGTTATTAATGTGTTTTAAAAATTTCTGTGGGTAGAACCAGTTAAATCAAAGTCTGCAAATGACGTAACTTTGGCGATGCAAAAAATATTACAGAGAGGAAAATATAAACCGAAAAATCTACAAACTGATATGGGAAAAGAGTTTTTCAATACAAATTTTAAAAACCTAATGGTTAAATTTAACATAAATCACTACAATACTTACTCAAACATGAAAGCTAGTGTCGTGAAGAATGTAAATAAAACCATAAAAACTCTAATGTGGAAAAAGTTTAGTTTACGTAGAAATTATAAATGGGTAGACATTTTACACGAAATTGTAAAAACCTATAATAATATAGTTCATTCCACTACTGGAAAAAAACCATCTAAAATCAATAAAAACAATGAAAAAGAAGTTCTGACATCATCTTATACATATAAGAAAACCATTGATATTAGAAAATCAAAATTTAAAATTGGTGACTATGTCCGAATTAGCAAACAAAGAGAAGCTTTTACAAAGGGTTACACTCCTAATTGGTCAAATGAAATTGTTAAAATATATGAGATTAAATTAACAAATCCTAGAACGTATTTAATTAAAGATGAAAACAATTTAGAAATTAAAGGAGCCTTTTATGAGAAGGAATTACAAAAGGTCAAATATCCTGACGTGTACCTAGTTGAAAAAGTTTTAAGGCGAAAAGGAAATAAAGTTTTAGTAAAATGGTTAGGATTAAATAAAACTCATAATTCTTGGATTCTTAAAAGAGATGTATTGTAATATATTTTTATATATTTATGATTTTTATATACAAATAAAAGATTAACAAGTACTTAATTGTTTTATTTCAAATATTTATTTAAATACATTAAATTTTTCCTTATGAATTATATTTCTATGTTCTTTATTCAAAATATTGCTAATAATTTTTTCGTACTCCAAAATCCTATTCTCAAATCGCATCCTGTCTAAATAAAATTTTTGATATTCACATAATCGAGCATGACTATATGCAAACCTCCATTTTACTAATAAATGAACTTTATTGTTAGCTTCATTAATATGTACTGATTTCTTCATAATGCTTTCTTTTTACGGTATTTTTCTTTAGCTTACTTACCAAATCGCATGGATGAGTTTTGGCTTGGATTAAGAACATTATATATATTCGTTAACAATTTACCTCCCTCATTGAGATTCGAAATTTGATACATATTGAAGTACTTATCGAATTCTTGGTTTCTAAGTATTTTAAGCCTATATTCAACAAGTTCTTGCAGTTCCCATAATTTATCCGTGGAATATAAAGTAATGTCATCAATAATAACCGGAAACGAGTCACTTCCAGGCGTATAAAAATAACTTGTTATAACTCCCTGATATATCGCTAACTTCTTCCAATCTTCATTAAAACTAATAAAAAATCCATTTTGTCTTCCTATTTGAATAGTTGGTGAAAAATCATCTAATCGCAATCCAACACGAAGAAGCTTTGAGGCACAATTGTTTTCAAGTTTTTCATTTAATTTTTTTGCAAACTTTATTTTCACTGTTCATTTTAGAATTTAACGAATATACACTTGCTTGAGTAGTTTTACTGAACATTGTGGTTGCTATATTTAAATACTTATTAAAACATCTCTTGGTTTTACATCAATTCCCCCACTACTCTGCATTAGAATTCAAAGTTTTTTAAAAATGTTTCATATACAGAGAAGTTGAAAATAATAGTATTTTAATTTAATTTATATCGGTAATAAATACACCCCAGAACAGTTAATATTAAAAATACCAATAAAATTATTATAATATTTAATATGTATGACATGCCAAAATCGGAGTTTCTACTATGAAAATGAGTAGAATTATAATTAAATTATCATGAAGTGTTTTCTACATATTTTCGAATCCAGTTAGTGTCAAAAATCGTATTATTATAATAATAATATAAAATTTTGAAAAAATTACTGTCTTTAACAGCTTGTCTTATCTGGTAAGAAAAAACAACTGTACTATTGTTAATTTTTCAGTTTTCATGAAATGGCAAGATTCGGGCCATACTGTTTCTATGTTTTTTTTTAAACATATTTCACTTTTTAGCACTTTAGATGGATGATACATAAACATGGTATGCATAATAAAACAAACTGGATTAAATAAAGGCAATGCGTTTAATCTAATACCAAGAAGAGAATGGTTATAATACAAGAACAAGTAAATTTAAATACTTTTACAAAAATTTTCAATAATACAAAATACATTTTACATTTTTACACTTCAAATAATGACTATTTAACTAATAACTATTTTTGGAAAACAAATAATTATAGAGAAAAATATTAGTATTGACAATTTTTATTAGCACACTTTAATAAATAAGCCACAAAATGGTAAAAATATAGAAAAAGAGAGATACATTAAATAATAAAATTAATTGTCATAAAATCCAATTATTTACCTTTTAAACACATAAAATCATTTTATAACTAATAAATATCATTAGTATTTTTTAATACGTACACAATAGTAAAAAATAAACAATTTAATGCTTCTGGAAAAATAAGTAATTATTCTTAATACTTTAAATATTGATTGATCAAAAAAATGTTGAACAAACAAGTCAATATACAAAACATCGTTTTATAGGTTCCTATTTTGTCATTAGTACATTTAAATACATATTGTTCTTTGTTTTTTCTACTTTTCGAAAACCACATTCAGCCAAGTCGCAAGTTTTAAATTATTTATAATGTTCATCAATGGGAAAGTCATCATATGTCCACTCAAATATTTCTGCACCACCAATTTTTAAATGAGGAAAGTCGTTTTTCATAATTTCTATAAAAATTGTTGTAAATTTCAGAATCAAAGCTTTCTAAACACATATTTACTTCAAGTACAAAAACAGTTAAAGAAACAACTGAAAACTGACTACGAGTTCTTCTGATATTTAATAAAACCTGTAACCTTGAAAATTAAAAAAGGAAGGGAAAATTGAATTTACAAATTTGAAAGGTCTTCATGGTTCATTGACCATTCGTAAAAAGGAATATTCTGATGACCCCACGCAAGTGTGTCGAAGCTGTTAGGAATTTTAAATCTTTTATCATCAGAAGAACTTAAGGCCAATTTACTTACTAATTCGGTGTAAATTTTAACTTTATGTACTCCAGTTAATTTCAATCCATGTTCAATGCACTGTTTTAAAAGTGTATAATGAATTGCATATTTTACTTTATCTTTTAAATTTGGTATTAACTTAACGCAATTAGAATTGGGGGGTTTATAATTTTCAGGACAAAAAGGAAAGTCATTATGAGCATCATGTAAGTCCGTGGGATACTCCAAATCAACTTCAAGGACAGCCTTTCTCAGAAGAGTCGGAAAGGTTTGTAATATCTAAATCGTCTATTTCTGATTTTTAAAGCCATATGAAATTTTTTTGTGGAAGATATTGAGACATTGCGTATCCATAAAGATTGTTAGCATCAAGATACATAATAAAACTAGTAGGTTTTAAAGGATCAAAATCAGAAAGAAATAAATTATTTGCAACGGATTTTCTACATGCGCAAGTACTAACACCACCTCGCACACTACTTTAAAAAAAATGTAACATATCAGGGTCCGTCAGAAGTTCTAATTGAACACCTGTATAGCGTAAACAGGAATCAAAACTCAAACCGGGAAATGTATAATAATGTGTCGGGTCTAATTTATAGGTGTTCATACAAGTTTTTCTAAAATTTTGAAAAATATCTGCCAAAAGTAAAACATCTGATTTTAGATAAATATCAGAATATTCAACTAGGGTGTTACAGTTAAATAATTTCCACACTTTTATTGCCCTTTCATATTCTTTTTTGCTAATATGTTCATTCGTCAAGTCATTATAAAATTCCCCTTGTTTAGGTAATGCGGTTTTATTTAATTTTGTAAGGTCTTTAATGTAACTGTACGGAAATACCCCCTTTAGTCGAATATATTTAAATTTTTCAATATCGGTAACATATTTATGAACTTTTTTACACTGATTATCACTTAGCTTTTCAGATAATTTTGCGAGGGAATAAGGTAAAAAATGAAAAGAATCAATAAATCTTAAATTTATATACTTTCTTTTTTTTAATCCCAATTTTCGGTCATAATAATTGTCTACTTCTATATATTTCTGAAAGGAAATATATTTTTCTTTATTTTGTGCTATTACCGGCAATTGCTCTTGACTGTGGCATATATTTTTTATAAATAAATGGGAATCGTAATTTTTTAAATTATGAAATATTACTGGAATAAAATGTGGTTGCTTATAATTTAAGTTGCACAAAGAATGTGCAACTCTTCTATATTTTCCGGTTAAATGGCAATGGTCTGCCACTTTTTCATTGACATTTTCAAATGGTTGCAAATGTGACACTCGTTTGAATACTGATAGCTCATTTTTTCTTGTTCAGTTAATTTTTCCATTTTTTTTAAAGTTTCCTAAATACCTAATATATAAGTCATGAACCTCCCCTTCTAGAAAATTTATATAACATTTGAGCCCAATTAGGTCCTCTGTATAATTCTAGCTTTGAAACATTATCATCAAACGAAAATTTTAAGTAATATGCAAATGAATAAGGGACACGTTCAAAATTTTTCAAGTTTTATCTAAACCTAACTCTACATCAACGGTGCTATCAACAGGTTTAAGTACACATTCAAAATCGGCATATATGACAAAAGGAACTTCCATTTGATTTTGAATCATTTCAAATTTAAGAATATGTCCCGGTACGTTTTTCCCAAATTTGTCTTCTTTGTAATTTTTTTATGGCAAATTTATTCTTAGAAAATCGCAGTCAAAAGTATTATGTCTAGTTAAATATTCTTCTGAACTAAAATACTGAAAGACATCGATCACATCACATCTACTTAAATCAAAAATATAACACTAGTGAAAATTCCCATCATCATCACTAATTAATAATAAATTAATATGGTTTGGTTTTTTAGATTTTGAATAATGTAGAGGACCTATTCATAACTAAACCTAAAGTTTTTTCTATTTTTTTCCAAAGAATAAATATTAATAGATATCTTGTTCTGTCTTTCAAATTTTTCTACGTCCTTTAAAGCTATAGGAAAGTCAATACCTGAAGTATCCAAGATTGTTTCGAAGTGCGGATATGATTGGATTTCATATTCCAATCCAGTTGGGGGATACATTGCAGCTATCACACACTACGCCAAACAATAATGGTCCTGATTTCGAAGGTTAATAACAGCTCGCTTAAACTCGATTTCTTCCGGTAGTAAAATGTAGGAAGAAGAACGCAGTAGATTATATTTGTTGAAATTCATTTCTAGATGCAAAAGTTTCAAAAGAACCCATCCTGCAACAAAAAAAAAAATGTATTACAATATATCAGATTTTTTATGATTTTTAATAAAATATAAAAATGGTTCTAAAATATTTAAAAAATTACCTGAATCTTTTTCTGCTGAATCATCAGCCTTTCGGTCTATTATTTCACACATTTCGTTGATGTTCGATATAATATCTGAGCTGGTGCCAATAACTTTAAAAGGAGTATTGAATGACTTGATTGCTTGAACTCCGTTACTAGGATTGAAGTAAATGCCAAATAATTCCATATTTAATTTTAAGCATGTATGTGTTTCAAGAAATTTTTCTATTAAGCTTCTAATTTTGTCTGATATATAATTGAAAAACAGTTGAATGTTTACATATAAGGTTTCTGCTAAAATTCTGTATGATATGATTCTTTTATCAAAAGCAGATTTAATAATTTCTACTCCACTTTCTTCGGCACTCAAAGCTATGTTATTCTTATGTGTATTGGTTCGAAGGTGGCTACCCCATAGTGATGTTCTAGTAGATTTCTTACAATGTTCACAATATTTGTTACTTTCTAAAACAAGAGCATTCTCTAAATAGCTTAAAATTATAATAGAAAGTCACCAAGTTAATTCAAAATACGTTTACAGTGCAAAAATAAAAAAATGCTGCAGTCACATAAAAATAGATTTAAAAGAGTGAAGTCACTGCTGTCAATATTTCATAGAAAATTTCACGCCTTAAAATGACTCTAAAACTGCAAATGGTAACTTAAATTTACATGTAAAATAGATGAAATTGCAATCGTAAGAGCATACTTATATTTAAGAAGATGTTTAAGAACCAATAAAATTTCGTCATTTTAACTGAAAACACTCTGTATTGAGTATAGAAAAATTTTACAAGTTGAATATATAAAATAAAGTAATAGGTATTATGAGTTTTAAAAACAATGTATTGCATTGCGTTGCCAGGCGTAAAAAAAAGGAGAATATACTATAAAAAATAAACTCTTACCTTCTTTCTTTTTCAATCTTTGCTCCGATGAATTTTCCAAAACTTCTAGTTGTTGTTTGCCCCTTGCTGATACTTTTACACACTTATTTTTTATGTGACGAATTAAATTGTCTCTTCTAGTAAAAAATTTGTTACAGTTTAAACATTTAAGATTTATTTTGGGCTGAAGTAAAAAAAAATGTGCCTTAACTACTTCTCTTCTTTGGAAGCAGTCATTAAGTTTCTTACGTACTGAGTTAAAACTGTAGGAACAAAACTTAAATAGGATTTTAAAAAAGGTTATAGGGGAGAGGGGGCGATAAAAAAAATGTCTGAATATTTTTTAATCCACAGAATCTGCCCACCCATCAAATATACATTTAATTCTATTCCAAATTTCTTCTTGTTCCTTATCGATGAAATTATTTTTTAACTGGGAGTCAAACAAGTTGTTTAAACAAAAGCCAAAAGATTTTAATTTTGACAAAGTAATCCGTGATTCCCTACTTTTAGTTTTTTTTTGAATGCCAAAATGAATTTTTTGGACGCATCGTTTGTCTGTTTGCGTCGAATTTGTCCTATAAAAATAAAATTGCTCAGGTGTTTTTGGTTCTGGAGAACATAGTTGCAAATTTGTATTTTCATTAGGCGTAACTTCTGTCTGAGAAATCACTATACTGGGACCCTTGGAGAAAAATTGGACTTCTCTGCCCGCAAGTGATATCACTATCAGAATTAGATAAAACAGAAGGGGAATTCGGAGATGAATTATTTTTGAAAATGTCATTGTTTCGACCAACTGATCCGAACCAGAAGGTGACCTATTATCACAGTGGGTTCTTTAGAACAATTGTTAACGTTTAAATATTGCAAATTGTTAACGCAGGGTATGGTATCAATATTAAAATGAAAGTCTTCTGAATTTGAACTGTCCTGATTGTCGGCCGAAAATATACCTAAATAGTCTTTCGATTTTATAATGTCTTCTAAATTTTGTGAGTGAACCTCTAAAGGTTCGTCTTCGTTAAATTGTAATATATCTAAATCAGAATTAGTTTCTAAAAGATTCTCAATCGGTTCCCAGTTGCTTAATCCCTCAGTTACTAATTCTGGTTTAAATAAAACGCCTGCTAAATTTGAATCAGAATTTTGAGAAGAGATATTCCATGATTTTTTTTTAAAGATGCTATACCCAAGTAATCTTTAATTTTAGATAAAATTTCGTCAGTTGGTTCGTCAATAGGATTAGAATTATTGTCCTCTAAAATATTAATTAACTCTTGGGTCAGGATATTATTAGAATTAGTTGTTTGCAAGTTCTCTTCAACAATATGTTTTTTATTTATAGAATTAAGTCGTAAACGAGCATTATTTTCTACCATACCTTGCACCATGACCCTGAAAGATCGGTTCCTTTGGCTTAAATTATCGCTTGAATTTAGAATTGCAGGAACATACACATTTTGTAAAATTTGAACTTTTTTACTCTTAATTTTTGTAAATTTGTAAAAATGTAAAAATAATCTTATATGAAACGGAACGGAAAGAACGGGAAATGTTTTAACTCGGCAAATACGTGTTACGACGTTAAACGAAACTAAGAACTGCTTAACTAAAAGCATAAGACGGCCGAGTTTATAAAGAGAAATCGAAGATTTCTAGACTGGTTTATTAAAGGTCAATGCTATGGCCTACATGCAACTTTCTAAACATGACCTCGTTCACATGTCCGCTTTCCCCTTGCCCCCTTACCCTCACCCTCTCCTCTCCCCTCCTCCTCACTAATTAATTAACCCCTTCGCCCCTCATTCTCCTTTCCTACCCTCCTCAATGACTTTTGTTTCCCCTTTACCCAAAATTTCTTAACTTGGTGTGATATAAATTCATTTTAATTCCCACATTTTTTTAAAATAGTGATATTTTAACCAACCGTTAACCAGAAAGTAAAAAAAATAAATCGCGAAGAGCAAAACAATTTTTGGCATGGTAGACTCATTCGCATTGTTGGAAATAACATAAGAATAGTGCAGCAACCACCCCCGGAAGAACCTGTAGAACAGCCTCAAGGTAATCAAGAAGAGCGTCTTCAGGAGTGGCATCATGAACGAAGACGTCCTATTCGTTTGCTCAGACCTCGGAGGGTAGGCAGAAATTCTCCACCAAGATTTCCACACCCGTTTCCACTACAACCTGCGGGGCTAGGCCCGGAGCAGGTGAATGAAGAACAGCATCACCCTGAACAAGGAAGGCGTCGTCTGGAGCGGCGGCGGGAACAAAGACACCCTATCCATTTGCGGAGGCCTTAGTGGGTAGGCCGAAATTCTCCTCCACGAACTCCACCGGAGCAAGTAGGTGAAATTTCTTCAACCAGTGAACCTGACATTCCTCTTATGAGTCAGGAAAATATATTCGAGGGTCCAATAATGGTGGCAGAAATTTCTCAGAGTGGTAAGTTAAGTAAAATATTAATCTTAAAAATTTGTATTATGATTTTTTGAAGAATTTTAAATATTTTATATTTAAGTCTTTCAGAACAATCGGACTATGACGAATAATGCTGCACTATACCAGTAGAAACTGAGTGATTGAGTGTACTGTTTAGTATATATAGAAACAGAAAAATTAGGAACAGTGTTAGTTAAATTATGTGCTTAGAGATAATAGAAAAAATAGTGAAAACGATTTTTAGAGACAATTAAATTATTACACAAATCATTTTATGGAATCTGCATGTATCTAGTCAACCGTAAGTAATAATATTTTCATTAAGTTTTGATTATTAGTTCACTGCTTAAACAAAAATGTACACATTTGCACATGTAATATTTGTGGCAAATTTTGCTTCGTTTATTTCACATACCTAACATGTTTATTGTATATAGGAAACATTTAGTAGCACTACATATTTAGAAAAATAGAAACAGAAAAATAGGAACAGTCTGTTAAACTATTAAAATGCTTAAAGACAAGTGAAAAGAGTGAAAAAGAACTATTTTTAGAGACAATAAAATTAGAAGTTGTGTACAAAGATTTATACAAAATTTAAACAAAGTTTAATAAGTTGTAATATTTTGGTTACATTATGTTTTAGTTAAGTGCTTAACGCGTCGTTTTAATAAATTTATAGTCTCTTAAAGAAATTCGGAAAAGCAGATTTAAATGATCTAGTAATAGCGCAGTTAAAAATAATAGTGTTTAGTAATAGTATTTTATATTGTGGTTTTCAACAATATTTCAGCAATTACTACATTACAGATAGACAAAATAACACACCAGACCCTTTTTTAATTTACATACATAACAAGTAAAACATATATTGATTTGTATTTGTATATAGCTTAAAAAATATACGTGTCTTTTTAGTCACCTAATAAGCTCCACACTTATTAACTGGGAGTTGTTTTATTAAAGTGAATGTAATAATACCATAACAAGGCTATATAACACTAATTTAGAATTATTTGAAAAATATAACCTTAATAATATCCAAATGTTATAAATTTCGGTTAGCTCTATTTTTACGAATGTATCTGGATTCTGACATAGGTATAAAAATAAATAAAAAACAAACTAACTTTCTATATTTTATTTTGTATTAGCTGCAAGTGAATTTAAAGTTGTAGATGTAATGTTACAAGCATGTCTTAAATTGTAAATCCTATTTTTACTTGCAATATTTTCATCCCCAAATAACTTAATTCTTCGAATATTTACCTTGGAAACGTTTGTTGGGACAATTGTAACCATGGAAAATATCCATCGAATAGAATTATACGGAGATGAAAATATCAGCCCTTAGTATAATAATCCCATAAACATATGAATAGTGCAGATTATAGGCAATACTTTTTAATGTTAAAACTAAAAAATAAATTACGTTTTTGGAACTTCGTCAAATTCTATTTGAAATATATTTACATTACAAAAAACCCAAATGTCTGGAAGTATCATCATCGAACAAATTGCACATGTAATATCTAAATCTGAATATCTAACACTTCGTTTATAATGAGTGTTTATATGTTCGTGAGAACCATTTCCAAGAGACAATTGATGTATGTAATAACAAAAATAACATAATGTATTTTTTTATGTCTAATACCGTACGAACTATCACATAACTTTGAACAATACAAAATATTTTATCTATGAAATGTTCACGAAAAATCGGTACTAACGCCTTTTTTCCCGTTGCATTTTCATCAGCTTGGTCAATTTGTAGATCTGAATCACCCAATTCAATATCATTTGAAATAAATTTATTTCCATCTTGAAGCTCCAAACGTTCTCCTTCAGCAAGGTTGACGTTCATAAATGTCCACCACTTCCAATACTTCACCCGGTAAAATTTCGTTCAAATTAGCCATGTTTATAGAGTTGAAATGTTTTTAAAATAAACTTTCACTTCACTAAGATTCAAGTTTTTAAATTTCATAACGTGGCAATACTGCAAAGGAATGGTTTCAGAATTAAATAACAAAATGATGAAGCAATACTCTTTTCTACACAATGGACACGTTAAAAAACTGTCCACGGTCCACTCGACTAAACAGTTAAGGCAAAATTTACGATCACAAGAATTAGATCTGCATCTTTCTTCATTTTTTAAAGGTATATAGCAAATAGGATGCTCGTCGGAAATTTCTTCTGTCACTGTATTTTCTTTTTAATTTTACTTGCTTTAAAATTCTTCGAGAGCCCCTTTTTCTTTTAGACATTTGACAAGTTTCAGAAATGTTTGTTACTTTACATTTACAACTTTAAATTGAAGCAGCAAAATCGTATTTACCCCTTTTAAGCTTTAACTTTAAGAGGGGAGTCTTTCGAAGTAATACTGTATTATTGGCCATAGCCTAAAGAAATTACCTTCGGCGACAAGGCTAAGTTAACGACCTCGATTAAATAGTTTTCAATATTAGAGAAGAGGAGGAATAGATATCATTTTAAAATGATAGGGAGGAGGAGGAGTAGATGCATAATGAGGAGAAGGAGGCGCTTCTCTCCTTAAATAACTACTTTCGTTTAGATCATTTTTTAATTAGGGTAATTAAAATTAATGTTTTGTAATTAGTTTTCTACTACCTAATTTTCAAGCAAATACGTTAAAATATGTTCTCCAAAAATAAATACAATATGGTCCTTTTAAATGGCGCACCCTGTATAATCATAATGATTTGAAGTTATCTACAAGTACACTTACTAGTCTAATCAATGCATTTAAATTACACACATTTTTGAAAAATGATTGCTCTTTATTATGCTGTTGCCATGTGTGCGGCAAGGGGAATTGAACCGGGCCACACTCTAGGCCAACCTAGCATTTTTTGTAGTGTGGTCAGATATCGCAGTGCTCATAAATATTCCTGGCATCTGCACAATATGTCTTTTTACTTCCCTCGTAAGTAAGTATTGTAATCGTGAATCTTTGTGTTTTAGGGTCCCTGGATCCCGAAAAACATATTCTCCCATTTCTGTCAGTGTGACGGTTCTGTCTGTAATGTATTTCTCAATAAAACACACTCATATGATTTCATTTAGGTTATATTATATTATTAGTCTGGTAGTTTTCACATTAAGGAAACTTAACTAAGTTTCTACTAGATACGACCCGATACATCATAACCGTGATCGCGGGAGCTATCAACTGACTCTACTAACAATGTTGCCATAATTAGGTAGTATTAAATCCTTACGTTATAATACATATATGACATGCCCTTCTTAAAGAAAAATTTAAAAAAAAAAAATGTCATGTCATATATGTATTTAGTATATTAGTCTTTCTGGTGGTCTGACCACCCGACCACTTCTAGTAGTTACAATGCCGTCTTGAAGAGGTTTTATATGAGATCTATTGCGCCGATATTCATTTCCATTACAATTAACAAGGTAATCATTAGACCCCAGTTTTGCAGTTATATTGCCAGGTTTCCACTGTCTGGTTTTTTCTTGGATTATAACATTTTGATTTGGTTTTATATCTGTCAGTGGCTTAGTTGCAAAGTCATAATATTTCTTCTGAATGTTCTGACGATCCTGTAATTGGTTTCTGACCCCGGTTAGTGCAAAGTTTGGTTCTAATATAGTCTGACCAACAGGCAGTATACTTCTTATTTTCCCACCCATTAACAATTTACTTGGAGATGGCAAGTCTTGTTTAGGTGTAGTGTTATAATTTAAAACTCCTAGCAAGGGATCCTCACCTTCTTGGTAACATTTTGTGAGTATGCCTTTTACTGTTTGTATCATGCGCTCTACCATACCATTTGATCTTGGATAGTGAGGACTTGAAGTACAAAGCTCAATATCATATTGAAGGGCAAACTGTTGAAATTCGTATAAATGGAAAGGGGGCCCATTACCAGAAAAAATTTGCTGCGGAAGTCCGTTAATAGAAAAAATATTTTTTAGGGAAGATATTACTGCTCTTGCTGTTTTGCTGGGCATTTTGTTAACTATCGCAAATTTACTAAAGTAATCTACTACTACAAGAAAATCATTTGTTCCAAATGATTTGAAATATATGCCTATCTTTTGCCATGGCAAAATAGGCACCTCATGGGGAGTAAGTGGTTCTCTTGGATTTGATCTAGAGTACATTTGACAGGTATTGCAGGAGAGTACTAGCTTTTCAAAAGCTGTGGACCATCCAGGATAGTAAATGGACTCCTGGGCTAATTTTTTACAAGAAACCAGCCCTTGATGGTATTTGTGTGTTAGATTTAAGAATTCTTCCCTAAAAACAACTGATATTAATAATCGTTTATTATAAAAGAGAATATTCTGGTGTAAGAAAATTTCATTTTTTAGTGGCCAATATTTTTTTAGTTCATTTGACATGCTATTTTTATGTTTTGGCCAACCATTTAACACATACCATTTTAATTGTTGAAGAACACTATCGTTATCAATAGCAGCTCGTAGTCTTTTTTCGTTTTCCGGTCTAGTTGCTATAATTGAATATATTTTTAAGTTAGTATCCAAATATTCGGTATTTATTGAATCTTTAACCGGTTCACGACTTAACGTATCTGGCAGAGTCATTTTCTTTCCCGGCACAAAACTTAATACAAAATTATATCTCAAAAGTCGTATAGCAAGCCGCTGTATTCGCGGGGTCATTTCATCTAAAGGTTTCTTTAAAAGTCCAACTAGTGGCCTATGATCAGTTTCAATTTTAAAATTTTTAAGTCCGTATAGATAATAATTAAAACGTTCACATCCAAACACTAGAGCTAAAAGTTCCTTTTCAATATGATTGTAGTGCTGCTGAGTGGGTGTCAGAGAAACGCTTGCAAACTCAACTGGTTTATTTTCTTGCAAGACAGCAGCTCCTAAGCCATACGGACTTGCGTCTACTGAAAGAGTTACTTCTTTCTGGGGGTCAAAGTAAGATAAAGTAGTTGCTTTGGATACCAGATCCTTAAGATTGTTAAAACAATCATTTTCTTGTGAAGTCCATTGCCATTCATTTTTTTCTGATAGTAAGTTTCTCAAAATACCTGTCTCATTTGACAAATTTGGCAAAAATTTGGATAAATAAACAATCATTCCAAGAAATCGCTGAAGGTCTTTTTTGGAGTTCGGTGGACGCATTCCACGAATTGTAACTGTTTTGCGTTCATCTGGAGACACTCCACGGTCACTAATAATATGTTCCAAATCTTATTTTATTTGTAATTATTATTAGTCTGGTAGTTTTCACATTAAGGAAACTTAACTAAGTTTCTACTAGATACGACCCGATACATCATAACCGTGATCGCGGGAGCTATCAACTGACTCTACTAACAATGTTGCCATAATTAGGTAGTATTAAATCCTTACGTTATAATACATATATGACACTGTCTTTACGCGGCATAATTCAAGAACTATCCGATCGACTCCTAATTTTGGTTATATGGGGATGAAATGGTTACATTGTGGTAAAAGTCCAATACGGCGGAACAAAATGACGGCCTCACAAATGTCAAAAAATCATTATTAAGAAACTGCTTATCAAATAGACTTCAAAATTGGGCAAAATAAAGTGTGATATAGGGATAAGTTGGTATTTTTTTTGTATTAATCCATAATGGCGGACTAATGAAATATTAAAAAATTCAGTACCAAAAATCTACTTATCCAATTGATTTGAAAATTTGCACAAAAATCATGTGTTAAACAGGAATAGACTAGTAAATTTTTAGTGCAAATCCTACATATCAAAACAAAATGGCGTCGTAATAGAATGTTAAAAAATTCGGTAAAATTGCAAAGAAAAGCTCCTTTTTATAGAGAAAAATAATAAAGGGCATACTTCATTTATTGTAGACTGCGTAAATGTAACGAAAAATAAATAATAATTAAAAATAAATTAAAAACTTAAAAAAAAAATGAAATAAATTACAGTTTATAGGATTTGTATAAAGTTATTACCAAATAATAGAAGAAAATCCAATTATATTTTGTATTTCTTTTAAATTTATTTTAAGTATATTATCTTCTTTTTTTAATATATTAAAAAACTTATTATTTTATACGCTTATATAGACAATATTTATTGTAAGGAGTTAATTTCTATACGGGTGAAGTTGTGAGTAAAGCGAATTTACCAATTTTTTGCAATATTTTTCATTTTCTTCGTATTTGTATATTTTATTTACCTTATTACTACTAATTAATTATTAGTGAAAACAATTTAGAACTTTGTAACTGTTATGGTACCGCTTGAAACCTGGTGGTGGGGGTGTGAAAAAAATTGGTACACTCTCCGGTTCTGGCAACATCAAAATTAATGCAATTTAAAGTCTCTAGAATCTATATCCACTGACAGAATGAGGTGACCATATTTTGCATCTTAGACAAGGACTCTTTCCTCGTCTAAGTTCTGCGTACTTAAGTATCCCCGGTGCCTCCATTATAGAAGTAGGAATGCGATGTTTGTTTATCAAAGAGAATTTGTAAGAGATGGGAAAAAATAGAAAACGGACGAACTTTTACTACTCATCAATTAGAGAATTGAGGGAGAGGACTGTTTCAACAACATCCGGGGATTTATACAAGTCAAGAACTTTATTCAGAAAATTATATTGACTTTTAGTAAGATTTTTTTTGAATGGCGGAGAGGAGAACCTTTGGATGTTATACAAATATGATATGCAAACCAAAAAATGGACCTTTTAGAAATCATTCGTTAAACCGCGATAGCAACCATTACACCAATATCTTGTAGAACCGGAAACCGAAATGTTCCCGAATGGTTGTTTTGAATGTTAGAGACAATCGCATGGACGATGTCAAAAAATAAATTAAAACGTCAAAATATTAACAAATAAAAAGTTATATAGTTCAAAACCAACAACTCTCTGACGTTTGATTAAAATGAAGAAAATACTTGGGGTTTAGCAGGTTAAACGTACAGTTTTCTCTGGGAAAAGAAGGGATTTCTTTTTAAGCAATAGTAGAAATTTAAAAAATGAAGTCGCACTATTGCTGATTTACGTTGACATAGTCAAACTACCCAACTTTATAAACAACTAAAAATAAAATTTTCATACAGTATTTTTAGAAAAGAAGTTCCTTACTAGATGAGGGTTCACTTGTTTAGGAAAATCTCATCTCAAACTGATCTAAAATATTTATTTACAAATAAGCTTTTAATATTGAGTTATTATTATGTTTTTGTCCATGTTTTTATGGGTACTATTAAGGTACTATATCCAAATGAGCTACCGTCTTATTTCCAAGAGAATGCCTCCATAATTTGCACAACATTTGGGAGATTAATTTTCTTAGAAAGAGAGGCTTTGTATTTTGAAATATGGGCAAAATAAAACCGTAAAATTTTCGTTGATCAACAATAGAATTTATAGCAGGGCTTAAGCGTGTCATTCATAAAGGGTTAAAGCTAAAGTTCAATAAAAGTGGGTTTATTTCTCTTCCAATATTGGTAATCCCATTTTAACACAAACCTTCTTATGTATCCGTCTAAAGTTTACGGGTTAATCAATTTGCATTTTGTTACACCCTATTTGTTTAGCGTTTAACAGATATCTAAATATAGTTCTAACATTAGCACTTTTTACAACAAAATGTAAATATTCGGAAGGGGGAAGTATTGTAATCGTAAAAAAATCCTAGGCCCCTAGATAGCCAATGTTTTCCTATTTTCATGTATCTGTATGTGCGGCAGAGCTCATAAAATGATCAGCTAATTGATTTGAAAAATCAGGGATTTCCTACTTGTTAACATATTGGTAAAAATGCCTTATTAAAAAACTTTTTAGTGAGTATAAGGAAAATCGCTAAAAGTGTTGTAAAAAAATGGTAAAATTCCATTTCCTGTAATAAAAACCATCTTTTAATTAAATAAAATAATAAATAACAATTTATTTTATTATAGAAAGAAATTTTCTAAATAAGAAAAACAAAAGTAAATTAAAAACAAATAAAACATATTTTCTTAAATGGTATACACACGTGTTATAGCCTTAAAACGCCTTTTTTACCCAGGACAAACTTAGAGGGGTAAGTTTTTTAAATTTCCTGGAAAAATATAGATTTGACTATGTTTATGTTTAGCAAGCCCGGCATACATTCCAAGTTTTACTACGCTTGATTGTATAGGTGTATATTGCGGGCGAGTTATCCAAAGCCCGGCGGCGTTGTCAATATTTATATCCACACATTATAATATATTTAAAGGTTTGGCAGGCGTCAACATGCCCGTAACTTGTATATTTACAATGAAATACTTATTGAGTGATATTTAGTCATCTATAAGAACATAGTTAATACAATTTACTTATCAGGATACTGAGTGTTGGGGTGAAGTAAATTGTTGAGATGAGTTGTTAAATTTAAAATTAGTAGTTTCTTTAGTCTTAATCTTGGTGAACAGGTATTTCGTACTAGCGACATTATTTTATTTCAAGGTTTTGCTTTCCTCGTAAGGGGAAATATTGTTAGCGTAAGTTACCTTTCCAGATTTTCACAAGTCTTCACGTTTTAGGGTCCGTAGACGTTTTCGGGATAGCAAAAAACTACTCAACAGATTAGCTTCAAATTTTGGTCAAAAATCAAGTGTGATAAACTGTTAACATTTTGGTAAAAATCTAATATGACGAAAATGGGGGCCAACTAGAATGCTAAAAAGAATCAGTTTAAATGACTATTTATCCAATTGACCTCTTATTTTGCACAAAAATCAAGTGTGAACTGATCAAATTTTGGTCAATTCAATATGGCGGAACAAAATGGTGACCTATTAAATTATTATAAAAAATCATTGGAACAAGTACTTCTTTAAATGGCTTCATATTTTGCACACAAATTTAGTGTGATTAGAAGATAAAGTTAAAGTTTGGGTATGAATTCAATATGGCAAATCAAAATGGCGGGATAATAAAATTTAAAAAAAAAATCAATATACACAAAACACAACTTATTCAAATCGATTTGAAATTTAGTACTAAAATTAAGTGTGACATTAGGATGAACTGGTAAATCTTTGGTAAGAAAGAATTCGATATGAAGGAACAAAATGGTTGACTAATGTATATTTTGACTTCCATTGTAAAAGAGAAGTATTGTAATTTTGGAAAATCACTCTTTGAGATTTTTTCAGAGTTTTCCGATTTAAAATCCGAAAAACATTTTTTTCGATTCCGCTGGTCTGTCTGTGCATATCTAAAAAACTACTTGGCCTATTGACTTCAAATTTTCGTCAAAAATTAAGGGTTACGTGTGGATGACCTGGTAATATTTTGATAAAAATCAAATAAAGCGAATCAAAATGGCGGCCTAGTGAAATGTAAAGAAATTATCACTAAAAATTATTATCTAGTTTACCTCAAATGTTGCACAAAAATCAAGTATTACGTAGGATCAACTGGTAAAATTTTGTTACGAATCCAGCATGGCGAAACAAAATGGCGGCATAATAAAATATTTAATATTTCATCCTGAAAAACTACTGAATAGATTGATTTCAAATGTTGTGGAAGAATTAATTGTGGTATAGAAATGAACTGGTAAAATTGTGGTACTAATTCAAGATTGCGAAACAAATTGCCGGCCAAATAAAATGTTTGTAATTGTGAAAAAAATACCCACCCAGGTTTTAAAAACCTTCACTTTTAATGTGGTAAAAACAATATCCCGGTATAATGGCATGTTAAAAAATGATTACTAAAATCTAATTAAATTTGGAGAAAAATCATGAGTTACATAGGAATGAGCTAGAAAACTTTGGTATAATTCTAAGATAGCAAAACAAAATGGCGGCTTAAGAAAATGTTTAAAAAATCAGCATGAAAAACTAAAAACTATTTACTACATTATTACTAAATTTTATGCATGCATTACGTATGATATAGAGATAAACTGGCAACATTGTGGTACGAAATTAAGATAAAATGGCGGCCAAATAAAATAATTAAAAAATCAACATTAAAAGATCTTCTTATTTAATTGATTTCAAAATTTTTGCAGAAAAATTTAACGTGATATAGGGATAAACTGGTACGAATTCAACCGGTCGGAACAAAATGGCGGTCTAAGAAAAATTAGTGTAGAAACTACTTATTCAATTTATTTTAAATTATGCGCAAAAATCAAGTGTGGCATAGGTAGAAAGTCATAAAATATTGTTACGAATGCAATATTGTGGAACAGAATGGCGATAATGTTTGAAAAGACAATATATAATATGTATTACTAAATGACTATGTGTGGAACTAAATTGGGTTATACTTCACTATTCCTAATAAAAAGAAAGATTTATATCGAGAGAAATTCAACAAAAACAAGTGCGATATAGAGATGAACTGATAAAATGTTGGTACGAATTCAATATGATGGAACAAAATGATGGCCTATTAGACTGTTTAAAAAATTAGTGCTACTCCTTATCCTTAACGAGATCTTTCTTTTAATAACAGAAGTTATTCCACGACTTATTTTATAAACCGACTCCAAAAAAGAAGAGGATTTGGTTTCCATCTGTTTTTATGTATGTATATTTGCATGATACTGTTACTGACAACGTCTGACTTTGCATGGAGAGACACGGAAACTTATAGACAGATGCCGCGAACATTTAATTGATTGTGATTCTAGATTGATTTGTGTCTATCTTCCTTTTTTTATAAATAAGCGACGTGCTAGTGCAAGCGACTATAATAAAAAAAGAACCATTTCGGGTGGCCAGTTTTTTAGATTTCCGAAAAACTTGCAAATTTGTGCAGAATAAATTCACAAGTTCAATCAGCAATACAAGTTTAATGTTATACATCAACGATATACTCACGACATTTTTTAGAAAGTGACTATTGTCTAAAAGAAAAAATGCTTTTAAATAAATGGGCAGTAAAAATAGTACCGTACCCTCTTTTCATTTAATAAAATTTTCGAGTACACAAACATTTAATAACTAAATAATTAAAAACGTGATAGAAAAATCAAAAATCGATAAATTTCGTTTAACCGGTACTTCCCTCGTTATGAATCATCCTTTTTATTAAGAATAGTGAAGTGTGACCCAATTTAGTTGAGTACATAGTCATTTGGTAACAAATAGATACTGTCTTTTAAAATATTTTTATTCGGCGCCATTTTGTTCCCTCATATTGGATTCCTACTAATATTTTAACAATTTTTTGCCTATACCACACTTGGTTTTTTGGCATAATTTAAAAGAAATTCAATAAGTAGTTTTAACATTAACACACACCACCATTTTGTAACGTCATGTTGAATTCGTACCAGTTTATCCCTATATCACATTTAATTTTTCTGCAAAATTTCAATTGAATAAGATTTTTTTTACGCTGACTTAAAGAAAAATTATTTGGCTGCTGTTTTGTTCCGCTATCTTGAATTCCTACCACAACTTTACCAGTTTATCTCTATATCACTCTTAATGCTTGCACAAAATTTGAAATGAACCTAAGTGTAGTAGTGTTTTCAGGCTGATTTTGAAATATTTTATTAGGCCACCATTTTGTTTTGTTATCTTATATTCATACCAAAATACTACCAGTTCATTCTTATGTAACGCTGGATTTTTTTTTGCAAAATCAGATAATTACTTTTTTCAGTAATAGTTTTTTAACGTTTAACTAGGCCGCCCTCTTATTCCGGTAAATTGGATTTTTACCAAAATATTACCATAAAATCCTCATATGACCCTTAATTTTTGACCAAAATTTGAAGTCACTCTGATAAGTAGTTTTTAAGCTATGCCGTAAACTGACAGACAGACAGACAAATTGACAGGCGGATCAACGGAATTGATAAAACATTATTTTTTGGCATCTAGGGACGCGAAAACGATTACAAATATTATATTTAGCAACCAATTTGTTCCGCCATCTTGAATTAATACCAGAGTTTTACTAGTTCATCGTATACTGCAATTATTTATGGCACACAATTTGAAATCAGTCCATTAAGTTGTTTTTCAGGCTGAATTTTTATATATTTTACTAAGCCTCCATTTTGTTCCATTATCTTGGTTTCGTACCAAAATTTTACCAGTTGATTCCTGTGCAAAATTTGGATAAGTAGATTTTTGATAATATTTTTTTTAACATATCACTAGGCCGCCATTTTGTTTTGCCGTATTGGAATTTTACGAAAACATTACCAGGTCATCCCCATATAACATTAATTTTTGACCAAAATTCTAAGTCAATCGGGTAAATAGTTTGTAAGCTATGCAGCTTATGCCGTGAATTGACAGGCAGGAAAACCGGCAGAAGGACGGACGGAATTGATAAAACATATTTTTTGGCATCTGGGGACGCTAAAACGTGAAGATATGTAAAACTTAAGTGTGATTTTTTCACGATTACAAAAATTGTATTTAATCGCCATTTTGCCATTAATTATTTATGGCACATAATTTGAAATCAGCCCATTAAGCAGTTTTTAGGCTAAATTTTTAAGTATTTTACTAAGCCGCCATTTTGTTATGGATTGGCTTGGATTCGTACCAAAATTTTTCTAATTCATTACATAATACTTGATTTTTGTGCAAAATTTGAGGTAAACTAGATAGTAATGTTTAGTGATATTTTCTTTACATTTCACTAGGCCGACATTTTGTTTCGCCCCATTGGATTTTCACCAAAATGTTGACAGGTCATTCCTATATGATCCTTAATTTTTGACTAAAATTTGAAGTCAATCGGAAAAGTAGTTTTTTAGCTATGCCGGGAATAGACACACCGACAGACAGGAATTGAAAAAAACATATTTTTCGGAATCTAGGGAGCCTGAACCGTAAAGAGTGATTTTTTCACTGTTACAATACTTCCGTTTTACGAGGGAAGTAGAAACCCAGTATTATCAAAATATATGTAAGTAATTTATTTGATTAATGTTACAAGTTAAAGTAGCAATATATAATGTATCAGAACGGAAACGCGGCGTAACTCCCGTTTATTTTTAGAATAAAATTAGTCATTTTAAGGCTTTGTAAAATAAAGCAATATAATGTTTAATTCATTGTATACGCTAAACATTTAAAAATTGGTATTACTGTTTTTCTCATATATTTTAAAAGTAAATTAAATGTAAAGCTAAAGCAAGCATATTAAACTATGGTTTTATTAAATATAACCAAAAGTATAACCAAAAATATTTTTATTTTTTTATACATTTTAGTAAACAAGGATTTGAAGTTTTTAATTCCCCATGAAACAATTAGAAATATTGGTACTCACGCTCAGACAATAACGTAGAAAATATGTAGTTCCAGAAACATATATATTTTTTAGGGAAAATGAAATATTGGAATAAATAAAACGTCTTAAAACTGAGAATATGCAATTAAACGACCAACTTAAACAAGAGAGAAAAGAAAATAAAATAATAGAAAAAATATTTACAGAAGGACAACTTAGAAAATTGAAAACTGGAATGGAAATTCAATGGGCGGTTTAGGATATTGCTTCTGCAATTTCAAGATGCCAAGGAAGTCCAAGGTCCTATAGGCTTCTAAGAAAAGGGGGCTATCCCATTCCATTCAACTATAAAAAGAGTAAAATAAATATGCAACCAGGTGTAATATGTATGCTAACATTTATTGATTGAATGCTTAACTAAGTCTTTTAATTTTTAAGTTTATTGAATATAGTATCCACATTAATGAAAAACACTTCATTATTAGGAATCGAAAATGTCTATGTTTTGTTGTTTAATGAAATGAAAATTCAAATTTCATATTTACGATCAGAAGTAAATATGCTCAAGTCGTCATAGCTCGCGGTATATGCGGTAAATAGAAACAACCGATTTACGACTACGATCGTAAGCTTACAAGAAAAACCTGTCATTTAAAATTATTACAAAATTAGAAAACATTGGATATAATAGAGAACTCTGGATTTCTTTAAATATATCTGAAGAAAAAACATGGTTTCAAAATCCAGTGTGTTTGCAGATACACCACATATGAACAAACTTTTACTAAATCATTTTCTCGAATCTGGTTTTGTTTTTAATAGAAAAATTCTTACCTCAAAGCCGGTTGCAGATTTATTACAAAATACTAGTCAGTTAGATCTAAATACGACCACTAAAATAAATAAAGATTTTTTAACTGTCAAGGGTGCCCAACGGCAAAAAGTAAAACCGAACTTATATTAGAGTGTTTAGTTGTTATAACTTAAATATTAAGAAAGCTCTTATACCTTCCGCTGCGCCCAAAAATAACAAATAAAAAAAATGAACCGACTTCATAAAAAAGCACTAAAAAGTAAAAAATAATATTTTAATCCATCTTGAAAATTGGAAGTCGGCGTCAAACTAATTCCTAGTTGCTTAATTACAAAAATACATTTATGAATTAAATGTCCTGAATCTATTATCACGAGTATAATGTCTATTTCCTGTCTTTATTACTTTGAGGCCAACTTCGTACAATGAAATTTTTCAAGATAAAATAAAATACTTTTTACTTTTTAGTGCCTTTTTTATGAAGTCGGTTCGCCCGACCGAATCATATAAAACAAAGTTGTATCCCCATTTGCTTACACCCATAGGGGAGGAATTTTAATAAATGCTGAGACATGTGTTTAATTATTTTTATTGAAGATTATTTATGCTAAATTTCAAGCCAATTGAAAATGGAATATTTTATCTCATTATCTTATTATCGTACAAATTTTCATCACCTGTTTTACACCTGTAGGGGATGAATTGTGATAAATCCCGAAACTTATTTAATTATTTTCATCGAAAAGTATTTGTGCTAAATTAAATATCAAGCCAATAGATAAAATTTTTTTTTTCAAATCAATGAATCATCTTAAAATCTCATTCAATTAAAGACATATTGTAAAAACCTAAAATACATTTTAGCCCTTTTCAAATTCTTAGGGCCGAATTTTTAAATGAATCTTTTATCTGGCCCTACTTCACATAAAAGAAAAAAGCTTCCCCCTCTATGCCAAATAGTATTTTTAGGAGTTTAGGGTACTCTTGATGTGAAAATGAATACTCAAGAATATTTAAAGGAACTAAATATATATTGAAAACCAATTAAATGTATTGGAAGGTATCAAAAGTTATACTTAAAAAAAATAAAGCATATTCAAAAGATTAAATAAGTATTTAATATTATTTAAAAGGTATTTAAGAGGGAAGTGTATATATTGAAAGATTTGCGAGCCCCTTGGTTAAAATAGATGTTTCACCATTTTTAATTCTATTTAGTTTCTATTTATACAAAAGTTAACTGTAAATGTGAACTTTAAAGTTTCAAGGTCTAAACTTTGGTTAAAATTCTGGACGTACCTAATGAAATATTGAAGTAGATACTGGGTTCATTGCATATGAATAGTATATAAAAAGCGCTCCCCTACACATTTATTAAAAATCAGCAGAACCTACACATTTTTATAATACCACCCCTTTTTCCCCCTCCTCAGGTTTCACTCTTCATGCCAATGTTTTGTGTCAAAAGTAAAGATATTTGATATTTTCAACATTCATTATAATTTGTAGTAACTGAAATAATTTGAAGAAAAAATATTTCAGGGTGCAGCGAAATGACTTTTTTGGTTAATTACACTAAATTTAAAGGCAATATATCGCATTTTAAATCTGTCGCAGACACTCTCAGGTTAAAAGAAAATGGCCAAAATCTCCCCTTTTTATTTTTTTTTCATATGGCATGGGACCACTCCAGTACTAATCTCTGTGCCCACTTCATGAAAATTTCATCCAAATTGGTGAAACCATCCTGGAATTAGTGTACTCCGAAATTTTGCCAGAATCACGGTACCTACTAATTTTACATAAAAAGCGCCCTTTCTACATATTTATAAAAAATCAGCAGTACACATTGTTCCAAATTAAAATGGTTAGTAAAACTGAATTTCGTGACATTTGAAACACGATATTTTTCAATAAACCCCTTTTTTCTCTTAGTTTCCCCTCGCCTGCTATACACTTCACTCATTATCGCAAGACACGTTTTGTGTCAAGATTAAAAATATTTAATATTTTTGACATTCATTAAAATGTATAATAACCGAAACAACCTGAAGTTAAAATAGATACCTCCTAGGGGGTCTATGTACCTCAGGATGAAGCGAAACGACTTTTACTTAAATACATTTTATAAATCAAATTTCATGGCAATATATTAATGCATTTCAAATTTGTCACAGAAATTCTTGGCAAAACAAAATGGCGGCATAGTGAAATGTTGAAAAATTATTATTAAAAAACTAGTTATCCAATTTATCTCAAATTTTGCAAAAAAAATTAGGTATTATGTAGGAATCAACTGGTAAAATCCTGGAACAAATCCAAGATGGTAGATCAAAATGGCGGCCTAGTAAAATATAAAAATTCAGCCTGGAAAACTACTTCATGGACTGATTCCAAATTGTGTGCCATAAATAACTGTGGTATACAGATGAACTAGTAAAACTGTGGTACTAATTGAAGATAGCGGAACAAAATGGCGGCTAAATAAAATATTTGTAATCCTCAAAAAATCACCCACTAAAGTTTTACATATCTTCACATGTTAGCGTCCCTATATGCCAAAAATACGTTTTATCAATTCCGTCGGACCGTTTGTCTGTCAATTCACGACTTAGCTTAAAAACTACTTACCCGATTGACTTGGTAATATTTTGGTAAAAATCCAATATGGCAAAACAAAATGTCGGCTTAGTGAAATGTTCAAAAAATTATTACTAAAGAATGCTTATCCAATGTGTCTCAAATTTTGCACAAAAAACAAGTATTATGTAGGAATCAACTGATAAAATTTTGATACGAATCCAAAATGGCGGCTTAGTAAAAATCCAATACGCCGGAACAAGAAAAAAATTATTATTGAAAAAATAAACACTTCTTATTAGATTCATTTCAAATTTTGTGCAAGCCTTGAGTGTGACATAGAGATAAAATGGTAAAGTTGTGGTACGAATTCAAGATAACCGAACAAAATGGCGGCTAAATAAAATTTTAAACAAATCAACATAAAAAATTTAAATCTTGCAGAAAAATTAAATGTGATATAGGGATACACTAGTACAAATTCAACATGACGTAACAAACCACTTATTGAATTTATTATAAGTTATGCTAAAAAATCAAGTCTGGCATAGGTAGAAACTGGTAAAATATTGGTAGGAATCGAATAGGAAAAAAACAAAATGACGCCTAATAAAAATGTTTAAAAGGACAGTATATATATGTTAATACATGTACTGAACTAAATTGGGTCATACTTCACTATTCATAATGAAAGGAAAGATGCATAACGAGGGAAGTTCTGGGTAAAGGAAATTTACCGATTTTTTTTAATATGTTTGCTATGGGACGACTTCGGTACTCTCCTGAATACCTTCTCCTAAAAATTTTATGGAAATCCGTCAAACCGTCCCGGAGTAATCAGTGTATAAAATTAAAAAACGAAAATCAAAAGCTGCTGCCATGATAATTTATGAAGTAATCCACGAAAAAATGTATACTCGTAACACTTATCAATAGTGGCTTATGTTGCCATTAAAAGAAATCATTGACTTAGCCCCTAGTTTACTCTAGAGAAATGTATAAAAAATGTGCCACCACCCTTGTTTCTTAACCAATACCAACAAAATTTAAACCCTAAATAAGCATTATAAATGCTTTATACTGCCATAAAAAGAAATATTTATTTTATATTTTATACATTTTATAAAGAAATTTGTCACTACCATTGTTTCTCCAGGAATATAAACAAAATTTGAGACTTAAAATTTATGTTATAAATGTATTATGCTGCCATGAAAAGAAATATGTAATTCAGCCCTTTTTTTCTACTCTTGAGAATTATATAAAATATGTGTCAGAACAATTGTTTCTCAACAAATACGAATAAAACTTTAGACTTCAAATAAACAACATAATAGATGCCATATAAAGAAATATTTATTTTAGCCCCCAGGTGGTCCTTCACTCTTGAAAATTTTATAAAAAAATATGCCACCAATGTTGATTCCGATCAAATTACAAACAATTTTTTACACCTTAAATAACCATTATGTACACATTATGCTACCATATAGGGGGTAATTAACTTTTAAGAATTTTATGAAAAAATTTGACACCACCATTTTTTCTCATCTAAAATCAAAGAAACTTTAGATCTTTAATAAAAATAACAATTTCTTTACGCTACTATAAAATATATTTATTAATTACTCAGGGGATATTTTATTTTTTGGAATTTTATAAAAAACACGTGCCACTACCATTTTCTCTCAACCAATACAAACAAAACTACACTTAAACTATCCTATATAAAAATGTATGCAGTGATCGTTGTTTTGTTGGTGTTGGTTAAGTAACAAAGGTAGTGGCACATTTTTTTATAGAGTAAAGTAAAGTACCTTGGGGGCTAAAATAAATATTTCTTTTAACCTTGGCATAATGTATTTATAACATTTATTTTAATTTTCTTTATATTTGTTGAAAAACAACGTTGGCGACAAACTTTTTTATAAAATACTCCCTGAGGACTTAAATAAATGTTTCTTTTTATGGCAGTATAAAGCCTTTATAATTATGTGAAATTTAACTTCCTAATAGATATGGTTAGAGGGTTTAGGACAGAAATAAAAATCCGTTTGTCTTAAAAAAGAGCGTTGTCCGACCATACTGAATGTCGGGTTTGTTTATTGATGGTTGTAAAAATGTCACAGTCTTCCAATACGTTTCGTTGTGTGTTGACATAGGTCCCATGTTTTACAAATAGCCTTGAAGAAGACTAAATATGTAGTTGAAACATCGACTCTTTTTTTAAGAATAAGTGATTTTTATTTCTAAACCCGCTATCAATATATTAACATTTATAATGTTTCATCGAGTCTGAAATTTTGTTGGTATGGGTTAGGCGCTGAGTTAAATATTTCTTTTAATGATAACATTAAGTACATATTACAAGTATACTTTTTTGTCAATTAGTTCAGAAATATTCATAACAGCAACTTTTCAATTCTGACCAGTAAATTATTTCCTTACACCTGTTCCTTTTTTGAGGTCGGTTAAAAATATCAAAAACTTTAAAACTTAAAAATAACTAATTCAGTCTTTAAATAAGACTCTTAAATGTGATATTGATTTCAGAAGTTATTTTTTGAAAAATTATTGAATATCGAAAAGCATGATGCATTTAAAACCAACCAAAAATCTGACTAAAAAAGTAGGTAAATATACGAACTTGAATATAACGTTTCATATGAGGTTCCAGCTGAGATTTATGAACAAAATGAATCACTGGACAGTTATGGTAAAACTCTAAATTACAGTACTTCAAAAATTGAACTAATTAAATTTAAACTTGTTACTTTAAAGAAATGAAATCATTTAAAACATCACTAAAAGGCCTATAAAGGACCTTTTTATAAAAATCGTAAGAAAAAAAAAGAGTTTATTTTTATATTTCAATTCTCTTGCATAATTGTATTAAGCTAAATAGCTACTATTCAGTTTACTAGAGTCGTAGAATGGCGGGAGTTTTTCAACATGTCTTAGATAAAGTATAAATGGCTCAGAAATCTATAACTCTCATTGATAATTCTTAAATTGGCCTAAGAGAATGTAGAACAAATACTAGTTAGCTTAATTACAATGTTATGATTACCCGACAGATACTTATAGACAAGAAAATTATCAAGAAAAATATATTAAATAGTTTTTAATCCTATATTACCAATTAAGAAAATGTGTGACGCAATAATGGAGTAAATTGAATTTAACAAATATTAACTAATACAGTAATGCGATATTAATGCTTGGGATGACTCCTATGTCACGTATACTTCATTAAATTTTAGATTAAAACAAATTACAACATTATAATAATATTAATAAGCCAGTAATATTGCTATTGGTTTTTGACAAGTATTTTTGGGAATTTTCCTATTCCGAAATTTATTTTCAGTTTTTTTTCATATAAATGTAATCAACACAAACATTTAATAATTCTTCTGTTTTGTTTTTTTTTCTGAATATTTAGTTTACTTAAGGGTGTTCACTGTCTATATATCGGAAGTTCTTTATGTTAGCGTCTTGAAAAAAAAATATAACAAAAGTGGCCAAGAGCAATTGAAGGGTCTAGGGGAAGAAGGTAACAAGAAACATGCTCTCATTTTTGAGTTATTTCAACTTTTATATTTTGGGCATATCCTGAAAACATTCAGCTTACACAACTGTTCAAATATATATATATATATATATATATATATATATATATATATATATATATATATATATATATACAGTAAGGCGCTCGACATTGCGGAAATATGCGTCTGCTGTTTGGCGGAAGACGATGTTAGTTTTTTAGAATACCTTATTGTAATCTACTTGTACACATTTTTATTATTTGGTGGTATATCAGGGCTGCATTTTTTGTGAAACTGTAATGGAAATGGCAAACAACGATGACAATTTTTTAAGAAATATTGTTTTACTGACGAATCAACGTTTTTATTGCATGGTCGGCACAACCCTGCTATTGTCCGTTATTGGTCTCGGGAAAATGTACATAGGTTTTTCGACTTTAGAACCCAATATCCACAGAAATTAAATATCTGGGGTGGTATGTTGGGTGAAAATATGATTGGCCTATTTATAATCAATAGTTCTTTAAACTGTCCTAAATACCCGGACCTTTTACAATAACAAATCGTTCCAGAAATCAGGAGAATTACGGAGCCAAGGTTAAACAGCATTTGGTTTCAACAAGACGGTTGCACAAAATCTAAAATCGGTGCTCGTTAATCTTATAAACCCAAACATTTTAGGTTTTTTCAATTTTAGACGATAGCGTATGCGGTATAGAGTCGACTAAAAATAAAAATTGTTTGGAAAACTCACTTTTTTTCAAAAAAAAAAAATAAATATAATTTCTCTATTTTTCAATGCAAAAACTCCCCGACGGTCGCGAAATCCACCAGATTTTCTTTTGGAACATATGTATCCCATTCTACACCCTTCATCCTTTCAATTTTGAATTCTGTTTTTTACTTACAGATCATAAAAATTATAAATCTGACTAAATCAAAGGATACCCTGATAATTTTAATAAAGTACTAGATTTTTCCTTTAGGGTACAAAAGTCCTAGATCCCTTTAAAAAGTTCTAGGTCTAGTACAAAAGTACTAGACTGGCAACACTGTCCATCCATCTAATCGGATCGCTGTCTGCAGCAGTCGGGTTGACCCTGCATGCAAACAAAACATGAAAATGTCACTAGGTAACAAAAAACTAGTCAACTTTGGAGAAAAATTGGGGCTTCTTGCCTTTTTCAACTTAAAAATTAGACCCTATTCACTTACTAACGTTCTATAAATAATTTTCAATACAATGTAAAACAAATTTTAAAAAGACTGTTTCTTCACCATTCAAATCAATATGTTCTATATTATCTTCATCTATATCGGTGACCTCGATCTGAACATCTTCTATGCCGAACTCCGCGTAAAAACCATGATAAATAGGGGGGACAAAAAGAAGTAATTGCTTCAGGTTTTTAGTTTTTTTGGATTTATTTAGAAAAAAGGCAGAACAATTAAAAAGTAGTTCTGAAAATGTTGGTCAGTTCGCAAGTTGCACGCCCGAATATTTACTGGCTTGAATAGTTCATTCAGGTAATACTTTATGAACATTGTATTGGGATACTCTACCTCAAATCGAAAGCATCATAATTTGCTGAAATTTACGTTTTTTTTATGTCTGTTAATTTTTTTTGTTTATATATTTTAGAATATCTCAAAAGGAACAAAAATCTGCCTGGGTCATTCGTATTACTTCAAAAGGATTTTTTCTTTTGGCTTCTCTAACAGCATTATGCCATTGATCTGGTAAGTATACCTGTTTCAAATATATCTTACGCTTCTCGATAGCTGCAAGATACCTACAGGATAGTAATGGGTATACCCCGGCACAAGAAATCGATGGTCAATGGCCTTAAATTTGCATGCTTTGCTACGTGTTCTGGCTACATTAACATAAATCCTCTACATGTGTTACAGTTATGCACTCCAAGATTAAACATCCAGGCTTTTCTTGTAGTTCCTTCAGATTTGCTTCGTCGTTTTTAATTAGGCCAAGTAAAGTTTTGTACTGATCACATGTGTCACACGTGTCGCTCTTTGGCAGCTTAAACACTCATTGTTGTGCTGGCTACAGAAAATTCTTCGATAGTCATCTTCTTTAGCTGGTGAAATACCTTATTCTCTGCACCACGGTATATAGAATTTTTTATACAAAGAACAATAGAGAGGACATGGTCAATGTAGACACGATTAGGATTATATTTTCTGCTGTAATGACTTGTATACTTAGGTATTGCCTTAATATCATCATGTACGCTTCTTACCATTTCATCAGGTAATCGGTTCTTGCGGTTGTAATGTTTACCACGTTGGTCACATTTCGAAATTATATTTCTTTGGCGGATCTCTTTGCAAACATGGTATATCCGCTTCTTAGAATTCTGAAGGCTATGAATATACAGAACTTCCTCCTCGCATATTTGTTTGTCAATTCCTTCAATTTTCACAGAATATGAAAAAGTCACTGTTCGAGAAGAAGTTTGTCTTTTCGTTTTCTTTTTTTAGATATAGCCTTATTGTGCCAAAGAGGTATGGATTCTGTTTGTCATATGAAACAAAATTCCAGAAAGAATTAAAAATTGTCCCTACATTCCCTAGAAGCAATGCTGTCTTTATTGCAATGGCATGAAGGTTCCATGGTTTTTGGGACAATTTTTTTACCCTTGCAGTTATCATAGGAATAACCTAAATTTCTCCGCTTCTTCGTCTTTCCTCGTTTATTGGTTTCCATTTTCTGGTGTCGCTATCTGGAAATTTTTTCAGGCGTTTCGATGGAGCCTCGTGACATGTTTAGATCTCAAAATAAGGAAATAAAATATTGATGAAAAAAGGTAACAAGTCACAAAACACATAATTATGATTCATCTGGTATTAGCAAAAGCTTTGGCTATAGTATTTTTATATATACTACTAATTTTCTCTTAGAACTGTTATGAGTATTTCATGTTACAGTAGCGTCGAAGTAACCCAAATGTGAATAAAAAATTACTAGGTAATATGCCACTATTGAAAAGGGAATAAGCCACATTTTTTTTAAACTTACCAAACTATCATTTCCCCGCTGGTTTCACTACCGTAATTGATTCGATAAAATCCTTGGCCGCGTTCACCCGCCTGATCGCTCGTTTCGAACGCAGTAAATATTTCTTGACCTTAACCTTCATGATAATGAGAATATGGGACAACGGGAACAAGGAAGATTTGAAATTAAAAGAAATATGATAGTAAATTTGTTTGTATAATACTTTCTGTATTTTGTGTTAAAAAAAAGAGTAAAAAAATCTGTTATTCCTCTGGTGTATTATTATATTGTATAGTTATCGCTCATAATGTTTACATTACATGCCGCCATCTCGTTTGTTATGTCAGCTGATCGTTGCTCAGTTAAGTAGCGAAAATAAGATACGATACAAAACATGGCGTCCGCTCAACGACCCGCTATGAAAGTAGCAAGATTAAATAGCTCGTTCATGGTACCGCTCTCAGAGCAATCAAGCGCTACACTTAACGACGCAATGGTGATTTACGTGTGGCTTTGTGTAATCCTGAAATTTTAGAATTTGTGGCTTGTTACCCTTTTCGTCAAAGCTCTTCAACTGATAGAAAATACTTTGAGGTTTCAAGTTGGCCGCAAGGAGTGCAGTTACAAGGATGAACAATATGTTTCTCAAATTATACAAAAAGTTCCTTTTATTTCCTCATTGGAAAGCTGGAAATTGCTATGGTGGGGGCCTTTGATTATGACTTACGAAAGATCTAAATTGCTATATCTTCCGAACCTCTTATCCGAATAAGCTTATTTATAAAAAAACATGAAAACAATGTTATTTTTGAATACTGGGCATATTGTTATTTAGAGCTTTATTAAATTATTTAAAATTAATTATTAATGTAAATTTATTACTTTTGACTTTCCTTCGCACTTTATCTAGGCTTAGAAGTGATCGAAACTTTGTCAGAACCGAAGTTTGGAGCAAAAAAAAAAGGATTCTGAGTAACTCTAAAACACAACGACTTTTCGATTTCTTATTTTTCGATGAAGAAAAAAATGTCAGGAGTAAGTCTTTTTCGTTAAGATTAACGGAAAGTTAGTATTTTCTTCATATTTGATTTTTTGTTCGGTTTCAAAAAGCTTGTTTTTTTTATTGAAAAAGTGTAGATTTTCCGATAATCTTAATAAAAAAACACATATTTTTTCTTAAATTCAATTGTTTGTGACTTAAGGTCTTCATCGGGTACAGTCAACTAAACTGCTGGATACATCAAGTACACCAACGAAATTTTTGGTTCAACTTTAAAGTGATATATCTCAGAAACTAAAAAAGATATCGCAATGCGCTTCTCAACTTGTTATGGGCAATTTCTTGTAGAGTAAACCCAGTTTTAGCGATACCATACATTTTATTATACACGGTGGTTTTAAAAAACGATGAAATGTTTGCAAATTTTCATCTAAAAGACGATCTTGGAAGAGGTGTATAAAACTTTTTTTTATATCTTGTAGGATGATTTAGGAGGGTATTTTAATAAAACAATTTCATGAGTTTTTCGATATCCCCTCCATTTTTAGAAATATGATTTTTTTAATTGAATAAGTTTTACCCTGTAACTTTTTAATGTTACCTTATTTTAATGACATTGCCCTGGTGATTATATAGAACGAATGCTTTTACGATGTTGAAATAAAAAAGTTTATGCAGGGTAACCGAAAAGTTGTGAAATTTAATTGAAAAAAAAACTTGTTAATTTGAAAAATATGAATTTCACGAATTTGAACGTAGGTATGCACAAAAACAAACCTTCTTTTTTTATTTTAAAGTAACTTTTTTCTTCTATGGGTCAAGGTCTCGGGACGGTTTGGGCATTTTCTTCGAAACTTGACAAACAAGGGAATTACACTAATAATAGTCTTGGCTTGTATTCTGACGCATAAAATATACCATAAGGAATAGCGCACTTTAAATGATCTTTCTAGCATCGCGAAGCCTATATACAAATTTTAGTGAATTGTTTTATAAGTAGACAAGTATTTATTCTCGAAGGCTCAAAATGGTAACTCTACGGGGTTAGTCCTAAAATCTACTATGTAAGGCAAGACCAGCTTCCATAAGAAGTCATTGAAAAGCAAAACACTATTGATAATTATTTCGAAAATTTATGGTTTCATATTTTTGGATAATATGCTAAAATAAAACCCAATAATACAGAATTTCTGGAATACCGGTTTCCATGGTAACAATCATCAACTTTATTTTTTATGGAACTTCCTGTATATTTTACCTTGAATTGTGCTTGACATTTTAGACACATTTTGTTTTTACAAAATGGCATCTAAAAGTTGACGTATTCAACATTTTACATGCTAGGCGGTTTAGTTTATTACAAAACAGTTTGTATTTCCAATCCAAATTTTTCGCGATCTATCTATTCGCATTAACTGACATTATATCCGGAAATACAAAAATTATTCTAATGGTCATAAATTAATTATCGATAAAAATACATAGTGACGTATCTTACTTTTTATTATCTCCAGATTTATTTTAGTTTTGGCAGTTAATCTTGTTAAAACTGTGTTTAAAATGGCATAAGACACAGAATAATTATTGCATAACAACAACCAGAACAATAATTTACTCATGTTTTCTTACCGTCGAGTTGTTGTATGTTAAAAAAAAAATAACATTTAGTGTATGAAGTTATACATAATCAGAACTTTTAAAAATTCGAATATTTTACTTTAAGATGAAAAAAGAAGGTCTGTTTTTTGCGTGCGCACGTTAAGATCATATTTTTTAAATTACCAAGAATTTTTTTTGAAACTATATCTTATCAACTTTTTCGTTATCGTGTATAAACTTTTTTATTTGAATATCATAAAAGCATTCGGCCAAAATAATCACCAGGACAATGTCAATAAAATAATGTAACATTAAAAAGTTACAGGGTAAAACGTAAAATGAGTGACCCTTTTCAATTAAAAAATCATATTTCTATAAATGGAGGGAATATCGAAAAACCCATGAAATTGTTTTTTTTAAATACCCCCTTAAATCACTCTATTATATATAAAAAAAGTTTCATACACTTTTTCCGAGATAGTCTTTTAGATGAAATTTTTCAAAAATTTCATCGTTTTTTAAACCACCGTGTATAACAAAATTTATGGTACCGTGAAAACCGCAGCCCATTGATTCGATTCTACAAGAAATAGCCCATAATAAGTGGGAAGGCGCATCGCGATACCTTTTTTAGTTTCTGAGATATGTAACTTTAAATTTGAACCAAATTTTCGTTGGTGCACTTGATGTGTTCAGCGGTGTAGTTGAAAGACGAGTACAACTGACGCCAAATTTAATACACAAAACTATGGAACGCCGTTTTACTTTTTAGTCATACGCGTCTTTGATACCAAATTTAATTGCAAAACATATAAATGATGCTGCCTGCATACAATTTTTATTCTTTTTAATTCTTCCGATATCGAATTTTTGTGGATACCGATTTTACCGAATGACATTTTTATGATAAGCAATTTCTTTGCAGACCATTTCAATTGATACCAAAAAAAAGTAGTTGTTTATCCTTTTTTAACACGTATACAGCCTACTTAAAATTTCTATATACATGCGTCTTTCCTTAGTTATTGCATTTCAACAAATCGATGTTAATAAAAATTGGTATGAAATAAATGCTATATACAAAAATCAGTTTAAATATTTAATAAATTGACTCTTATTAAAATGTAATCGCTTCAAACGCGATCGCATTAAATTAATATTAATACCGAAAACATTAGAATGCAATAACGACTTTGTGGAGATTAATTTATTTCAACCGTATGAAGGCAAATCTGATTTAAGAACTCATGTAATAAAAAAAATTAATTTATTTTTATCGCATATCAAAAAAAATTAAAGCATCTCTTACGATATCATTTCTTTTTAATGTCAATTCCATTAACACCCTAAAAATGTAAATAGAATAATGCTCATTATTTTGATTTTGATTTTCGTTTATATGTAATTTATACTACATCAAACGGATATAACACGGGCCCTTTACCACTGAAATTAAAATACTTGAATATACATTTGAATAAATAAATAAAAGTTAATACGAGATTTAATTGTATAAGAGTTGTGGAATTTAAATGATTAGCGGGTATAAGGTAACTGATTTTATTTAATATGCATTGTTTTGATTTCGAATTTTTATTAATGTCGATTCTTCTGAATATCAATTTTCATTGAATGCAGCCACCTTGTTTCAATTTTAATTATCGGACGTGGAGCGATCTAGTGCAAACTAAGAACAACAAGAGCAGAAATCTGTAATTTTTTAAATACCCGAGTTTCTGGCTAAGCATGCGTTCGAAGATTTAAAAGTGCATCTAAAATTAAGACTGTGTTGTGCATGACGTTATGACGAGTCGGATGCGAATAATGAAAAACATATTCGTAGGTAATCAATGACAGTTAAAACGTGTTTAATTATTGTTCGATTGGGAATACTTAGTTATTAAATCATTGCGGAATACGATATACACCCCTATATTTAAAATGTGACCATGTACAAAATACAGATCATAATGAAAAAAAGTTAAAACGAACGTATCTAGTTCCCAACATCCTATTCCAAAACAAGCTATTCTATATATTTATACCAGAATAAAGAAAACAAGGTTTTGAATTTCCCAGCTATAATTCACAGATTACCACACAATGTAATTTGTAATGGCAAATTGCAATTTCTCCTGGAAGCTGTGTGCCGGCGACATGCTCTACTACAGTTTTTTTTGGCTTCTTAAACGTGATTTAAAGTAGGCTGTCCAGATTTTTTTAAAATGAAAAGAGTATATTTCGACGAAATGTAAAAATAGGTACCAGCGTATAATAATTAAGTAAAGTCTTATCACTTTCGCAGAATTCAATGACTTTCAATAATAATTATAATACACATAATAATATGAACTAAAAATAACAAAAATAATTAGAAAATGGCACCAGATTTCGCAAAATAGAGATCATTTGTCCCAGATTTCTCATAATAGAGGATATTTGTCGTATTTATGGAAATAGTAAGAGTACCAGAGTACATGGACCCGAAAAAGAGAACATTCCTCTTAAAAAGAGTATATGTGGTCACCCTATTTAAAGCAAACTGTAGTAAGGTTATATAGGTATACCACTATATCTTTATTTACAATATTTATTTGATAATTAGGACACTATTTTCATGTTTGTCTCCCTTTTTTAATATGTGAGTAATTATTATAATTTATAGGTATGTGCACTTCACTTTCAAAGCTGCGTGTCGATCAAGATACGGATTTACAAAAATGAACACATCAGTAGTGTATTTAGAATGCCGTCTTAGAGGGGGAGGCAAACATTTGATAACTAAAAAAAAGTTCTAGGTTCTTATTGGAACAACATAAGCATGAAGACTAAAAAAAAACAAAGTTCTCAATGTTTGTGAGGTAAAAGTCCCGAAATGCTTTATATAATGTAATTTTTGCTTGGGTTATTAGCTCGGGGGAAAGGGGGTGCAGGGTGCATTTGTCTCCTGCACGTACTCAAACCGAAACTGTCGTATGTTGGAATGCAGAACATGTTATATTGAAGAATACCCCAAAACAAAAACATTGCATTCATGCCCTATTATCTTGGTAATTTTGTTCACAAGGTCTCTTTACCACAGCTTTGTAGGTTACACAAGTTTAACCTACAAAGCTGATTTTTTTCTATTTTTAGTTTTTACATTCTGGTACTCACGCACATATTATGAAATCAAGGGCTTTTAAAAAACGCAGATCTATCTAAAAAAAAAATTAGTTGATCTGACCGCGAAAAAGAAACGTCGGATTTCAAATCTATGTGCACCATCTTGTTGATAATGGAAAGTAGCTATAAAGATATAAAATTTATTTTGTGATATCTCTTCAAATGCAGCCTGAAAAAAATAAAATATGTATAGCTGATTTTTCGGTATTTTACGTACCTATATCCTCGGAGGTAGTCATAATTGTCTAACTTTGTCAACTACTTATTATTCGATGTTAAATTGCGCAACTTTGCTCTATTTTAACCGACATTGTATCGAATTTGTAACACCCTGTATATGTTTGCGTGTTTTCATTCGTTGGGACCATTCCGGTGTACTACCTCAATGGTTGAGATATTCCAAGTACAACCATATGTAATTCTCACATTGAATGCTATTTTTTAACTAATTTTTATTTCTCAATCTAGAGTGCTGTGATTTGGCAAAAACTATTAACTTACCTCCAAGAACCCTGAGAAAAATAAAATTATCTGTCTATTCACTAAACATCTTTTACGCCCATTTAAATATTAAACGGTTTTTTCTAAAAAATCTTTTTTTTAATGTCGCTCTTCGGGTTAGCCTTTGCGAGTAATATATAATGATAGCCCCCACAACAATATGCAGTATTTTAAAAAATCGGCAAATAAAGGCATAATATGCATTTAAGCCTAAGCAATTTCTTCACCCTGATATAAAGGTTCTGGTTTGACACGTCATGGTTGAAGTTACAATATCATAGTAAATCAAAATAACAAACAAATATAGGGCGACCCATTTAAAAAACAAAAGTTAATAGCAGAAATTCGGAACTAAAAGAAGATACGGCAACACTGTTACAGTAAGATATATCATAAAACAAAATAGATAAAAACTCAAAGTGGAGGTGCTACAGATAGAACGTTTAAACACGCATTTCAGATTTCAAAACATAAAAATAGCTTTCTGGATAAAAAATCAGATTCAGCTTTTGCTGGAAAATTGCTTTATTTTACACCTGCCAATAAAATAAAGGTTGTGTTGTTTCATTGAAATTGTTATATCATTGTATAAACGGTGGCTTAACAATAATTTTGTATACATATATATATATATATATATATATATATATATATATATATATATATTTATTTGATAAATTAAAAAATAAATCCAAATTCAATGGCCGATTCAACTTTCATTAACATCAGAATCAGACACTATCACTAACCGAGAATATAAGTGTTACTTCACAGATTGTTTTGTAATCTGTGACAATATAGCTTGTACAAAGTGTTGAAAGTAGTTTGCCGAACCATCGACGTCGCACGTCATGCGAATACTATTTTTTGCCTTCGCCCTCCCACTTCATATACTAACGGCCCGCCACTGACTCAGGCCCCCGCCGTCGCTTCGGCAGTGGCCCCAGCACAGAGCTTGCGCGTCTTGTTTTTGCGGGGATTTAATGATTGAAAAGGCCACAACGCGTAAGGCTCAAATATGTGGTGGGGGCCCCGAGAGACATCAGCGGGCGAAATACAAAACTGAGGATCTTTTCTTTTTTTTGTCATCATGTAAAAAAGGGTCCCCAAATACGTAAAACCCATTGACCGTTTTTGGTCATCGCAAAACTTTGCCTCGCCCAGGTGAGCCCCAACCATCGTAAGTAGTTAATTCGGCCTTGTTGCTTCTAGAAAAGCAGCCTCTATAACGCAACATGCGAGTCGCCTTTTAATACTCATTGTTTATAAACTTATGATTAACACCACGATACACTTACAACGGTATGCCCACGCGGGTCTCTTCAGCATTCAGCAAGAAAATAAAATTGAAGTTTACAAATATCAGATTATCTAAAGTGCTCATCGTGAGGATTCGTGATATTTATTTTGATTAAAATAATTAATTAATTTAAAATAAAAGTTAAGAATGCTGCAAGTAAAATAATTGCAGGGGAAATCATTTATATTTTATAACATACTTGAGTTGCTGCACTAGTGCCGTCTATTGACATTTTTAGATTTTACTTCCAGTTGAAAAATACAAACCAGTTTCAAAAGTGCCCTATACAAGTAGCTAAAACCATATTGTTCTATTATTATAGTAAATATATCCTAAATTACCATTTTTTAAATTTATCTTAATAGCTTGACGGTAAGCACCAATCCACATTTTTGAAAATGTATTATTTTGGAAATTTGAAATATCTTATATCTGTCACTTTTGTTTATCGATTATAATTTCAATCTCGATTTCTACTGCCTGCAACTGCACAGGTAGGACGTAATAAACTGTATTGAAAATAAAATCTTTAGATTCAAAATAATTAGTTTAATAATTTTAAAAACATTTTATTGAAGCGTAAATTCTACAAACGTTTTCAAATGACAATGCATTACGGCCTATTTGATTCCCAAACGCTGTACATAGATGTGACGTACTTGCGCGAGAAAGACGAGTTTAAATTCGGTCCGTATCATCGTCGTTTATTGCACAAATGATATTAAAAAATCAGCAAGCAAGATTGTTAGAATGCAATCCAATGTTAGCGCAATACGCAAACCAAAGAAGTCGGCTCATACTTCAGAACACAGAATACCAGACCAGAGAAGCTCCAGAATTTTACAAACCTTTTTGAGCGCGAAGACTTCTCTTTCGTATGACGACACATTCGCAAATTAATTTGAGTTATCGAACACACTCACGCAAACACATTATATTTCTTTTGGGAGGCTATAGATGGCGAAACTTCCGATAATAAAAATGCATTCGAGGTGCTTGTATTCAATCGAAATTGATATCAATGGAAATTGGTTTCAATGAAAATAGATAATCATAGAAATTCCTGTAAATGAAAATACCATTCATAAAAATTGATAATCGGCTATGTTGTTTCCCACAAAATACTACAAAGGCACTCGTTAAATATTGGATAAATATTGATATCAACAAATTTGTAAGTAATAAAATTATATTATAATAAAAAAAATGCATTTTTATTATAATAATATAATGAAAATTGAATTAATTTTGTAAAGACCCATCCAAATATCCTGACATACATTTTAATAGCTAAATCAAATTAATTGATTGTTAAAAATCTATATGAAGGCTTTAGCTCTAGATGTTCCAAGGATTCAGTTAAAATTACATTTTTATTATAATATTATAAAATAAATTGAATTAATTTAAATTGAATGAAGTCCCATTCAATTTAAATTAATACCGGGCATATAGCAGACTAAAAAGTAAAACGGCGTTCCATACAAAACCACACTAGATTCACCAACAGGAGCGAAACCGACATTTGTGGTTACCAAGAGAACATCCGATATCTTCGGTAGACTTGATACTCTATTACCACGGAACAGCATATAGCCACCTGTTGTGAAATTCATAACTCATAAATATAAAAGTAATTAAATCGAAAGTAGGAAAATATTAAGGCGGCAAGAACTAGTATATATTAGAAAAATTATTTTTTTGGGAAACATAAATATCGATTCTTCTCCTGTTGGTGTGGTTTTGTGTATTAACTTTGGGGCTAGTTGAATGTATATATATATATATATATATATATATATATATATATATATATATATATATGTATATATATATATATATATATATATATATACATATATATATATATATATATATATATATATATATATATATATATATATATATATATATATATATATATATAACATATTTGTTTGTAGTCTTGTTTAAAAAAGACGTGTTTTTCTTTTAAACAATAAATATTGGCAAACAATTCAGTACTTTATTTTTTACTCTGTCTACAGTAGGGACATTATGAACCAAAACAAACGATATGCATAAAAGTATATCAAATATGCCGAAAACCGTATTTAAATTCCTTTTCTATCTTTCTGAGGTTTCTAAATTCGATTAGTCCATACATTTTCTTCGATCACTCTGACGTCTGAGAAGTTCTGATAAAATAAACCGATATATCCAAATACTGAAAGTAATGTTCCTTTAGTCTGCGGAAATTTATTACCAACAAATAAGTATTCTCAATAAATTTTAATATATCCGTTTTAGTAAGTAGTTGGGGGAATCCAAACCCTTGCAACCACCATATTCTGCAACTGCGTTATATGATAATAATGCTTATATAAAATCAATCAGCTTGTGATTTGTTACATTCTGGACAATGTCTTATTTCTTATTTGCATTCCAGGAATATTATGTAGAGTATTCCAAAAGCAGTAGTTTAAAAAATGGTATAGAAAACCCTTAAAGCAATATGATGTTATCCAAAATTCAATGGTTTAGAAGTTATTCGATATTTTGTGATTTTTGTGACAATAATTTTATATTAAAATTACTTATGGCTTTTCCAGCATTTTTAAAGCCAACTAGACAAAGTAAGGAATTGACTGTGACGTAATTAAGGTTAAAACGTACGTATGTCTTGGAAAACTTTATCATCAACACTGTAGTGACAATTAAGGTGCATCACATTTTATTAGAGGGTGATGAATGCGTTCAGAAATCTATTTCTTATAAATAAGTAAGTATGTATTAATTTTGCATGCATTTAACTTTCTGCTAATAACCGTTCTAGCTTTAAATTAGATCCTTTTATATTGAGCTTCACCAATAATAATTTTTTTGCAAATCGAGATAATAGATAACGGTGAAATGCTAAAACTTATTTTAACAACGACTTGTTAGGTAAATACATAAAAAAAAAACATTTAAATATATTCACACAACAGTAAAGTTAATTTAGAAACAGTGCAACAAGTTTTGAAAATGAATTACTGTTATTTATTTCACTAAAATGTTCTTACTACTAATTTGTCACGAAAAAAGACAAACACGTTCTAAAAGAAAAGAAATACGAATTGCGAAGATGAAGGTATATAGATCAACGAAAACTGTTAATCTCAAACTTTACATTAGTTCCGTGAAAATATTATTTATTCAATATACTGAAGTTTTATTGCTTTTTTACGATTTATTAATAAATATGTAATTTTATAATTATATTAAAATTATCTTATAAACTATAAGACCACTACAACAATGTACTAAGGAATGTAAGATACTATAAGTAAGCCTAAGTACTTCGAACCGAATTAAAAAAAATATGTATTAATAACGTAAAGTTGTATCAAATTAGAAAAATGGATGTTTAACACTGTAAGAATATTATTAATATATAAGGAGGAAATGATTATTAGGAACTAAAAACAATTAACATCTCAATTTGAGAGAAATAAATAATAATTTCTATAAATAATTATAAGCCATTTTCATCGGCAGAGGTATAAACTTCAGAATTGTCAGAATCATTTAATTAAATAATCAGTGGCTGTGTGTCAGATGAATACCCAAGCTTTTGTTACATCCCAGGAATCTCTAATGATTTTATTCACGTGGGCAACATATTTCTTCCAATGATCACTGGCTATTTCATTCAGTATCTTATCTTATCGGATGCATTGTTAATTTAATATTAATATTAATTCCTTTAAGGGTAATATCTACGGATCGTATTTCCTCTTACATTCCGACCAAACCATTTCAGTGACATTATACTGGCAATATTATTGTGGTAGTCTTAACTTTTTTTGTCCAAAAAATATTCGTCAAGATGATATTTTTTTCGGGATCCCAAATTTCGTCCTTAATCGCCTTTTTTTGGGTAATTGATGTTTCTGAATCACAGCCATTTAATTAGTTTGTATTTTGGCCACGACTTATTGCAAATTTCCTCAGAAAGGCCAAAGTAATAACTTGCATTATCCAAAATAATTAAAGACTTTGAAGGTAAACTTGGAACTAATTTAGTCTTGAACCAGGTTTCAAATTTTTTTCTATTTATGCTTTTTGATCCCGCTTCGAAATACCAAGCTTGCATTTTTAATGAAACCATTCTCGTTGCCAGCGCAAATGACGATACCTGAAGCTTCTATAATTTCTTTCTAAAAATCTAAAATTGTCTAATTATTACCCTCGATTGTCTGTATATATCTGGTAGAAAGAGTATCATCCTGCCAACTACGCCTGAAGACTCCTTTGCTGAATATTCATGTTTCATCTGAAAATACTGGAGTATAAGGTTCTTCCGATTGGATATTTATTGTATATTCACGAAAAAAATTCTTTCTCTTCATTTGATTGCCGGGTAATTCCATTAAATATTTTCGGTTACTAGTTTTCTTCCATTTGAATCTTATACTACGGCAATAATTTCGCCGAGAAGAAAATAATTTAAAAAACCACTGAGATCTTCGTTTAATTTCTTATATAAACTGGCCATTGACGTATTCCTTTTTAACATACATTATATATGTATTGTATTTGGGGTTCCAAACTGTAAAATCTCACGAAAAGTAGTAAGAAGCATGCCCATACCAAAATATTTTCAAAGTTTCTGGGAGGGGTCCAGACCCACCTGGCTACGTGCCTGATGTCAATTGAATATATTTCGTCTGTTTAGACACTATTTTTTTAAATGGAAGACAAAGTAGCTACTTTTAATGCCTCCGACGCGACGTCCTCATTTGTACATTATTGTAGTCAATTGATAACCGTTCTCTAAGCTGCTGCTTTTCCAACTCGCTTTATATCTCGGCATTTTCGAATTAATGACAATATTATTTTGATACTGACATTGACGAACGTGTAAAAAAAATCAAACGACTATAGAAGCGACAATAATTTTGTATTAAAATCTTTTATTTCTTACGTTTTCTATGAATTAAACAGAAATATAAGAAAATGACGTCATAGTCAAACGCTATTACGTTTACTTTAGTACCCTCGCAACATATAGTTGTGCCAAATAAAAAGTAATATAAGTGTACTTGAGGTTATGTGTAGCAAATTTTTACAAAACGTATATGATTGTGTCCTATTTTATGGTTTTAAATAGGTAGATATATATTTAATTAAACAATATTTTTGTATTAAAATATTTTATATTTATTTACAATTCTATTTATATTACGGGGAGTTTTGACTATTTGATAATAATAAACTTATATTTATCCTTAAAATAGATAAATGATGGAATAATATAATTATCTTCGCCGATATAATTACAAATATTTCAAAACCTTCTGTGTTATTTTTGGAATATATACAAAAAAGGGCTTAGCAACAACCTAAAAGTAGTGACATACATTTGTATTGCAGGCCTCAAGAGACTGTTTAGTTAATATTTAAATAATAATATTGTAAATAGTCTATACTAAATTTAATTAAATAAAATTAAACTAAACTAATAAAAGTTACACATGCAGAGCTAGGATGTTTGACTATGTAAAAAAGTTCCTTCAGCATCATCTTTGAAATAAGAATATTGCTTATGTAAATACGGATATTTATATGTTATAGCAGAACTTAAGGTTAGGTGAAATAAAAAAAAATGGTATAGTGAACCGTAAGGAATCTATAAGGACTATTCTCCTATGACTAAAGATTTTGCGTAAGTTAAACATTCTACATGATACACTCTAAATTATAAACAAAATGGTGAAAAATCGAGGTAGGTGTAAAAGTCTCGAAAAATTATAGAGAGTTTTAAGTAGTTTCTGAAACGTTAAAAATTTAGTAAATGTTAAAATTAACTAATAAATGCTATTCACTGAATGCTTTAGCCTCATTATTCAACATTAAAATTTAACAAAAAAATCAATACTTTATTAACCATCTGGTTCAAAAACAAACAAAAAATCGATTACATAAGAACAACAAAAAACTTCAAGATACTGAAAACCGCATGCAAATATCAGTAAAGTAATCAAAACGGTGAACATAACTAAAACTAATTTACATTATTCTATAACCAGCTGCCAAAATGTAAATGTTAAACGTATATACAGCGTTGGTCAATGAATACAAAACAAGCCCGATTTCTCATATGTCTTGAATTTTTTAAAAAAATCACTTGGACTATCAAAGAGAAACTTTTTGCGTATATTTTCGCCCCTTTCGTTTTAATCATCTAGCGAGGGTGATACTCATCCCTGGAATTTCAAAACGTCAGAGAATTTAAAAAGTCAGATAGAGGCAAAATAGTTCTCCTTTGAAAACCAAATCGATGGGCGCCAACAATTTTTAAAATTCGGGACCCCTGTATAAGGAAATAATGTATTTAGAAACAATCCGGGAAGCAAGAGTAGGTAGTCATATTTTTGGCTAACTCTATAAGAAATAAGTATGTCTTCAAGAATAGATTTTTTCAGTGGCAACTTGTATCTTAGACTTTTAACATATAAAAATACTATTTAGTACATTAGTATTAGGTATACAAAGTAACTAGATCAAGACTTGTCAGCAAAAAAAATCTGATGTCAAAATAAAAATGAGGCAGACAGGTAACTGGCACGTTCAAAAAAACTTTGAAATGAAGCTGTCACTAAAAAATAGAATTCCTTAAAATAATGAAATATACATGTATTTTTTATTTTTTTATGCTTAGAACCTTCGATGAAGCTGTATTTTTGGCGCGGAATGTACGATTTTACAAAAACTTACATACTATAAATTCACAGCCTATACTTAAAAGTAAAAATGAGATCAAAATTACACACAAACATAAAATCAAGTTCCTATAATCACAAATCGAGCACTAATTTATAAGTGATTATGTGAGTGGCTCATCCATATCATCACCACATCCTACGTATCATTTAGTCCTTCACAAATGTCCGTTTCTTTTTAAAATCATTTTCTTTTCTCTCTCTATGGCTGCTAATTGGAACTTCATCTTTAAATTTTGACTCTCCAAAAAGGCTACTCTCATTGCTAATTCATCCTCTTTTGCTTTTCGAGCATCTCTCGATTTTTTTGCTGCCTCATTATTTTTTCTTCGTTTCTCCAAATATTCAGGATCCTTGCATTTTTCTGGATTCATTATAGGAACATTTCTTCTCATATTTCTATTAGTGCCGTTCGATTTATCTTGAGATATTTGCGTCAGTATTTTTTTGCGGTATCGTTCGTACTCTTTTTCAAAATCTGGATCTAAAGCTGAAACTAACTGAAGCGAACCAGTTTTTGACGTGGTGAGGTTTTTAAAAGGTCTTGTAATTGGTGGTGGGGGAGGAATCCTTGAGTTGGATACCGATTCTTTTTCGGCTTCGGTTTCTGTTAAGCTTGAAGAATGCAAAGACACATTTTTAAGAGGTACTGGAAAGGTAAGGAGATTTTTGTGGCTGGTCTCATCTTCATTTTCACTCAGTGAAGATAGATGTTCGAATGGCTTTTTACGGGGAGAAGAAGGTAATATTTTATAACTTCCCTCTGTTGGACTTGGAGAGTGAATTTGTACAGGATTTGGTGGTGGTATGGGAGCTTCTTTGTAATACTCAGGTTGGTGAACTGTAGCTGCAGAAACATACTGTAACTGATTAAAAAATCCAAGGTGACTGACGCATGGTTGGCCAGTAGGTGGCACCCAAGTTGACGGAGGATATGAGAAGTATGGTATACTTGTTATACTTGTCATTGTATATGGTTCTTGAATGAATGTAGGCATTCGACCAGATTTGGGCATGCTTAGATCCATAACTTCCATCTGAAACAATGGCCAAGTTTTACAGTCGGTAATATAATTCAAATATTAAGTTTGTTACATGATGAACAATGAATTTTAAAATGGATCTAAAGATTTGATATTTAGATCATGTATTTTTATTTCTAATACTACTCAAATTGTTTTGTATGTTATAAATATTCAAATAATTTTTATTACTAACCATTATTTAATAATAGTGATGTGTATACATTAAAATAAGTTTATTTGATTCCTGAAAACAAAATACCTTTGAGTTTTTGTTTACTTCAAAAATCAGGAAAAACTTTGAGAATATATATAAAACACAAAAATCACAATAAGGAAAATCATAAAAACATCAAAAAATTACCCTAGTCGGGATTTAATTTTAGTACAAAACAACCTTGCTGAATTTAATTTCCTAACTCTCCTGCATTGATGTTCATGTTTACATTTTCATCATAAATCCAAAATTTATATCTACCTTTTAAAGATAGCTAGTGTTAGATTCATTGCATAGAGGTGTTTATGAAGGATAGGAGACCGGGATTATCGCTACTTCAATAAAATGTCAATCCATCTTGCACTGATTAGATAATTGGGCAACGATTTTAAATTGGAAGAATCATCAAGTTAAGTTATTTGTATATAGGTAGGGGATTGCAATCCCAGTATGCCAATATCTGGAAATCCCAGGATCACCATTTTTTTCGTAGAATATTTTAAAATCTGTCGATGTACGTAAAACTGTATGTTTAGGTTAATTTATTACGGCTATGTACTCTCAAATGATATATTATTTAAAACAAGACACAGGTTTTCTCAAGGAACCATACAAATCCTTAGGTAATACGTGATATTTGGTTATCTAAAAGATTAGTGTGGTTTCACACTATTCATCGATTCAACTAACAAAGCGATCGCAGAAGACCAATGAGCATTCAATACTTCGATAACAGATTTACGTATAGATTTTTTATTTATGACACCTACCGCCAGCTGTATCTATTGGAGGTACAAATTAATCAGTAAGTTCGCCTTTACCCAAAACTTCCCTCGTACAGATTTCCACTACGTACAGATTTATATATGTACATTATTGTTTCGTAATATCTAAACAAATCCTAGAAACTGTAATTTATTATAATTTTTTGAAGCTATTACCAAACAAATGTTAGGATTCATACAATTTGTTATGTCTTTTTAGTGGAATTATGTACGAGGAAGGTTGACCACAACCGCGAAAAGCGAATTTACCGATTATTAAAGTTTGTTTTGTAATAATAATAATAATTATTATTATTACTATTTATTTTTTACTATTTATGTTAGGTTTTTTCCTAGACTTTCACCAGTATATTCCTGTTTCATAGGTCTGGTGTATACGTTGGTCCGAAAGGAAGCTACCTCCATTAGGACCTGTCTGTCTTATCAGACATTTTTATTGGACGCCATTTTGTTTCAATATATTGGATCCCTACCAATATTTTATTAGTTTCTACCTATGCCACACTTGATAAATTGGATAATTAGTTTTCTTAGTAATAATTTTTTTAACATTTCACTAGACCGCCATCTTCTTCCGGCGTATTGGATTTTATCCAAAATATTACCAGGTCATCACCATACGAGCCTTAATTTTCACTAAAATTTGAAGTCAATCTGATAAGAGTTTTTAAGCTATGTCGCGAACTGGCATACAGACAGACAAACCGACAGATGGACCGACGCGCGACAGACTTTATAAAATATATTGTTTGGCATCTAGGGACGCCAAAACGCGAAGATATGTAAAACGTGAGAGGGTGATGTTTTCAAAATCTGAAATAAATTGGGTAAGCACTTTTTTAGTAATAATGTTTTTAACATTTCACTAAGCCGCCATTTTGTTTTGCCGTATTGGATTTTTACCAAAATATTGTTAGGTCATCCCCATATGACACTTAATTGTTGACTAACATTTGAAGTCAATCGGGTAAGTAGTTTTTTAGCTATGCTGCGAACAGACAGACCAACAGACAAACAGACAGACATACAGACCGACAGACTCGAGAAAACCTGTTTTTCGTCATCTAGGGTCCCTGAAACGTAAAGATCTGAAAAAATCTCGGAGGGTGCTTTTTTCACGATTACAATACTTTCCTTTTATGAGGGAAGTAATATTCCTGGGAATCGAACCGAATAATTGCTTTGCTATCCCATATATTAAATAGTACAAGAATCGGTAAAACAGACTAAAACCAGCAACATTTTACTAGACATTCGTGCCCCGTATCCCATATAAAGGGAATAATATAAAACAAAATTCCCCGAAATACATCTATTCCGATGTCATGTAAAACTGAATCCCGCAAAAATACATCTACTCCCTCATGTTTGACACGACTTAGGAATCCAATACTAGCTAAAACTTTACAAAATTAATTTTCTATTTTCTTACATTTTTTGCAGACCCTAAAGCATTGAGTTAAAAAGTCTGACTTGTCAACATGCCTATTATGATCTAACGTCGCCAAGATCTGTCTTAAAAAACATCAATTTCCTTTAAAATCCGAAAAAATGCACCATTTTGAAAAATAGCCCGTGGCGACCTCAAACTTGCGTCAACGTTTCTTTTGTTTGAAAAAGTGTTTTTATCGAACACCACTGAACGCTTATTATAGGCTTCACCGAAATATTTTTTTTACCAAGGAACACGCAAATTTATCTCCTAAGATCAGCCTTCAAGCATTTCTTCCCTCACATACCGTTACTAAGCTGGAGCTACACGTAACGGCAATATTACAAGACGATTTTTTATTAACGTTGATGCTATAACTTTTTCTTATAAGGGATTAATATTTAGACCCTTACGGGCCTACTAACGAAAACATAGGTCAAAAGAACTCCTTTACATTATTAATTCACAAACCAAATGACATCTTCTTGGCTAACAGCAACCACATTCGGACAAAGGTAAGATATGTTAAATCGGCCTATTTTGTTCTCAAGAATATATGGTGGTATTTTTTGTTAAGAGCATATTTATTTTGGCAATAAATTTATAGATATTATATATATTTATTTTTTCGTTATAAAACGAGAGCTTTATTATGAGGGAGTTTCTGGACACTTTGGGTAGCATAACATGTAAAGCCCTTTCTAACAGAACCTTCCTCGTAATCAAACTTTCTCTTTATCAAGAAAAGTGAAACTTATTAATATCTATGCAATGTGTTATCTGTGTGGTGAAATCCGTTACGAGGGAAGTTCCACGTAAATCATTTTATTTTTTTAAAAATAGAAAACCGTGTATACTTTTGTTTTATAAAAGTAATATTTTTACTAATTTTGAATATACCAGTTTTGATATATTTATTTTTAAAGACAACGCAGAAAATTGTCAAAAATTCTGCCATAAGAGGCAAGAGTCATTAGGAACAAAAAAGTGGTGTCGATATTTCGACTTTATTATATATTTTTTTTTTGCTTTGATGTTCCTAAATAATAACACAAGAAAAATTTTACAACCCTTGTATTTAATGTTTTTTTTTGTATCTCCTGTATGTAAGTAAGTAGGTGTCAACAACTTGCTAATTTATTCTATTAATATTTAATACATCTAAATTACCAATACGTGGATTTTTAGAGGTTCAAAAAATATTGTCCTGCATTATATTTGTTAAAACCTTAGCAATAAATAGTTATTAGTATATGCTAATAGTTATTACACATGTTAAACATTACGCACCAGCCAATATTGGCCAGACTAGTCCATATAATTATTAGCTAATTATGCTCCAATTTTGTAACCGACCTCACAATTGTAGTTTATGATGCTCTTTTGTAATAGCTTATATAGTAACAAAGCCGACGAGGGTTTTATGACAATATTACCGGAATAAGACCATCAAATCTTAGGTAATTTCTAGCAGTCCCCCTGCAAAACCAGGTTTGTTCTTAACAGTGTTTTACAGACAAATTGGGAAATTCATGTAGGAAACAATAATAGGAATATTTTTAGGATTTTCTTAATCTGGTTATTTTTTATTATGAAAGATAATACTGCTTTGTCGCATTCTTTATGAGTAAAATTTTCTTGCGTCGTCTTTACTTCGTATTATTAACAAATTTTCAAATGGACATCGTTATCATGTGTAAACTAAAAGTTAAGACTAAAACCAATGTACACTAAAGTTGTACGTAAAAATTAAGCATCCAAGCACGTAATGTTAATGCGACGATATAACCCGTATTAGGCAGAGTCTCGCTAGAAGCCCAATACGAGTCAATTCGTAGCAATTGCAAGGCAGATAAAACATACGACAATATATCTAGGTTACATGTCAAACAAACTGACACATTTTAAAATTTTGAAATCAATTCTTTTCTATTATTTAATGTTTTTCTCTTACGATCGGCGCACTAATGGGTCTCGATAGGATGAAAGTATTTGTACAATTACTGTGTGTCTATAAAAACTTAAGGTAAATGATATAATTTCTTATGCTTGCTTAAATAATATTGTTTATATTATGTATCGAAATATTCCGTAGACAGACTAGTCTACATGTTGAGGTATGTAATTATATTAAAAATTTGCTTCAATTAATTTAAAGTTAAATATTTTTATTCAGTTGCGAAAGAGCCAAAAAAGATTTTTGTTTGTCAACCTATACGCAACAAATAATCTGAACACATTAAAGAAATGACAATATATCTCTCCAGAAAATCTATTGATGTAGCAAACTACCTAAACTTGACTTTGATGCCGCCATTAGGGTTTAGATCTCTAGGGCGGACTGTTAATATTAATATAAAGCAGTATTATATGTACCTTTTATAAAATATTAGGTATTAAATATTAAAAATTACATTATGTGATCGTTATAGTTGATCCGATATAAACATTTTTAAAGAAAACAATGGTATGCCATATTAATTTATTATTTTTATAAACTTTTGTTAGTATATTTGTAGGTGGGACATCTTATAGAAAAATATGTTTGAATAAGTAAAAATCGATGGTGCTTTGTCCGCTCGGCCGTATTCTTTTTCTTGTAATTAGGTGTTTGTCGGTTCGTCTGTCTGCCTATATATGAGAGTATAGTTTTTATTTTTGGTATGATGTACTTATGCATCTATATTAGCTAGGTATATTTTGCCTATCGGCTGTTTCTTTAGTGTTCTTGCATTATATACATTTTTTTATGTAATGGATCAGATGAATAAAGTTGACGCAAATTAAATTTTTACCTCACTCGCAAAAGGGAAGTTGTATTGTAATCGTGAAAAAACGAACTACGAGATTTTTTCATATATTCACTTTTCAGGGTCCCTAGATGTCGAAAAATAGGATTTCCTAATTCCGTCGATCTGACGGTGTGTCTATCTATTCGCGGCATAGCTAAAAAACTACTTATCCAATTGACTTCAAATTTTGGCTAAAAATTGGGGATGACAAAGTTCAAGATCGCGCGTTCTTGAAATAAGTCCGGATTCGTAGTACAATATTTGCAAATATGGGTTGATTTTAAGGCTTTATTCATATTTAAATTGAAGTACAAAAAGGTAAATGGATGTTATTAGGTAACATTTTGGTAAACATTCAATATGGTGAAATAAAATGGCGGCCTAACCAAATGTTAAAACAAAAATATTATTAAAAAACTATTTTTCTAGGCTATATACCTCAAATTTTGCAAAAAAATCAAGTTTAACGTGGAAATCAATGGGTAACAATGTTGGTACCAATGAAAGATATCGAAGCAAAATGGCGGATTAATAAAATATTTGAAAAACCAGCGTGCCAAAACGATTTATTCGATGGATTTCAAATTTTGTGCGATAATTAATTGTGGTATAGCGTTGTGTAAAAAATATATTATTTAATTTCGTCGGTGTGTCTGTCATTTCGAGGCATAGCTAAAAAAGTACTTACCCGATTGACTTCAAATTTTGGCTACAAATTAAGGTTATATAGGTATAATCGGGTAACATTTTGGTAAGAATCCAGTAGGGCGAAACAAAATGGTCAAGTAGTGAAATGTTAAAAAAATTATTACTAGAAAACTACTTATCCTATTTACCTCAAATTTTGTACAAAAATCGAGTATTATGTAGGAATTAACTGGTAAATCAAATGGTTGGTGCGAATCCAAGATGGCAAAACAAAATGGCGGTTTAATAAAATATTTAAAAAATCAGCCTGGAAAAACTACTTAATAGATTGATTTAAATTTTTTTGCAAAAATGAATTGTGGTATAGCGGTAGATGAATAGATAAAACTGTGGTACGAATTCACAATCGTGAAAAAATCACCCTCGTAGGTTTTACATATTTTCACGTTTTAGAGTCCCTAGATGCCAAAAATTATATTTTGTCAATTCCGTCGGTCTGTCTGTCACTTCGCGGCATAGCTAAAAAACTACTTACCCGATTGAACTCAAAGTTAAATGTTATGCATACGAATTCAATATGACGGAGCAAAAGAGCAGTGTAAAAAATCATTTTAAAAATTCAAGTTATTCTAAATATATATTCAAAAATCAAGTGTGATAGAAACTGTTTAGTACGAATCCAATAGGGTGAAATAATATGGTGCTTAATACAAATAAACAGGTTAATAAATAAATATGTGCGCACGGTAGTAACAAAATATTTTGTGTAAATTGCATTATTTTCTACCTTTTAGTGCGTTACTGACAAAAGCGGGTTTTCCAAATTTTTGAACTATAATTTACTTTTAACTTTTTAGGCTTAACGTATTTTTAACATAGTGCTAGGTAATGTATTGGACTCGGCGAAACAAACCAAATAAGCCCAAATTCGAAGGGTATACTAAAGGGTACCATCGGTACCATTTGGTACCAACGAGCTGATTAGATTAGATGTATTGGACTCGTCAAAACAAAACAAATGAGCCCAAACTCGAGGGGTTTGCTAGCTGGTACGGGCGATAAAATTTGGCACTACCGAACTGATCAGATCAACAGGATGTACTAGCTAGTATACCTTTCAAATTTGGGCTTATTTGGTACGTATTTTCCTCCTAATTACATACACTTGCAAAATTTCCAATCTTTAGAATAATTAAAAATGGATTAAAATCGACTGGTATCATTTGGTACCATCAAGTAAAAAGTTATTGTATTGTCAGCCAAATTGCATTCACTTCACAAAATCAGCAGATCTGAGAATTTTAAATTTTCTTAATATATTTAATATTGATAAGCAATAAACATATATAATCTGCAATTTAAAGAATAGATAGTTACATTTAACTTTTTTAGGGTATCACTAAATATTGATCTTACCTTTTACGAAAGCATAGAACTGGTAAAAATAAAAAGCCTCATATACATAAATTTGGAAAAGCTTACTTTCCAAGATACCAATCAAATAGTTTTTTTAATAATTGGCAAAATACATATTTAAAAAACACATATTGCAGCAATATCTTATTCACGTTGGTATGACCATAAAATATATTTTAACAAATAATTTAATTGTAACTAACGATATACGTATTAGCAGGTTCTAACATATTTTTAAGGGATATATATTACCTCTCTATTTGCTTTAATTATCTTTTTCTTAATTTTTCTGTAAAACTGCTCTATAATTGTTTTCCGCGTTCGCTTTATAATATTTTTAAGAAAAGTATTATAAATTATTCTATTTCAAGACTTTTGTATAGCTATAGTAGGATTTAAATATGCTGAAAATCCTCTACGTTCATCGACTTTTTAATACAAAATTCTACCATATAAGATATTAACTGATAATTTTTTTTACTATAGCTTAAAAATAATTGTTTAAAATACTAAAATCTCAGAATTTACAAAATATAATATCTTTAGTTTATAGTATGGTAGAAATAAACTTACCTTCACTGACGATGTAATCCAAAATTTGATCAGTTTAAAGTCAACTACACAACTAGCTAATAAACACCTGCATTGACAAAATCATAAATGACACTGATGTTGTTCTAAACAAAAATGTTGCCTATCTAGTTCTTGGTTATTTCTAAAATGAGAAACTTGACCAGAACTCGAAATTGTCTCAATATTTGGTTTGCAAATCGCCCGACCTTAGGAAAATACTGACTCTCTATCTATCCTGTTTCTACGCATTAATAAAAGAAGGAAGCTATAAGATTATGCGTTGCTGGTGTCTAATTTCCTAAGGGTATTGCCGCTTAGCCAATAGCATTCAAGAGATGCGAGGGAGATGCCACCCACTTATTATATACGGAATTACCTATTTTTTGCAAATTGTGCGGTTACATTTATAAGAGATGAGGTGAATAGGACCGTTACGTTTTTGTACCTGAAATTACCGTAAACGATTATACTTTGAGGTACTGTTAGACATAAAAAAGGGATTTTTGATAAACACACGATTAGTAAACTAATAATGATTTAATCAAATACGCGTTTGCACAAGAAATAAAGCAAATAAATGTGCATATGCATTTTCAGTTACAAAATAGGAATCTGCAGAAAAACAAATACAAAAGATATTTTACGTTGTATATTGTTGTCATTAGGTTTTATTAGATAGGACACAGAAAAGATCCCATTGATTGCTATACAAGATACGTCTAAAATATGTCACAAACCAAAATTTTTTCTTTAAATCAAATACCTTGTATTTATTTTTAGATGTTTAACATTTTCTTATATATGATTTATATTATATATATGAACTTAGTTATTTTTCACTGTTTTATTCGTTTCACGTCCAGTACGTATCTAACTCTTAAAATAATACAACAGCTTGTTTAGACGAAAGGTTATTTATTAATTTAAATCAATTGCCGACGTTTCAAAACTCTCAATGTCTTCATCAGGGCTAAAAGACAAAGAACACATCAGCTATTGTACACAGTTATAAAGGATAAATTCATACAAAAAAACAATAGTTGGTAATGAAATAAATCTACATTGATATATTTTATAGTAAAATAAATAGAAATAAATAAATAAAAATAAAAGAATTACTTATATCACACATATTTTAAAATAAAATATTAATGGATATATACAGTTTATACTAAAACAATTAGTAATAGATAAAACATAAAAGAATTACTTATGTAATATAGATTTAAAAATCCTTCGAATTGAAGAGCAATGTAACCTACATAAATTTGTTTTTTTCTCGAAGGACGAGAATTTTGTCAGATAAGGATTAAGACAACCTACATATGTCTTATCGCAGCTAGCAATTGGTACTACCACGACGATGCATACAAAGATCACGCTGGGCGGCCGTAAAACGGAATCCCCCACGCTTCGTAGAACGTGTGTCTTAATATCTATTATTAATTCAAATTAGGGAAAATTAGATATTATATTGTAATAAAATAATAACATAAACATAAACATAAACATGCCGATTAATATCCACATTAGGATGATTTTTGTGAATGTAAAGTATTTCCAAGAATAGCCCCTTTTTGTAGTTTTCTCTTTGTCGATAATAGACGTTTTTTCAAAATTAAATATATTTCTCTTTTGTAAGAGAGGTCTGTCTAAATTAATTATGTGACAATCGCGACGATGTCCTGAAATTCTATTTTTCAGGTACCTATTGTTTTGTTTGTCCAATGTAACATGTCTCTCAATTACCACAGAGGACTTTATATATAATCTTACCTTGTAATTCTTTTTTAACCGGATCCTTTACTTTGGATAATAAGCTACCCACTCGTTTAGAATTATAAAAGGAAATCTCGATATTAAGCGATAGTAATTTCTTTCTAAATGGTTCTGACAAATCTTTTACGTAGTTTATAACATTGTTTATAAGGTGTGTTGACGATCACATTTTGATGAAGAACCATAAACCAAAGCTTGTCCATTGACCTCTATAATAAGCCATCAAGCTCAAATCGGTTCAAGTCACGCCGCCTCCAACGTAAAAAAATACAATTTAAAAATACAATATTCAGGTTATGTGAAAATGTTTTTTTCCATAATACACTTTAAATTAACGCCCTAGCCACCTCATAAACAGAATTCTAAACCAGCTCCCAACTAATCTGGTTCTTCATCAAGATGTGACCGTTAACATACTTAGTAAACAATATTATAAACTACCCTACATAAAAGATTTGTCAGAACCATTTGGAAAGAAATTACTAACACCTAATATCGAGATTTCCTTTTGTAATTCTAACCGAGTGTGTAGTTCATTCTCCAAAGTAAAGGATCATTTTTAAAAAGAATAATTAAGCAACATTGTCTATAAAGTCCCCTGTAGTAATTGCGAGACATGTTACATTGTCCAAACAAAACAATAACTTCAAAATAGACTATCAGAACATCGTTGAGATTGTCACATTACTAATTTAGACAATCTTAAAACTGGCTTAGCTACATATCTCTTACAAGAGAGACATATATTTAATTTTGAAAAAACGTCTATTATCGACAAAGAGAAAACTGCAAAAAGAGGCTATTCTTGGAAATGGCCTACATTTACAAAAATCATCCTAACGTGAATCTTAATCGGGATGTTAAAGACCTAAGTTTATTTTATCACAGTATAATATCTAATTTTCCCTAATTTGAATTAATAATAGATTTTAAGACACACGTTCTACCAAGCGTGGGTATCCTGTTTTAAGGCCATCCAGCATAGTCTTTGTATGCATCGTCATGGTAGTACCAATTGCCAGCTGCGATAAGATGTATGCAGGTTGTCTTAATCCTTATCTGAAAAAATTCTCGTGTTTCAAAAAAAATCAATACAAATCTAGGGAGGTTATGTTGCTCTCTCCTTGCATTCGTAGAATTTTCAAATATATGTTAATATATAAGGTATTCTTTTATTTTTTTTCTATTTCTATTTGTTTTAGTATAAACTGTATGTATCCATGTACATTTAATTTTAAAATATGTGTGGTATAGGTAATTCTTTTATTTTTATTTATCTAATTCTATTTATTTATAAACTATATCCATGTACATTTATTTCAGTGCCAATTGTTTTTTGCGTGAATTTGTCATTTATATTTCTGTACAATAGCTGATGTTTTCTTTGTTTTTGAGCCCTGATGAAGACACGGAATGTCAAAACTTCGGCAATTGATTTAAAATAATGAAGAACCTTTCGTCCAAACAAGCTTGTTGTATTATTTTAAGAGTTAGTTATTTTTGCTCCCGATTTATTTAAATTTGTATTTTTACTTTTTGCACTCACTCTTTAACTGTAGCTATTTCCAGTCGCTCTTGCAGGTCATGGAAAACTGAACGCCAACTGTATAAGGTGTGCTAACTGAATAGGTAAATTAGGCTCAAAGGGTGAGGGACCGCTATAATCCTCTTGGTAAACTAAAGAAGAACATCTTATTTATCAAATCAGATTTATTTTGTTATCCACATAAGAAACTTATAAAGAATCAGATATGAAGTATATTTTACATATTCTATTCTACTTATTATACCTTATCTATATTTATTAATAAGTTTTTCTAACGATTGTAATTTAGTTTTAACAGATTTTTGTAGGTACACGTAACTTTGTATTTTAACCCATGTATCAATTTGTTATTGTTTCAGTTTTCCAAGAAGACATAGATAGATGGATGGGTAGAGTAAAAAAAAGAATTGAATTTGGTATGAAATGAGTCACAACAATTGGTTGTTTTTGTCACCGAGGCACTTTCCGCTGCCCACACACAGGAGGAAAGGTGGCATCTTCCCCTATATTCGGCTTTAATAAATAATCACTAAATTTATGTACCATTTAATTTTGTGGTTTGTATGACATGAGGCCATTACTTCATTTGGACTTAGCTAGGTTAATCCAACAGTGTTTTGAGCCATTTGCCGATTTTACTACCCGATGTGTATAACTTAAACCAATAAATTGATTAAATCTTTCTTTACCTTGATTGGTATAAGTGAAATCGGCTACCATTAATTTGAACTCTGGGCCAAACACATAACAACCCTGTATGAATGGCCTTTTCAAAAATCTCCAAAACTCTATTTGTATTTAAATAATTACCTTGTATATTGTAGATTTCAATAAGAAAGACAATTTTTGTAAGTTCCAGTAATAGTTTGGTAACAAACAAAAAACTATTGAGATATAGTGACCATTCTAGGGTCCATGAATTGTAAAAAATAAATAACAGATCTTAGTACTAATAGAAAATGTTCCTTAGTTAAAACACTAATGTTCGTTTCAGTATTACATACAATGATATTGTCGTCTTTATTATTTATAAACAAAAATCGCTTACTCTTATTTGTTGAAAAGGTTTCGCAATAACTACTTACAGCTTCGTGCACTTCTTCTATACATTTTGGGAGACCTGATAACATTTTATTACGATAATTATATATATTCGTTTGTATAGTACTTTTCGCACGTGTTTTACATAATACTTTTAACTGTTTAACATCACAATTATTTGTATAACTATAATAACATAGAGTTTAAGGTCGCATAGTTGCAATTTTGATTTCAATGTCATCGAAATTATTCACCTCGTACATGTGTGTTTGTTTACTTTTATAAGGTTATTAGGATTCATTAACTGTTTTGCGGCAATGTTATGTTATATTCTAACGTGTGTTTTACGATTTGGTAAATTGATAATTTACATTTTTAAAAAGCATTGACCTATCGAAATTCTTTTCGATTAATGTTTTGATATGTCTTATTTTAGGTATATTTTGCTTTGTCCATAAAATTGTAAAATTTTTCTGCGGCAATAAAGCATACTTTTGTTGTTGTTGTTACTTTTTCTACCACTGCATAGGAAACGTTTTAAAAATGTAATTATTTTTTTCTGCTAACTGACACAGCACATATGGAAAAAAGTGTAAGAACATTTCAGTTTATTTTATTGTGGTTTAACCAAATTTATTTCTGTTAAATGTATTAAACTCCTGTTATTTCTTGATGAAAAGCAAACATTTTAGTAATTATTTTTTTAAAATGTCTTTTGTATTTCATTTTAATTCATATCATATTTTGGGTTTTTATCAGAAGCACATGTTAGAACAAATATAATCATTTATTATTTAACTGCGCAGCTTTCAACATTAAATGCAAGTGGGATATACTGTTGTTCCAGTTTTTTTTTGGACGCGATGGTACACGATTTTAGATATGCATCTAAACCTATGTAATTTATTCTACCCTCGGCGACTGAACCATGACCCACACAGAAAAAATATTTTGGGAGAAGGGGACAACTTTTCATTGTTTTATGTCTTCAAATACAAGGTTTAATGTTATTTAGAAAAAAAAATCACCATGAATTCTATACGTAGAGCTAGGTATCTATGTAGAGGAAACAGGATAAAACAATAAAAAAATATCCATCACTGATTCACAAAAATATTTGGTTTAGAAAATAATTAGGTAGATGCCTTTTAGTGAAATATCTTCAAAGCAAAAAACCATTAAAAAGCTGTAAAAATATCCAGAAAATTGTGTTTTATTTTGAATGGCACCATATATTAGGTATAATTGCATATAGTAGTTTTTCCATGTTTCGATAGAAACTCAGAAAAGAAAATTCTTAAAAAAGGGGCCCCAAAAAACTGTGTATACCTTTTTTACAACCCTAGGAATTACTATGGAAATACCTTTGGTAATATATGGAAAGTGTGCTGACTGTCAGGGTACTACGGGGATGTCCATAAAGTGTATTTTTATATGTCGTTTCATTTTCTACTTATAAATATGTGCGCGGATAGAGGCGACAAGAGGTCAAAACGATTTAAAATATAATTTTTCGACAAAATGTGAATCTAAATGGACGTTTCTGTCTTGAGGTTGCAAAATTTGGATTTTGCCAATATTGTTTCCCCATATGATCCTTCATTTTTGGCCAAATTTTGAAGTCAATCGGATAAGTAATTTTTCAGCTATGCCGTGAAAATCAAACCGACATACAGACAGACCGACGGAATTGAGAAAATATGATTTTTGGCATCTAGGGATGCAAAAATGTGAATATACGTAAAACCTAGAGGAGTGATTTGTTTTACGACAACAAACATTTTATTTGACTGCCATTTTGTTCCGCCATCTTCAATTCGTACCACCACTGTAAAAGTTCAACACTATTTCATACTTAATTCTTGCACAAGATTTGAAAACAATCCAGCCGATTTTTTATATATTTTATTAGTCCGCCATCTTGGATTCGTACCAAAATTGATTTCTATGTAATACTTGATTTTTGCGCAAAATTTAAAGTAAAGTGATTAATTGGATTTTTAGTAATACTTTTTTTAACACTTCATTAGACCACCATTTTGTTCCGCTATATTGGATATTTAACGAAATATTACCAGGTCATCCCATATGACCGTTAATTTTTGGCCAAAATTTGAAGTCAAAAGGTAGTTTTTCAGCTATACCGCGAAAAGCCAGACCGACAAATCGACGAAAACAAGTTTTTCAGTATATAGGAACCCTGAAACGTGGCGATCTGAAAAAATCTGGGAGGGCGATTTTTTCCCGATACTTCCTTATGAGGAAAGTAAAATTCTGTAAATTTCCTTTTCCTACGAACACTTACACTGTTAAGTGGGCTAGAAAGTGACACGCGTATTGAAAAAAATGTTTCTACACGTCTGACGTGACAATCTTCTATCAATGTCACAGCTGACGTAACGGCTGACAATTTTTTCAACACCAACAATAAAAACACTAATTTTGAAATATTCAAAATATAAAATATAATAATTCTACTGAAAATATTGAGTCATAGAAAAAATAGTGTACATTACTCGTGTCAAACATATCGTTTTTAAGTCCGAAGGAATTCCGAATTCGGCTATCTCCTCGTTTGAAAACTACCACTTTCAACGCTTGTTACGTAGCATTCTATTACCTGGAACTTCCCTCGTTATGCATTTTTCCTTTTATTAGGAATAGTGAAGTGTAGTCCAATTTAGCTCCGCACATAACAATTTAGTATGCAAGTGCAAGTATGCAACAAGAGTAGCTGTGCGAGCAACGCTTTTAAATAAAGGTGATCGATTATGATGTAAGTTTTTAGCAAACTTTGAAGGCCATACTGCACTCGCAATGACCTTTGTTTACATGCCCTGCATTTTGAATTTGAATAGATTATAGATTCGTACCAATATTTTACCAGTTTCTACCTATGCCACACCTGATTTTAGGGCATAATTTAAAATAACGTGATTATGTAGTTTTTACACTGAATTGTTTAGGACTGCCATTTTGTTCCATAATATTGAATTCGTACCAGTTTATACCTATATGACGTTTATTTTTGCTGCAAAATTTGAACTCAATTGAATAAGAGGATATTTTAACGTTAATTTTTAAAACATTTAATTTGGATGCCATTTTGTTTCTCTATCTTGACCATGTCGCACTTAATGCTTGTACAAAATTTGAAATTAATCTAATTAGTAGTTTTCAGGTTCATGTTTTAAACATGTTATTAAACCTTCGTTTTGTTTTACTTTCTTGGATTCGTACCACAATAACACTTGTTTTTTGTGCAAAATTTGAGGTAAATTGGATTAGTTTTTTAGTAATAATTTTTTTAACAATTTACTAGGCCGCCACGTTCCATTTAATTGGATTCTTATTAAAATATTACCAGATCAACCCCATATAACCCTCAGATTTTGTCCAAAATTTGTAGTCACTCGACTGAGGAATAGACCGACGGAATTCAAGAAAATATATTTTTGGCATCTATACTATAGTTCATCCTTATACCACCACAACTACAATTAATTCGTGCACAAAATTCGAAATCAATGTATTAAGTAGTTTTGTCAGGCTGAATTTTTAAATATTGAATTAAGCCGCCATTTTGTTTTGTCACCTTGGATTGGTACTAAAATTTTACCAGTTGATTCCTACGTAATACTTGCTTTTTGTACAAAATTAACTGGATAAATAGTTTTTAGTAGTAATTTTTTAAAGTTTAGCTATATTAGTTTTTTTACCAAAATGTTACCAGACCATCCCCATGTGGTCCCTAATTTTTGATCAAAATTTGAAGTGATTGGGATAAGTAGATATTTAGCTATGCCGCGAACAGAAAGACAGACAGACCGACATACCGACGGAATCGAGAAAACATGTTTTTTGGCATCTAAAGACCTGAAACGTGAAGATCTGAAAGATTCTAAAAAAAGTAGAAATTTCCCTTGTAAATGGAAGTATTGCAATCGTGAAAAAATCACCCTTCGAGATTTTTTTACATCTTTACGTTTTAGGGTCCCTACCTGGTAACATGTTGGTTACAAATCCAATATGGCGAAAGAAAACGACGGCCTAGTGAAACGTTAAAAAAATTATTACTACAAAGTACTCAGCCAAATTACGTCAAATTTTTGCACAAAAATCAAGTATTATAAGAAAATCAACTTTTAAACATTTGGCACGAATCCAAGATGGCAAAACAAAATGGGGGCTTAATACCATATTTACAAATTCAGCTTGAAAACTCTACTTAATAGATCGATTTCAAATTTAGTGCAGTAAATAATAAAATGATTCGTGAAAACAATCACCATATCTTTACGTTTTAGCGTCCCTAGATGCCAAGAAATATATGTTTTATTAATTCCGTCGGTATGTCTGTCGGTCTATCTGTCTGTAGTCTGTCAGTTTACGGCATAGCTTAAAAACTACTTTCCCGATTCACTTCAAATTATGGTTAAACACTAAGGGTCATATGGGGATGACCTGATAATATTTTGGTATAAATCTAATATGGCGGCACAAGATGGCAAACCAGTCAAGCGTTAAAAACTAATTACCTCAATTTTTGCACAAAAATAAAGTGTTCCTAATGAATGAACTGGTAACATTTTGGTATGGATCCAAGATAGGAAAAGAAAGTGGCTGCCTAATAAAACATTCAAAAAAATCAGCCCGAAAAAACTATTTATTAGAGTAACCTCAAATTTTGTGCAAGCTTTAAGTGTGATATAGAAATAAACTCGTAACGTTTTGGTACGAATTCAAGATATCGAAACAAAATGGTGGCCAAATAAAATGTTAAAAAAATCACCTTAAAAATGTTTCTTATTCAATTGACTTTAAATTTTGCAGGAAAATTGAATACGATATAGGGATAAATTGGTACGAATTCGAAATGATGGAACAAATTGGGTCACACTTCACTATTTCTAATATTTTTTCTTTATTATGCTTGTTCTTTGGCTTTCTTTTGTAACTATTTTATATTTATTTTACTTTAAATATAAAATATCCTGAAAACCAAATACAGTAGCTAAGCAAAGTACGATCTTTCTTTACTGCCAAAAAACTACTTTAACGGTTCTTCATACCTATATTAACCATTAACCGAAAAGCAATATATTATCTGACTAAAGTTATGAACTTGTCTTGAATAAATTTTATTTAATGTACTTTGTCTTAAATAATTTAAGTAATCGCTTAAATCTCTCCTTCTTAAAATATGTGTTAGTGGTTTAAAAATGGTTAATTATGATTGTAGGGTGTAAGCTGAATGAGTTGTCTCAAAAGTCTCAGAGAATTAATTGATTTAGTTAATGTTTAAAAAAATGCGCCTTTTTAATAATAGTTTTAGTGGTATAGAATTAATTTTCAAACCTTAATATCAAGTAGCCAAAAAGGAATTCAGCCTCTGTATTAAAAGCCTTTTAATGAACATGTCCTTGAAATGTATCAAGTAATTGCCCTAAACTTTTTATTTTAATGAAACGTTCTGGGCTGCGACCAGGCTTTTTATGACCATTCCTAAAAAATGAGACCTTTTTGCAAAGAAGAACTGTTATATTGCACTAATTTGCAGTCTGCAATAAACAGTATTTACTCTAAATAGTCCTTTACCGTTATTTTATACAGCGGTTCCTTTGAACTTGCGTGACCCATATTTGAGGGCACTCTCGTTTAAGAAAAGAAATACCTTTTTGCTCTTTGGACATGTCACTAAAGTTGCTTTTTGCGAAAATGGAGTTTATAAATTGTTAGAACGCCATGCAGTATCTCAATACAATTTTAAACATTGCTGGTGACTCATCTCATAACCAGCTATTTCCATTCGATGCGTCTAATAACGCATAACGTCTAACAACCCGATGCGTCTAGTAAAGTCAAGATTATTAAACATTTACAGTATATTCCATAACAAATATTGATAGCGGAAGTCTTTCTTGAAACTTCACTTTCACACGAAGGGTTCACCATTTTCCCTAAGGTGACGTATACCTTGTCTCAAAAGCTGCATGAGGTACCAAAAACAGTTTAATCCAAGATTTCTTAGTTTAATTTAAATTTTTAAAATATAGTTCTTTCACATATACAGGATATTGATCCTGCCCTGGATCGGTACTAACTGTCCTGTCTTAAATAGAAACCCTTTATATTCATAGATATTTCAGTAGATGAGTCCAGCAATGTATGATATTATCGAGATGCTACATTTATAATAGACAAAGCTGGCCAGTAATGGTACCAAATGTAATAATTACGAAATTTGTTCAAATACTTCGTAATTGTTATTGTATTATATCTCAAAAAATTTAAATGGTAATGTATAATTTACCACATTTAGCCAAAATAATTAAAAAGCAATTAAAAATCTAATTATTACATGAATTTAAATACTTTATTCAATTACGTTTTTAAATGAAATTAAATTTATAAAATGTAAATAAATTATAAGAAGTAGTAAATGCTACAAAAAATTAATTCCATTATACTTTAGGAGTAGTAATCAGATTAGTTTCCCATCAGTTATCTAGATTCTTTATAAAATTTCTACTTAAAAAAATACGATTCATGTTATAAATTTTCGTTTTTGTAATATGGGAACAAAGAAAATACGAAAATATGAAATATTGTCAAGCCTTATCTTCCATTTTTACTTTTACATATTTCTTTGAAGTAATAAATTTAATAGTTATTATTCTAATTATTCTTATTTATCTTTATTTCACAGTAATTACAAAGAAAAACAAAGGTAGTACCGACAGAAACACAGCGCCCCCATATTCTAAGCATGTTTACTTTCCTATATAAAGTATAAAGCCTATATATTGAACTAGATTTTGCTCAGGTTTGTCCATAAAGCCATCATTAAAGCATATACAAATAAATAATAATAAATACAAACTTTGCTAATATTTCAATATATTAGAAAAGGCTGATTAACTGGTGGACCAAGAACTGAACGGCTGCCAGAATATGGTACATTATGATTGGCCAATACATTACGGATTTTGATTGGAGAATGACTAATTTGCAATTCCATTAAACGCTTGAGGTCTGTTTTTGCAAGCTAGAAGCAAATCCAATAAGTCCGCACCATTAAAGAGAAATAAGTAATAGTTTAAAAAAAACTACAAAACATACTTTTGTCATGATCAAATCAACTCGATGGGATCTAATTATAAATTTTTGTATTTTCATCCGAATTACATACGTTTGCAAAATTTCAAATCGATACGACAAAATTAATGTTTTTCCATACAAACTTTGCCACCCTCGTTCACCTTCTTAGAAAATGAATTTTCAAAAATAATACCTGTTATTTTATTTCTTTTGAAGACTATATTTAAAAAGTGTCATTATTCTAACTTAAAATTTGTTTTTATTCATACACATTTTACCACCCCCTTACGGATGGCATTTTGTAAAATCCCTCCTTAGTGCACTCCTAGGATATTTAAGGAATATTTCCTCCAAATTTAAAATTTCTAGGTCCACCCGTTTAGGCTGTACGTTGTCTGTCAGTCAGTCACGGTACTGTTTTGTCAACCCACGCCACAAATACGTCATTTACGCACGTATTGCAGAAAGTTTAGGAAGCCGTGCGTAAACATGTTTTTTCCGCACGCCCGTGTATAACAAATTCTTTTAAGTACGCTCTAAATTTCCATATTTTAATGATTTTTTATTCCGAGTTAATCATAATACAGAAAATAAACCTATATTTACCAGTGGAGCATTTCGAATGCCTCCTTGGGGAGGGGACAAGCATTTAAATTTCGCGACTAAAAAAAAAAGATCCTCGCTTTTTGTTTGTTAACACGTAAGGTTAACATTATTTAAGCTTTATATTATATAATATTAAAATTAGCGACGATGACTAAAAAAAGGGGTTCACACTTGAACACAACAATCGTGGTAATGCCTTATTGGTAAGGAGGGTACTTGCCTCTTTTATCTCCCCTCCTAATTACGCCACTGCTATTTACCAACGAATTACATGAAAATTAAATGTGCAATTTGATGCGTTTTGAAGAGTAAACACCGACGCAGCCATTTTTTCGAGATCTTCGGTTTTAGAAAATATCTTAGTAGTTGTCACTGCTTGAAAACCTACTGTTGATGTGCATTCTTGTCTTACCACTAGTGAAGTGGACGAAGAAGTTTCTTCCAATTCTTGATTTGGCAGGTTGTCATGAACATCGACAGCATCTGCCTGCCGAATTTGGTTTGCGATTCTTTTTTAATTCGCTACCGATTCTTCAACGTATGATTCAGAGACCGTAGAGCTCTTCCAGCCACCGTGTGTCTTCAGAAACACTGCCCAGTATATTTTTCTGGGTTTGGAAAACGTAGAAGGCTAGCGATATTACTAGGTATTTTTCCGAAGGTATTTATGCCAACAACTTGTCTCGAGTATTTTTTTGGTAAGAAAGAAATAACCACTGGTGTGATGTATTTGCTGGTCGCAATGACTTTGAATATTTTCTGTAGGGATTAATATAACTTACTCCATCCTTGTTGGGATCACACCCTAGGAAACTTCTTAAGCATGTTTTTTTGTGTCTTGGATTTGGATTTTTACCACCAGTCTTCCCTTTCTTCGATGTCGCTAACAAGCAGGTTTGTCAGTTCTGCTTTTCTGCAAGTTCCAGCAATATGGAGAATTATTGCTACCTTATTCATCAAGTTCATCTCATAAATGAGATCAATTGGTAATATCGGCTTATATCTACATTTTTACGAAGTTTTAAAGATAACTGTAATTGCAAACCTTGATGACATAGCGTAGACAGTAGAAAACTTTTTGACAGATGAGAAAAATAAGCGAGGAATACCTCTTCCTTTAGCGACAAAGTTTTTTTCATTTTACACCATTCTTCAAAGGCGTCGTACTCCTTTTTATATTTTACGCGTGACTTTTCTAGAATAAGTTGCTCTTTGGCGGATACTGCGTCATCGACAATGTAATAAGCTCTAAATCTTCGGTTTCTCAGTCCATTTCGAAGACAAACGTGACTCAAACAAGATAAACTTAAAAAAAATACACACCTATTTTTAAGTAAGTAGGAAAAATGTTGTATCTAACATGTGCGAAAAGTGCCTTTTCCACAAAGTATCACTTTGTTAGGTAAACAACTATTCTTCGTACATATTTTACCACTCTTTTTCACCACTTTACGGATATAATGTTGTAAAATCCTTCCTTAGTGTAAATTTGAAATACTTAGGTCCACCAGTTTAGGCTGTGCGTGTATGTCAGTCAGTAACAGTACTGTTTTGTCACCCTGTTCACCCCCTTAGAAGATGAATTTTCAAAAATAACGAAACACGTGTTATTTTATTTATTTTGAAGACTATATTACAAAGTGTCATCTTCGTAACTTATATATTTTTTTCTTTATACAAATTTTACTACCCCTTTTCACCCCTTTACGGATATAATTTTTTAAAATTCATTTTTAGTACACCCTTAGGCTACTAAACGAATATTTTTTCCAAATTTTAAACCTCTAGGTCCACCGGTTTAGACTGTGTGTTGTCTGTCAGTCAGACACGGTACTGTTTTGCCACCCCCGTTCACCGCATTAGAAGATGAATTTTCAAAAAGAATGAAATACGTGTTATTTTGTTTCTTTTGAAGACTATATTAACAAAGTGTGATCATCATCGTACAATTTTTCTTATACAAATTTAACCACCCCTTTACGGATGGAATTTTTGTGAAATCCCTCCTTAGTGGTAGTAAGGAATCCTTTCTTTAATTTTAAATCTCTAGGTCTACCGGTTTAGGCTGTGCGCTTTCTGTCAGTCACGGTACTGTTTGGCCAGCCCCGTTCACCTTCTAAGAAAATGAATTTTGAAAAATAATGAAACCTGTATTATATTATTTATTTTGAAGAATATATTTACAAAGTGCCACAATACAACCTTAATTTTTTTTTTCTTCATACAAATTTTACTATCCCTTTATAGAGAAGGAATTTTGTAAAATTCCTTTTTAATGCACCCCTGGTGTATTCAGGGAATATTTCCTCCAATTTCGAATCTTTAGTTCCACTGGCTTAGGCTGTGCGTTTTCTGCCAGTCACTCACAGTACTGATTTATAGGTATAGATGTATTATTCTACCGATTTGTGGATTTTTCGAAATTTATTTTTTAATAGGGTTAAAGGCGTGAATTCTGTATTTACTTTTTTTAACATTTGTCTTCATCCAAATTTTTCAAAACAATTCTTTCATTAAAAAGTTTTAAAATAATTATTTAAAAACCAATTTCTGGATTTTTTGAAATGCCACTCTTAAAGAGGTGAAATATATTTTTATTTTTTTAAAATATTTATTTATCTGAATGAGTTTTTAAAACAATACTTCTGCCAATGGCTTTCAAAAAAAATTAAAAAAGTTTCTGGATTTTTTGAAATTCAATCCGTAAAGGAATGAAATATTACTAACATATTTTTAACTAAACCAGTTTTTGAAACAAATCTTCGTCAATAGTTTTCAAAAATTAAGAGGTTGAAATGTGTTTTTAATTTTCTACCATATCTCTTTAAGTAAATGAGATTTTTAAGACGATTCTTTCGCCAATGACTTAGAAATAATATTATAAAATCCAATTTCTGGGTTTCTCGACATTTCGCTCTTAAAGGGATGAATTGTGATTTTTCTTTATTTCAATATATGTCGGTATGTTTGTTTAAAAAAAACGACTTGCGTAAGAGATTAAAGTTGAGTTTATAACGTGAGCGATTTTATATGGAATATATAGGGGAACTATTGTTATCGCAAAACATTTAAAAAAATATGAATTGGTATTTTTCGGCGTTTTAAAGTCCCTACAATATGAAAAACATATTTAAAAAAACGGTGATGTCTGTACGGATGTGTGTGTCTGTGTGTATATGTATGGGTGTGTGTGTGTGTGGGTGTGGGTGAGTGTGTTTATATGTCTGTTGTGTTGCGCGATCGGTAACTTGAAAATCGGCGTAGACCTTCGATATAACAGGTACAAAAACATAAAAAAAAATATTCTGGAACGCGTAAACCGATAACATTTAAATTGAAAAAAAGAAATATTTAAAGTAAATGTTTTGACACAGGAAAATAGTGACGTAGATACTTGATTTTTATATTATGTAAATATTTAAAACATAAAATTGCATTATATTTCAATGAACGGTGAAACATGTTAAATTTATTTTATTTTTATAGATATATTTTTTTTAATATATAACAGCCACTTGAAAATGGGAAAATCCAATTTACTGACCGATTTTTAGTTTTGAAATTTTCTTTCACCTCTTTTAGGAAGATACTTACATATTTTCATACTCTTGTGACTACTACCATACATATTTCAACTACTACCATCCTAAATTAATTGGTACTTCCCAGAATTTATTAACTTCCACTTTCCATTGATTACTACTACACACATATCAATTGCTACCGCCTTCTATTGATTACTACCAGACATATTTTAACTAGCTTCCATTGATTACTACCACATTTATTGCATTTATTAATATCTTCCATTTCCACTATACTTAATTCAACCACTACCATATTATTATTACTATCAATCGCTACCACACATATTTCTTATACTATCAGCTTTAGATAATTATTACCACTTCCACTTTAAACTACTACACATGTTTCATTCATTACCACCCTCCATTAATTACTACCAATCGTATTTCAACTTCCATTGATTACTACTACGCATATTTCATTTACTACCACCTTCCTATAATTACTACTACACATAACTCAACTACTTCCATTTTTCTTTGAATACACATGTATTTCATCTACTGCCACCTTTCATTAATTACTACCAATCATATTATAACTACTACCAATTTCCATTGATTACTACGACAAATATTTCATTTACTACCACCTTCCATTAATTATTATCACATATATTTTAACTACTACCAGCGTCCATTGATTACTATCACACATAATTTCACTATCACCTTTTATTCATTGCTACAACTCCTAGACTGGTTCTAAACCTTAGATCAGTAGTAATTTCTCTTCTACTTGAGGTATTTTCAACCGTTAAAATTAGATTGTCTTCATAACTATTTAACGATTGATGACTAGAAAAAAACGAGAAAACTTTGTCTAACGTTTTCATTCCTCAGACAAACTCTACCATAAAATCCTTTCTTACAAAACAGATCACAAGCAGATCAGTACCGAAAACCGGCTTGGTATATTAATGCTCAATATTTAAAATTTATGTTCTCCATTTTGACAAATTTGTGTTTGTTATTTCCAGATGAATTTTGTTTCCTCACCTTGCAGACTGGTGCTCTGAAGATAATTATTTGCTTTACATTTTGCTATGAAGGATTGCAACGAGATATTCTTTTCCAGCCACACATTCTCTCTGATAATTTGATATCTTCCTTAAATACAATGGCAGCTTTTTTCTTCTGGTCTCTCCACAGACTCACTTGCCATGAGAAAATTGTCACATAAACGCTTGAAAAATTTGAAATTTCCCGACATATCACCCTTAAATGACATAGGCTTAGGTACAGAAATTTTCGTATCTGTATTTTCTATCTATACATAGTTTGTACCTGTGGAAAAATACTTCATCTGCTATTCTTATTTTTCTACTTTTGTTTTATAGTTTTGTAGTAGTAGTAGTAGTAGTAGTAGTAGTAGTAGTAGTAGTAGTAGTAGTAGTAGTAGTAGCCATATTTCTTGTTTTTTTGTGAAAAAGTAAAACTTTCCTAATTTAAATAACAGATAGTACCTAATTTAAGTAATTATAATAATTACTACCACACAAATTTCAACTACTTTATATACTTCATCATTTTTGCTTGAATCTAAAAAACAATACAATCGTACATACAAACATTAACATATTTTGTTTTTAGTTAATTTATTTGATTATATTTATAATTTTTTAATTTTCATAACTTTATGAAAAGAAGGTTTTTCGGTTTTTCTACTAGGAAGTGGAATTTAACCGATTTTTTTTACATTTGTTACACCACCATACTGTTTCAATATATATTATTTTTAAAATTTTACTAGAATCACAATAACCGTAATTATAGAAAAGCCCTATTTATTCACATATGTACAAATTAATAGAAAATTAGTAATACAAATTGAAAAAATTAAAATGATTAATAGAAAGGACCTTTGGGTACCTAAGAGTTTCAAAAAGAACAAGAAACATGATGATTTGGATCATCCCCTTTCTTCAATTTCAAGGACTGTCCCACCACACACCTCAGTTACTACATTATTTTAATAATATAACTATTATCTCGTACCGAAACGGTCTGTCGAAAAAAAAAGTTTATCGTTCTTTCTTATTGAATTGTAAAGCGATATATTAAACCATTTAAAAATTATCGAGGAAACTCCTTCGCAGAAAAGGATTCGAAACCCATTAACAACAATTATAAGCGCCTTTTAGAAATCTGCATAGGAAATCAGCAAAAAATTAAAATGATTAGTAAAATTGAACTTCGTGACCTTAAAAACCCCGAAAACAATACAAAGCTTGATTTTTTAGATTACATTCTTTTTATCACTCTTCGCCCCCCTACCACCATGCTTTAATTTATCATAAAGATTCAAATTGTGCGCCATTTTCCAGTTTTTATTTTTTTCAATATGCTTGCTATGGATCCAGTCGTAAACTCATGTTCTTAGGTATCGTTACATTCGTCTTTTTTTGATCCGTTTAAATATAAAAAAGTATTTTTTTACTTTAAAAAAATAAGAGAAATGATCAAAACACAGAACCCGGAAATACTTAAATTAGTTAATATATACATAAAACTAGTAAATAGTACAATTAGTCAAAAAATAAAATAGGTGATGTGGGCTCGTTTTTCGAGAAAATAAAAATGCTGCGTACAGAGATAAAAAAAAATATTTTGTTTCGAAGATACTGTGAACTAGAAATTTTGACAATATTAATGTAATTTTCATATTTTAAATAGAACAATTTTTTTTTAATAATGATATCGAGCTTTTAATTCTCATGCATGGTAAACACTCCTTGATGGTTTTAAGTTTAGTTTTAGTCAATTTTTGCCAACTTCATAGTGCGCTACAGAAATAAAACACTAACACCTGTATTCACTAACTTTATTTAAATTTAGATCAGATCTTTAGAGTTGTAGGTTTAAGATGACATTTTTAACAATTGATCAAATATTTTTTCTAAATGTCACCATGACACAAAAAGACAGTGACATAAGTAAAACACAACTGGCTAAATAAGTGTTTTAAGTACCATGACAACTAGACCTGGTCTAACCCTTAAACCTTTTAACCTTTTTAGTGAATACGGGCATTTATATTTATACGTTTTTAACAAGTTTATATTCCCAAGTATTTTTTGTTATTTTATTATAGCGGTTTTAACTAATAATAAATAAATAAAATCCCATAATAAATTAGTGTATCAATATTTTAATAAATATAACATATCATAACATAAGTATCTATATTGGAAGTAATAAAAATAAAAAAAAGAACTGTTAATTTATCCTTTCCCAAAGAAGACGCAAGGCATTTATAAAAATAATTTAGATATTTCAATAAATCAAGACCAAAGGAATATAATAAAGAAAATCGAAATCAAAGGATTTAATATTTTAAGATTTATGAAGTCTCAAACAACAGTCTCTATTCGGACGCGAGAAAGAAAGCTTCGAAAATGCCAAATGTGATTTTGGCGAAACGTCAGCAAAACTGTTCTTTTCAGAACGACAGTAGTGAACGGATGTACACCCGGAATGAAAACACATTGTATTTTTTCATCCGTGAAGGAGTAAAAATCAACATATATATGTATATATATATATATATATATATATATATATATATATATATATATATATATATATATTGAACCATTGTAAATATATAAGTTTCAGCAAAGTTTTCTTGGGAATTTTGGTTCAGTAGAATAAACTGCGAGGTAGTGGGCAGTTACATAATTTTATTTTTTTTTCCAGGACGTTTCGTTGACTTTCGTACAACTTTTTCAACTGGTTTATAATGTGTTATCAGAAACAAAAATCCAAAATGCATTAAATGCGATAACAAATTGTGTAACACATATGAGACATATAACACGAAGCTGACATTTTGTATATTACAATAAAAACACACACAACGTGAAAATATAATACATCAGTCATATACATAGAACGAACACGAGTATTAAAGTCGACTTTAAGACTTAAGCTGTGCTCCAGAAGCTAGAAAAATGATTAGACTCAATTGAGAGGTATCAACAAAGGTAGAAGCTTAGATATATTCGAAAATACGAGCGGTAATAAAACATATAATCCATATTCAAAATTGCGCGCCAAATTTTTTAAGTTGACGAGATCTCAGTGGTAACTATGCTTTTTTGTATTCCCTTACACATAATTTTGTATGTAATCATGTTTTATAATTATAAAAATGTCTTTTTGATTTGGTTAGTCCAGGTTAGGACTTTTAACCATTTTTTAGCCATTAAACGAGTTCTATCACACATTTTGTGTCTTCACCGCATGCTGAAGTCGAAAATACAAAATTACTTTTTCAAAATTACTTTTACGAAAATTCGCGAAAGTATAGTTACCTCAAGAATCTATTAAAATTGAAAAAGAATTCCCAGTATCTTTATTATATATTATTAAATTACCGTTAGGAAGGTATCTATTCTGCCAATAATTTTCACTGTAGACTAAACCCTATTAAAAAACGCAGGATGGAAAATATTAAAATGTATTGAGTACAGTGACGGATCACCGCCCAGGCGCAGGGGGCGCTTGCCTGTGGCCTCATGTTTTTTGCCCTTTAATCTACTTTGCTCTTCGGTTTATTTTTGCAGAACGTTTCCCTCCCCACGCAACTATTAAATAATTTTTACCATTAATTACCATCCCCTAGGGAAATCTGGTCTTAATTTACAAATCTATTAAAAATAGCATTCCTGTTTAATAAGTGCACCACCAATATCACCATCGTTACCGAAATGGGTATTAGCTGTTTAGGGTGTCCCATTTTCAATACGTTTGAAGGGTATCTCAGTTTTTATTGGATATAAAGATATGCTGTTCCCGCTGCTACTTTTTCGTGAAACTAAAGATGCCTTAAAAAAGCTAATGAAATTAAAACGAATTATTGCAGTGTTTTTTATGAAGAATGCAATGGCGTAGTTAGTTTCTTTCTAGGGTCCTTAAATATTGAGTTACATTTTTTTTTTATATGGACAGCCTGTATATTTTAAAGCAGCACATCCTTTTACGCTTTTCAAAAATATATAGCGGTTATTATTTGTTTTAAATAATAAGAATTATTTACAAAATAATAACAATTTTACAAGATGGCTGTGAGTGTAATACTGAAATTTTTTAAAAATATCACCTTATTTAAACTACAAAAACTGTTTAAAACGGTTGCTGTTTTCTCGAATGACATATTCACACAATTTTGTAATTCAATTTAATGAATTCAGAATAAATATTGAACGACGTTGCAAAAACTGAAAATCCAAATGTGTAGCTTCTCGAAGTTCTTCTATAGAACGAAGACGAGTCTTGTAAATCTTATTTTGCAAAAAAAAAATCCATACAAAATCTAAGACGTAAACATCTGGTGATCGTGTTAGCCATCTTGCCGGTCCATGACTGCCAATCCATCTTTCGGGAACATTTTTATCCAAAAAAGGGTGAATAATACGGAAGTTGAACGGAAGCTTTGACGGCTTTAGTCAATTAAGAAATCATGGTCCTTGGGATTAGACCGTGTCAATATTATTAATTTAACAATCCAGTCGAATAATTGTTAAACAAACGCATCTAAAGTTATTTCGCTTCGTGGAGACTTTATCAAAACTATACTATATGAGATTATGATATTTTTAATTGTTTTCTATTAGTTATTAATTATTCAAACTAAAAAAAAAGCTTTAATTTTTTAGTTTTGTTAGCTTCGATAATTCATAACTAATAAATTATAACAATTAAAAACATCACAATGTCATATTCTCATATAGTAGAGTTGTAAAAAAAATCCCACGAAAAGAAATAATTTTAGTGGCTTATATTTAACAATTATCCGGCTTGAAATATAAACGAAAATTTGTTAACAAACACTAGGTTCATTTTATAAAAAATCTGTTCTTTCAGGTGTCTAGATAATATCATAATTTGTTAATATTTGAGAGTATAAAAAAATTGTTTATTAGTTACAGTAGGTTTTGGGGCATCGTAACGGCTTAGAGCTCGCCGCCCGCAGCTCTATTTTCAACATTAACCTAAAATCAATAGGAATTCGGCAGTCCGTACTTTTTTATTGGAAGTTTCTTTAAGATTCTTTTTTATTCTTTGAATTGAATTCAGTGTTCAGATCTCGTAGAGTAAAGATCCCTGAAGATACCTCGTGCAATCGAATGCGAATAGTAATTCCAATTTTACACGGTCTAATCTCAAGAACCATGATTTCTTAATACGGAAGTTGTGACTAGGTTCTCTATCTTGTTAAAAGTAGATTTTGTTTAATTGATTTAAAGTAGTCAGTAGTCTAGGTACAATATCTTTATGAATTCCTAAATAGCGATTCGCTCTCATAACTCCTTTATAGATGCCGTATACTATTTGTCCTCCTAAAATAAAACATGTCTCGCTAAAACCAGAAAGTCCTTGTTGTTCCCGTTCATTATTGACCCTACAAAGCTTATATTATTTCGAATTTGTTCAGTATATAAATTGCAAAACTTTGAAAGTATCGCCAGAATGCAAATGGTGTACGATTTTTATTTTATAAGGTCGATATTTGTCAATATTCCCTGTATCCGAGTCTTGCAAACATCAACTTGTTTTCTACGACACGATACGAATTTGAAGGCTCACAGAAGCCAAAACGTTAACATCATCTGTACCTTGATTTCCTTTGTTACATTATAGCATAAAAGCTCCATAATGAAATTTTTTTCTGATTCTTAAACAAATATCTGGGAAAGGCTGCCTTCTTTCCGGGTATATATTAAAATAAAACGTGAAAATTGTTTAAAAAAATTGGTATCTAACAACTTAGAACTCACCTATTTAAATATAATTCAGAAGCTTCATGTGCGTTTGAAAAATTATTATTTTGATAATAATTCCAAATTGCGGGCTTATTACTTGAAGTAACTGTTATATTATTTTGCAAAGCGTGAAAGGATGTGCTTTTAGTAGCTTTAAAATATATAGGGTGTTCTATTTAAAACATACAAGTTTGATCTGTAACTCAATATTTGAGGACACTACAAAAAATTAACTACGCTATTACATTCTACGTAAAAAATCTATAATAATTCGTTTTTACTTTTTAATTAGCTTGTATTATAACTAAGATACAAAGGGTGCCTGGGAAGTGCAAATTTTCAATGTCACCTGGTATTTTAAAAAAGAAGGCCATGCAAATCGGCATCCCTCTATCTTCAATAATAACTAAGATATCCTGCAAAAGTATCGAAAATGGGACATCCTGTACATGACCAAAACGGAGCCAACGCGTGTGATCTAGTGTTAATTCTTGCTACTGCTAGTGAAAATGAGTGAGGCCCATTCGGAATGAAAACTTTTAACATTTAAAAAATTACAAAAAAAAGATTCTTAAAGAGAAAGAAACTTCCAATAAAAAAGTCCGGACTGCCGAATTCTTATTAATTTTAATTTAATGTTGAAAATAGAGCTGCGGGCGGCGAGCTCTAAGCTGTTACGATGTCACAAACCCTACCGTAACAAATAAAATTTTTTTTATACTCCTAAATATTTACTTAAACAAATTATGATATTATCTGAACACCTGAAAGAACAATATCTCGCTGAAAAAAAATGTTTTCACTGATTTTTTATAAAATGAATCTATTGTTAATTAACAAATTTTTGTAGAGTTTTCGTTTATATATCTAACCGGATAATTGTTAAATATAAGCCACTAACATTATTTCTCTTCGTCAGGATTTTATTACAACTCTACTATATGAGACTATGACATTGTGATGTTTTTAATTGATATAATTTATTAGATATGAATTACCGAAGTTAACAAAACTAAAAAATTAAAGTTTTTTGTTAGTTTGAACAATTAATAACTAATAACAATTAAAAATATCATAATCTCATATAGTATAGTTTTGATAAAGTCTCCACGAAGCGAAATAAATTTAGAGGCTTTTGTTTAACAATTATTCGACTTTATTGTTAATTTAAATTTAAAAAAAATTATTTAGCCTGATATTGTTCTTCAACTATCTAGATAATACCATGTTTTTTAAAATTTAATTAATATTTAATAGTGTAAAACATTTGTTTACTTGTTACGGCTGGTTTTGTTATTGTAACGGCCTAGCCGTGATTTGGGTATTGTAACGGCCTAGTGCTCGCTGCGCGAAGCTCTATTTTCAACATTACATAAAATTAATGATAATAGAGATAGAGTTCCGGGAGTGGGGCTCTCTTATTGGACATTTCTTTCTCTTTAAGATCCTCTTATATAATTTTCGAGTTATTTGCAAAAAACTAAACTTCTTTTTTTTAATCTTAATTTATTACTAACTTTTGCAATTGTTTACGTACGGGTTTGAAACTTTTGCACATTTTTCTAGATATCATTCATTCCGAATCCAATCAGCCCTGACTCATATTTTTACTAGCAGTAGCAAGAAATAACCCCATTTAGAGATTGTGAACTAGACTAGTGAGTGGCTCCAAGAGTTCGTAGTCCGTATAGAAACTACTCCTACTCGCGCTCTCTTTCCCTCTTATGTACTGGGGCGGCTAAATTCAGTAGAAACTATATAGAACAAAACAATTCCCGCCAATGGTTTATTATTTGATAAATGAATTTCAGTATTTCTAAAATGATTTTTTTATTTGGGTTTAGGTTTTAAACTGAAAATAAAAATAAATAACTAAAGCTTTATGAATTTTGAATTAGTATTTTAGTGGGCGTTTCAATGGCTCCTTACACCCTCCACTGTTAAAAATTATAAAGAGAATATTTTTTAGTTTTTTTGATAACTTCCGATATAAAAAAAATAAAACGTATTTTCAAAAATGACACCTTTACCATTAATCAATTTCACCCAGAACACCTGTATTTATTAGTTTTTGGCTAATTACAATAGGTACCGAGATACCTCATAAAAGTTTTAAACTTGGGATACCCTGTATAAAATTTCCTTTCGAAATTATTAAAAAATATTGCTTGCAGGAACAGATATGAAAAGTATTTTCAAAATATCAGATCAACACAAACTATTATAATACTAATAACTGGCTGATTTGAAAGGTACTATTAATTATTCTCCATTGCGACATAGCTTTTGATTCTAGTTTTAAATAGTCTTCCATTTTTAATTACGTATTCTGAAGAATTTTTGCAATGGTTTTGGCTTTATTGTTATCAGTAACATCATTATTAGTATGAGAAGCTAAAACAGTACAGGTGATGGCTGTACTTACGGCAGTGTCTGTTCGTATTCGTATTGGTCGTGACCAAGGTCGACAAAATTTAAATCTAAATTTGAGTTAAATTCTAAAGTTTTGCTACTTTTATCTCTTCTACTTCTCTCTGATCTATATTACTATTCATGATACTTTGCTTTAAGGAGTCAGTATAAGGATTATCAAAGATGACTGTCTGTTCATTTCTATTCAAAATTACGATTTTCTTAAACTTTAGAATAATCTGACTCTCTAGATTCTATTATATTCAAATGCAAATACGTTTTCTAAAGAAATACAAAGCTTCAATAAATGAGAATGATAGTAACTTTATATAAATATGAACTATCTTATAATTTATTTGTAGTGGATTTAGATTTATTGGATATTTTTGTTCATCAGTTATTTTAGAATATGGAAAATTATTTTTGTTTAGATATGACAAAAGCTATTGCTTTGTCGAAAGATCGGAACCAAAGAAATGTAGTTTTTTCGTTTTCAAATTGCCGACAAAAAATCTGGCTGGTTTCAAATGTACCCAAAAGACCTAAAAAACAACAAATCCACATCACAAAGAATTTTGAAATATTCTTCACAATTTTACTTGTGATATAATTAATTTACATTTTTTTAAATGAAGTTTTTTTCTCTTTAAAATTGTATTTTTTTTTCAATTGAGAAATTTTATTTAATGTCTTAATTGAAAAAAAAAATAAAATTTTGACAAAATCTGGTTTTTATATTTTAAATATTTATTTTTATAATTAAATTTGGAGACAACAGCGAATACACTTTACAGAAAATCCACACAGTTACAAAAGCTTTATATTAACCAAAAAATAAAGAAATTATAAATAACATAATTTTATATTTAAATGACTAAATTTGAAAATATACTTTTAATTTTTTATATTTAAAAATAAGCTTTTGTAAATATTTAGCTTGTCTTTTGAGTATAATTGCTTTTATCTCTTCACTTAATTATAAAAATAAATATAACAAACTTAAAAAAACCAAATTTTGAAATAAAATTTTATACTTAAAATGTAGTTTTTAGAGCCACTTTGAAGATAATAAAAAAACATTTAAAAAAATAAAACGTTCTATTGGCCCATTTGCGCAAAAACTCTAGACGGTTCAGTTTTTAAATTGCAGTTTTTAACCAGTCTCATTGAATCAAAGACCTAGAATTTCGTATGTTGATTAGTGACCACTAGAAATGTTTTTTGAAAAGTTTAATAAACGTAAACACTATACATTCCTAATGTCGTGTAGTTTTTAATGTTTTGTATGTTATGTATAGGATATAGACGTCTAAAACAAACGTAGTTTTGTCGGAATATTGATAAAATAGAAATGATTTTTTTTTGTTTCGATCGGATAGTTATTTCGTTGTTAAAAAAATGAAAAAACAATTTTTTTATAAAAGTAAAAAACATATGACTTCCAACCGTTGTGGAACGCAAAAATGTATGATACCCGAAAAGAAGAGCAGTTCCTTTTTCACGAAAATTTCCGGTGAATTGATTCCACTAAATTTATAAAAACCCATTTTTCACTTTTCGTTAAACGGTAATTTATAAATTATTGAATATAACTTTCTCCATCGATTCTCCTGAGATTCGGTAAAATTCTATAGCCCACATATTTGCCAATTCACCCTTGCAGCATGTCCAGATTTGCGGAAGCGGAAGGGTGAAACACACTTAATATCTTCTTAGTTTTCTATCTATTTATGGGGCCCGCTGATATTCGCTCGGGGGTTGAAAAGGGGTCAGCCGTTATTCCGACTGTCAAGTGGATGAGTCACAATAAATAATGTGAGGGTGGGAAAGGGTTGACACACATTTGCTCATTGTGACCTATACATACGTCCGTATAGGCAATCGTATTGTGGTGGATATGCTGTTATTTGCGCTTAGGTTACAAAGTAATCTGACAATATACCTGGAACGTAATATTCATTACGGTACGATTTGTTTTATTTATCTTTTTTCTTTTTAGTTTAATTTACTTATTTTAAGACTAGGCATGCACAATTAATCTTTGGGAATGGCTAACGTCAAGATATTTTTCTATTAAATGTAACTTTGCTTAAATGTAACCAAAATGTGTAAAAAGTTTCATATGTATAACCTAAAACACATTTTATATGTATTTTGGTTGCCAGATAAACTTTACTAGTTTTATATATGTATATGTAATCTAAGAGTGAAACATAATTTAATCTTAATATTGACAGAAAGTTTGTGCTATACGCGGCTATTCCAAAATTAGTGTACAAAATTTGTAAAAACACCTATTCATGATCAACATCTCTTAAACCTTTTATTTGGCGAATTTCTAAAAGGCGAAGGCGAGTCCTGCTGCGCCACTGAAGTTTATACATACTATTAAACACAAATGATAATATAATCCGTCCTTTCAAATTTAGAAAACCTGAGTAGTAGCACAGAAAATATAGCTAAACGCACCTCGACACCTCTATATTTTCTGTGGTACTAGTAACGCATAGTAAATCTTTACTTTGCATTTATATTTTAATTACTAGGAAAATATAAAAATTAGTTCTTTTTCGTTTCACTTCATTTGCTCGATTAATTTAAAATTTCGCTCAAAAATCAATGGACATTATATAGGGACGAACTGGTAACATTTTGGTGAAAATTCAGTTTGTACAAATCTACTTATATAAATATTATTTAATAAACAGGACATTCAAGACTTTTTTAAATTTAGGAAGCGTGGGTACTAGCACAGAAAATATAGCTGAACGCACCTCTATATTTTTTGTGGTAGTAGTTTAGAAAAATGAATCGAAAATATGAACGCAAGGTGAATCTTTACTTTGCATTTATATTTTCATTAGTAGGAAAATACAAAAATTAGTTCTTTTTCATTTCACTTTACTTACTCGATTAACTTCAAATTTCGCTCAAAAATCAATGGTCATCATATAGGGATGAACTGGTAACATTTTGGTAAAAATTCAGTTTGGACCTCTAAATAACTACTTAATGAATTGCCTTCAAATTTTGCACACAAAAAATGTGGTGTGGGGTTAAACTAGTAAGATTTCGGTGCGAGTTTAATATAGCCATACAAAATTGTTTAAGACACTAGTTCCAAAAAATATTTCACCTGAGGTAAAAATTGTGGGTGTAAATCCATTACGTTGGGACAAAATGTGATGTAGTGATAAACTAGTAAGATTACGGTGTAAATCCAATAAGACCGAAAAATGGCGATCTAAACCTTTTTTTTTAAATGTGGAATAGAAAACTACGATTAAATATGGCGAGACCAAATAACGGTCTGATAAACCGTTAAAAAAGCACTATAAAAACTAGTTATTCAACTGACTGCAAATTTTGCACAAACCACAAGTGTAATATAAGGATGATCTGGTAAAATTTTGGTGCGAATTCAAAGTGGCGGCATAATAAAATAATTACAAAAAATCTGTATAAGCCTTTATCTGCATTTGGATTTATTAAAAAGAAAAATAACGGGATTTACTTTATTTTCAATTAAGAATTGAAATTATTTGAGAAAATAATGCTAAATTATAAAAAAATTAATTATTTATTACTTCCCTCATAAACAGAAAGTGTTGTAATCGTGAAAAAATCCCCCTCCGAGATGTTTCATGGTCCCTAGTTGCCGAAAAACATATTTCCGGATATGGTCAAAAATTAAGGGTCACATGGGGATGACTTCGTAATATTTTCGTAAAAATCCAATGTCGAAACAAAATGGCGGCCTAGTGAAATGTTATTAAATATTACTAAAAAAATATGTAAACAATTTGCCTCAAATTTTGCACAAAATTCAAAATTCAAGAATCAACTAGCAAAATTTTGGTACGAATCCAGGATGGCGAAACAAAATGGCGGCTTAATAAAACATTTAAAAAAATCAACTTGAAAAAACTACTTAATAGATTGATTTCAAATTTTGTGCAAGAAATAATTGTGTATAGAGATGAACTGGTAACATTTTGGTACGAATTCATGGTGACGGAACAAAATGGCAGCCAAATAAAATTTTTGTACAGTGAAAAAATCACCCTTTCTCAATTTCGTACGTCTGTATGTCGGTTTGTTTGCCTGGCTGTCAATTCGTGGCGTTGCTAAAAAATCAATTACCCAATTGACTTCAAATTTCGTTTAAAAATTTAGGGTCATATGGGGATAACCTGGTAATATTTTGGTAAAAATACAATATGGCGGAATGAAACGGCCTAGTGAAATCTTATAAAATTATTATTAAAAAATTGTTTATTCAGTTTACCACAAAGTTTGCGCAAAAATCAAGTGTTACATAAAAATAAACTGGTAACATTTTGGTATGAATCAAAGACTGCAAAAAAATGGCGGCTTAATAAAATGTTTAAAATATCTGCCTGAAAAACCACTTATTAATTTAATTTCAAATTTTGTGCAGGCATTAAGTGTGACATAGAGATAAAAATGATAAAAGTGTGTAGTACGAGTTTTGATAGTTCTCTTATTTATTAAAAAAGTAACCGCGTGTATATAATGTTAGATTTAAATAGAGCATTGAAAGATGAATTGAAACGTAAATAAAACCATGGAAAAATTGCCTAATGTATGTATTATCCTATTTAAAGTATTCATTTTTTTAAACAAAAGAGCTTGTATAGTGATGACACATTTTGAACCTCGAAAATTTTAATTTTTTTTAGATATAACCCCCTGTATATTATATTAAATTTAAATGGAGTATTGAAAGACGAATTCAATGATACATAACTTAAGTCGTATGTTTGCGACTCAACGTTCCTGACTTGATGATTATCCTCAGAACCTTTTATTTGTTTTATGCGAATAACTACGAAAGGCTTACCAATACCACATACATAATCTCAATGAATAAAAGGTAACCTTTTTATTGTTAAGCTCTTCTTTTACCTCCCAAGCATCAGGAAACTAGAAAATTTTTATAAAAACAATAATTATAATAATGATTGCCTAGTCAATAACAAATTAAACAGTAAGTGCTATTATTAGTATGATAGTAACAAAAGACATTTGTTATCAACGAGATCGAGGATAACGTTCATGATGAATATAAAGTGCAATATTTTGAAAAAAAAAAGATTATAGTTTAAATTTTATTTAAAAAAGTAATGAAGGTTTCACCTTTTTGATTTTCAAAAAAAAATCCATTTAAACCACTGCAGTTGGCCTTGAACGCAAATACAACAAATGTCTGTGTCTTGTCACGACTAACTATTATAGAAACAATAGCTCTTACTGATTAATTTGTTATTCATTAGTTAATTTATATTACTTTAAATAACTCTTGTTTTTCTTCAGTTCGAGAACCAGATCACTATACTTGCTAGATAAAATAAGAGATTCATAAAAAATGTTGCTTTTTTTGGGAGCACTTTGTAGTTATATTTAAGAAAATAGGAAAATTTTCAAAACTCAAAACTTGGCAACACTATACCACTTGTTTTGTTAAAAGAAATTGAATGCTTTAAGTAAGACAATACATACACTAGAATTTTTTTCGGCAAAAGCATATATTTAAAATTCGCTTAAGAGTCTTAGTTATAGACCTTTAAATATAGGCGAAATCGTCAAGATAATATATCAGACACCTAGCATTTGACACACATACTACAATATATTGATGGGATTCTCTTTAGCTGAACTACTAAAATATATATAAATATACTACAGGATATTCCATTTGAATTAGGAAAGTTGATACCTGGTCAGAGCAATATAAGTACCCTGTGTAATTGAAAATATCCTAATTTATAAATTTAAATTAAACCAGGAAACATTTGTATTTAACTTTTTTTCTACAAGTTCCGAGTTAAAATAGGACGCCATCTTATGTTGAGTTTTCTCTGAAAGATTTTAGTCAAAGACAAACATGCTTTATTGTTTAAATACATCGTATTTGTTAACAAAGCTATCCATACTTACTAATATAAATGTTCAATAAAATCAAATAGCAAATACATTATACTATACATATAACATGAAGAAGCAAAATGTAAAATAGCAAACACAGAAATATATGAACAAAAAACACTGTAAAAAGAAGCAAACAGGAGAACAAAAATAAATATGTCAATAGTTACAATAAAGAATAAAAGCAGTACCCGGTAAAAGAAGGGCATATCATGGGGAAACCTAAATGCAATCGTAAAGATATTCAGACACACTATAATAAGCTTTACTTTTAAGATACACTGAAGCAGATTTTTTAAACGTTACATATGAATCAGAATCTTTAATGTTTTGAGGCAAATTTACATATGTAGCGTAAAGCTGTCGCTTTTTGTTATAGGGAAATTTCCAGCTAAATTGGACAAAAATCGATCTGCAAAAGGAGTTTAACCAAAACTTTCTTAGTAATGAGTTCTTCCTTAGACACACAATAGCATAAGTTTGTACCAAGTAACTATGTGCGGAACTAACTAGGTTTACAATTTTTCTTAAATTCTTATTGTTCGTGATAGACATTACAAATACTATATTAGAGTTGTATCTCGAAAGTTTATCTAGTTGCGAGATTCTTTTATTTAAGAGTTCCACTGTGTGCGCACTCGTCAAGGGTTCTTCTTTCTGCCACTTTTTTGCTGCTATCTCCACTTTCTGGTTTTGGTGGCACGCATAATGTTTTGGATTTTTGAGATATTAGCAAAAATACGTCAACCAGTTGATTATATACACTCCTTTTCCTCCTAGTTACTTAAGTTTCTGGATGACCTTTTTTCGTTTATTTATTCTTTTTTTTTAACTTCTGTTACTGTACAAATACCCGATAACGGCTTTTAGAAATATTGTAGCATCAGCAATGACATTTCCGTAGGTACTTAAAATTGCCACCCAAATCACAAATATTAGGAAGCCGAATTTTCACGGTATTTTGCTAACCTGGTAAAACTATAAAAATTGACTTTTAAAAGGGTAATTTTGTATCCCTATCATAAATGCGGAAATAAAGCAATTGTAAGCTTCGACTACACCGAATAAAATAATAGGCAGGTTTGTCACCAGCATCATTACAGAAATTTGGGTTTTTAAAGGGGTATTTTTATTATGGGCTATAAACGGGGAAATGGGTCTTCAGTAGCAACCACATTAAATAAAATATAATTCTAGGTTACAACTAAGTATATCTCAACATTTTAAAGATAAAAAATCAATAGATACTTTCGGTAAGTTCCTAAGTTCTAAAACTAAAATATTTTGCAAAAAACTCGCTAAAAGAAAGTATTGTAATCCTGAAAAAAATCACTCTCCGAGATGTTATCAGTTCTTTAAGTTTCAAGGTCCCTATATTCCGAAAAACATGTTTTCTTTTTGACTGTCGGTATGTCTTTTCGCGGCATAGCTAAAAACTCTTTACCCGATTGACTCCAAATTTTGGTTAAAAATTAAGTGTCCCATGGGGATAACCTGGCAACTTTTTGGAAAAAATTCAATATGGCGAAATAAAATGTCGGCCTAGTGAAATATTAAAAAAAATATTCATAAAAAAATATTTAGTTATTTTAGTCTAGTTTACCTCAAATTTTGCACAAAAATCAAATATTACGTAGAAATCAACTGGTAAAATTTTGGTACTAATCCAAGATGGGGAAACAAAATAGCGACTGAACAAAGTATTTAAAAATTCAGCTTGAAAAAACTACTTAATAGATTGATTTCAAATTTTGTGCAAGAATTAATTGTGGTAGAGGTGAACTCGTAAAATTCTGGTATGAATTCATGTTGACGCAACAAAATGGTGGTCAAATAAAATTTTTGTATCGTGAAAAAATCATGTTCTTTGATTTTACGTATGTTCACGTTTTAGCGTCCAGTTCAGTCTGTCGGTCTGTCTGTATGTCTGTTTATCAATTCGCGACGTAGCTAAAAAATTACTTACGCGATTGAAAATTAAGTAAAATATAGGGGCAATCTGGTAATATTTTGGCAAAAATCTATTAGGGCGGAACAAAATGATGGTCGAATGAAAGGTTAAAAAAATTGTTACTAAGAAACGAATTATCCAATTTACTTCAAAGTTTGCATAAAAATCAAGTGTTACATATAAATGAACCTGGCAACATTGTGGTACGAATCCAAGATTGCAAAACAAAATGGCTGTGTCTAATAAAATCGGCCTGAAAAACTACTTATTGAATTCATTTTAAATTTTGTGCAAACGTTAAGTATAACATAGATATAAAAATGGTAAAATTATGGTACGAATTCAAGACGGTGAAATCAAATGGCGGTCAAAAGAGATGTTTAAAAATCAATGTAAAACAAACCTTCTAATTCACTAAATTTACGAATTCCACATGCTGGAATAAAATGGTGATTTAAAAAATCAGAGTAATAAGTACTTATACAATTTATTTTAAATTATTCTCAAAATCAAGTGTGGCATAGGTAGAAACTGGTAAAACATTGGTAAGAATCCAATACGGTTGAACAAATTGGCGCCCAATAACAATATTTGAAAAGACGCATATGTGTTACTACGACTATGTGCGGAGTTAAACCGATTTGTATGAAACTAGAAATAATTATTGTTTTAAAACATTTGTGCATGCATTTCAAGATATGAATTTGAACTGCAGCATTTCATGCAAAAATGTACATCATTTTGTATAACTGAAAAATGTTTTTTTTGTTTGGGATTTGAAGCTTGAATACTAGATGGAAAAATCATGTATCGAAAGGACTTATTTGTATTCCAAAATCAAATTTGGTTTATTTTAAAGTACAGTCATGTTCTTCAAAAAGTTATACAGCATTTTTGTCATTTTCTCATTTAAAAAAAATATGTATCGAATAATGTTTATGCTATGCAATATTGCAAACTTGTAGCAATAGGATATACTTAAAGATAAATTTATAAAAGGATATTATTACAAGGGTCAATTTCATTTTCTTCCATTAAAATATATAGTTTTTAGAGATATTTTTAATTTATTGCTTTATATTTTTTGATAGCAAAGTTCAGAAACTGTTACAAGTTAATGAGACTCATGTATTAGAAAACTAGTAATTGTCTGCAGAAGAGTAGAATGGATAGACATAGTTTATATAGAGCGCTATAGTCTTTGGCAAGCATAGTACTTTTCTATATTCAGGGTGTTCAGTTAAGGGCGCTCAATATCCATATCTCGAAAGTCCTTCATGTTAGCGTCTTATAATATTATATCAAAAGTGACGAAGAGCAACTGACTGAAAATATAAACTCCCAGAAATAGACATTACTTTTATTACACCATTGGAAAGGGGGTTAATTTCCCCTCACTTTAGTTCTAAACTTATTGTTATATTACCCTTAATAAGTGGCGGGGGAGCTGCTGACTTACGAGATATTTAAATCGCCATATTTTCTGAAACCCTGAATGAGCGTAGGCTTATTTAAAAGGGAATTTCAAGCTGTTTAAGATTTGGCTCGAGCATACAGCTGATTTTAATCTTCTAAACGAAGCCACACTCTAGGGCCAAGTTGTAGATAGATAGATTTTTTATCTAAACTTTATTTTTCTTTAAATCTCATCAGCAATGACTTGGATAGAATATTTCATTAGACCAGTTGAACCTATACAGAGCTTTTATTTATATTTTGATGATACCTAGCTATAGCTTTAACTATAATTGATAAAAAAGAACTTTAAATATAAAAGTTGTAGCATTTTTCTTGTATTATCTTCAGAAAAATATACATAACTCATATTTTTTAATGGGAAATCCCGTATAGCATTATTTCATTAACTACGTCTCTTCTCACTGATTGTAAATATACTGGGCTTGATAATGTTCTCTTTAAAGACAACCGAGAAAATTGACAAAAACCGTGCCATAATATGTAATAGATGGATTTCTCTTCTAAACGAGAAATTTTTCGATGTATGAATAATATTGGACTAATATAAGTCGTTTTCGCGGTCTTACCCCTCCGATACTGTCAGAATTTATACACGAAAAATCACGACGCGGGAACGATAAATGCTTTTGTTTTGTCTATTGCAGTAAAAAGACTAAAATTTGTAATTGCAAGGTCTCCATTTAATTTTTACAAGGTATGTACTATGTATTAGATATATTATCGTAATTTTGAAAGTAGGTATTAATAGTTACTATTTTATTTCCAAATATTCTATCATTACTTTAGAATTACTTGTCTACATATAAAGGTAACAAACCTGACATGTTTATAATGGCCAAGAAGAGACGCATTTAACGAAATAATAATTTAAAGTGCGTCCTATTTAAAAACAATTAGGTTTTCTATATTTTTCAACCTTCCAATATTAAAAAAATTGATAATAAAGAAAAATGCTACTACTTTTGTATTAAAAGTTTTTTATTGTATCTGTTGATAATAGAAGTCAAAATATAAATGAAAGCTTTGTAAAGTTGTGGCAATAAAAAAAATATAACATTTGACATGTTATGGCAGTTCTGAAATTTTTTTTAAATCAGGTTATTTACTAAAATTAAGTCAATAGCCACGACACACCAACTGAAAAAATTACCTGTTTAAAAGATATTTATTTTTGTTTGCCAATTATTTTCTAGTATCGTAACTATTTTGCATTTGTTTAGGTCGTAACTATTTTGCATTTGTTTAGGTGTTGCATTATGTAAATATAAATATTGAGTTTTAATATTATCATATTATATTTACAATTATCATATCATTTCTTGGAATATAACAGAGTTTTAAAATAACGGAAAGTTCTTCATGGAATTGAAAGCTACGAAGGATTAGTGAAAGGGTTAAGATGAAACCCAATAAAATTTGCTTATTTTATTTGGGTTCCCGCTGCTTTTAACCTAAAGAAAGTGTGCAATATTCAAGTAACAAAGTCAATCTCCAATCCTTTCAGCTTTTGACCCACTAAGGACACCGCAGGGCTTCTTACCTACATTTTATGCAAATTTCAGTTTTATAAATGAAGGGATTAAGTCAGAAGTAAATACGTAACTTTACAGTTTCCGAGAAGCTGGTTTGAAATAACAGAATATCATTAAAGTTGCTACCTCTATTGTAAACCTCCTAGAAAAGTAAAATATGACACTTATTCCTTCTCTAGAGAAATTTACGTAAGAACAGTGATGCATGAAAGATAATGCCTCTATTTTGCAAAAATTACAAAGTCAGATATATTTTTTTCAATATATATGATATTGGGTCTTTGTATTTTTTAATATAATAAAGTAATTTGGCAATGACAACATATATCCCATCCCTATTAATAAAAATAATCGCTGTTTCTCAGGTAAAACATACATGCCTTTTTCAATAGATTTGTTATATCCTTATAATATGAAAAGGATGTTTAGGATCTGTTTTTCGAAAAGTAAAATTTTAAAACTGATTTCCTTTCGATATAGACAAGTTTATTTTTTATATTTAGACACCAAGCTTAATCGTTAATTATATAAGAGGAAAAAACATTTAAATATATAATTTAAATAATTTTCTTTGTATTATCTTTCAGTCCTTTCAGGAAAAATAAATTACTTCACAAAAAAAGCAACTGGATGTAATGAAGTTTCCTGCAAAAAACATGCTTTTGTTTCAATTTTATATTCAGGCTATATAAAATTTGGAACAAACCGTTATTTCTTCCAACAGTAAATATCAATTTTTAAATAGGCTTAAATATGAAAACTAGTAATACAGAATGAGTAAAAAAATATAGTTACATTCGGTCCTAACGCCCTTAACTACATTGTCTACACATAAGAATATTTATATATAGCGTGTTCGTGAATTTGGGTAACATATGGGCAACTTTTTATTTGTGATTTTAGGCGAAAAAGTTATTCTTTTTAAAAAGATTAGCTTATCTGAAAAACAAGATTGATTTGAAACAGAATGTCACTTTATATACAGGGTATGAAATAAATATAAGAATACAAGTTTGCAAAACTTAAAGAGCTTGTAAATACAAGTCAAAGTGTTTTGATAATAGACCTAGTTTTTGAGAAAATTAACGGTGAATATGTAAAAATGACGCTTTGTTTTACATATTCACCATTAATTTTCTTAAAAATTAAGTCTATTATCAAGAAACTTCTAAAAGATTTTTGAATTACATCTACAGGCTCTTTAATTCAGCTGTCTCAAAAGTTGGAATTTCAAAAAGTATGTAGTGTATTGATTTCTATGACTTTCATAAGAAACATTCATTATAACTTTTTAATATTTCAAATATACCTTTAGCATCATACATACATTCATACACCTGAAAGACATTTCTCATCTTTGCTTTTTACTCAGATATTAAAGAATTATGTTTCTATGAAAATCGATCTAGGCGTTTAGCTCGTGGTAACAAACAAAGGTGTAACATACATAGAATCCCTTTATTTAGATGTCCAGGTATGTAGAAAGTTGTAATAAAGAGTTAAATATTAGCTCCCTTAATAAAAGAAGCAATTTCCAAATAACTTGACAAGGTCGCAAAAGTTTTAAAAACGGCTTGCACATTTTTAATAAGCTTGGGAAATCACCTCTATTTTTGAAATCAAATCTCCATTATCCTATGATTTCGGATATCCTAGTTGTGGTCCATTTACGATAGAAAACATGCAATGTGTTTTATTGCGCTTAGGCTTTAAATCGTTTCATTGATAATTGATGTGACAAATAGAACAAATTTAGTAAAAATTATGCCGTTTATATTTCTGTAAGGATATCTTTTCTAGCAGTCAGAAAATCAATGAATTTTTTTTGTTTATATATACATATAAATATAAATAATTCCAATTTATCTTATGTTTTAATATGCCCAAATATATAAATTTTGTTGTTTTAAGTTATCTTCAAAAGTTTCGCCGTGAGAGTAGATATTTTTATTCACAACAGAAGCGGTGTTTTCTATTCTTGGATCATATATGCGGTGGTATTTTCGTTATATAATAATCTGATTTTGTACGATAATTAATGGACCGCAACGGCAACAAAATGCAAATATGTTCACTAGATGCAAAAATATTTGTTGTGACATTACTGCGACGGGATGGCCCCATTACGTATAGTTTAAATCTGCAGTTGAATTAAACAGTTAATTAAAAATTATACAAAAATATGAATATGAAAAAGTAAATACCTTATATTATATATTATATACACGGAACCACAGACAAGATTGCAAGGTTACTTCGCCGCGCCGGTCCAACATACGTACAATCTTCAACAAACACAAGAAAATTGGACAATGTTTGAGATCGCCAAAGGACATTATTCCTTTTCAAACGGAAGGAATATATGCAATTCCTTGTTCCTGTGGTGATGTTTATATTGGAGAAACTGGACGATCCATATCGACTTGGCTTAAGGAACATGAACGATGTATCAGAAAGAAACAAATTGTACAATCTGCTGTATCTGAACACCAACATTCTACTGGGCATGTCATAAATGTAAACGAAACCAAAGTTCTTGCATCGGTTTCGGGACTCTATAAATGCAAAATTAGAGAATCTATTGAAATTTATAAGCATCCTAACAATTTTAATAGAGATACGCGCTTCAGTCTACATCATACGTGGAAACCGATCGTTACACCGAGTCACGCTTTGGTAAACACAGGTCGACTATAAATAACCGGCCTGGGTCTCCCGAGCTCATTCAGTGCTCCGATCTCGTGAAGTGAAGATCCCTGAAGATGCTTCGTGCAATCGAAGGCGAAACATCGGAAAGTAATTCCATTTTGACACGGTCTAATCCCAAGAACCATGATTTCTTAATTGACCACAGACGTGAAAGCTTTCGTTCTATTTTATTGCACATGTTTCTCAGAACGCCGTTTCAGAAACTTGACATGCGCACCTTCATACACGCAACAATGAAAATTTCCAACACGAAATCCAGGGGGTTTTGCTGAATTTTTATATTCATAAAACGTTACAACAAATATATCTGGATGCTATCCAAGACATAGGCACCTAGTTCATTTAGTTTTTATTAGACGTTCCAAAAATAAAGAATCTATACATTTAATACTAAAATTATTTTTGATACTTTGCCTTTAGTCAAATTTTCATTTGCACTCTGGAAAGCAATAAATTTATTTTATTACGATTATTGCATGGTCGCAGTGTTTCGGTAGGTTAATCTTGACGCAACACCGAATAAACATAGAGTTTATAAAGTTCTATAAAGAAAATAATAATAAAAATTATGCATGTCTTTATAAAATAGTGAACTAATAAAACATTTAATAAGTTTTAATTTCTAAAACGAACACACACATCGATGCAACCTATAGGTTCTTGCCCAGCAAAATTTTATGTCACAAGATATAAAGTAATAACTATAATTATGAATTTTAGCGAAGCAAAGTGCTAAAAGTTTGTCTTATTTCTTCAAAAATATTCCTTAGTTTCAAATATATAAAGTTTAATTGTTTAAATCAAAATTTAACTTTTACCTCTCAACACATTTTTTAAACACTTTAGAAAAGAACCCTTTTCTGTTTGGCTATTTTTTGGAAAACAATTATTTACGCCTTTAAAATGACAATATAGTTTTATTTGCAACTTCTATTTTCTAAAATCCTTCGATATAAACCTTTCGGGTGTTTACTTTCTATTCTGAGTTGATCACAACAGACGACCTTTTTTTACTACTTCACGGAACAATTTCGCATTTTTAGAACACTTTTTTACTGGGGTGTAATAATTTTGCGACTTTTTTGGTGAGGCCTGCCTTACGTATTCTCCGCAGGTAGCTAAAAAATTGCAAGGAGCAATCATGCAACGAGTTCGCACTAGAAGATAAAAATATTTGCATTAATTATTTTTTTCCACATAATTTTTTTTTATATTGTTTTAGTGCAATTTATACATCGTACATACCTCATTTAAGATAAAGCTTCTTAGCTTAGTCCCCTTCCCTATATAGACAAGATTATATATTTTAAAAAACGTCACAATTTATTTCTCAACAGGAAATGAATGTTTAAACCTAGGTTAGTTAAAAATATTTTATGAAACTATCGGTCGCAACATGTAGGATAGACAACTTTTTTGAAGTCTAAAATTTGAGAGCAATATTTTTAAAAAAATTTCATTGAATGAACAAATAAATATAAAAAAAAAAGGCAACAAATAATGTCATTAACATAAATATACATTATCAGTAGATACTAGGATATTTAATTAAACGCTATTTAAATCTACGCCTACAGAAAAAACAACGAATATTATTAAGTCATTTCTTAAACATTATAATATAAAAGCTTTTATTTTGCCAGTAATCTCTTTTTTTGTGTAGTCCATCTATTAAACCTCAAATAGCGGTAAATAGTACTTCTACCTACTAACGGTACTGTTCCCAAAACTTCCCATGCAATAATATTTACAAAAATTGCCAAAAGACCGCCTACAGATTTCGGTGGGGGTAAATAGAAACTTCCAACCCACAGCAAAGGGTTGTACACAGTTTTACCGAAACAGTTGAACAGTAATTCTGCAGTGAAGAGAACAAGAAGAGGAATCTAATCCTTTTACATTGTGCGGATCTGTAACGAGTTTCATAATAACAATTTTTTACTCGAAATCTTAAGTTGTGAAAAGTGAACAGTTAGTTCTTATCTGAAATTAGTTATTTTTGATATGGTAAGTAAACCTATAATATGTGTCCAATTAAGTTAATTGATTGATTTTATTAAGTAAAGAATATACATTTGTTGTCAAATTAAAATTCACTCGACCACTGGATATTTAAATACGTCTAAATTTTGAATTTCAGAGTTTTTTTATGTAATAGTTTACTTAGACACGATGGATGCACCTTTAAAATTTTATTTTGTAATATTTTGGTTAACCACTGTTTTTGTGGCACGAGTGTATTTTAAATGTTTCTTTTACTATGTAAAAGCATTAAGGTCAGTAGAGTACATTTAAATAATTAAATGTTCTCTGTCAAATTTTTAAGCTGTATTAAGAACAACTAAACAACAACAATTTTAAAGTTATATGACTGACGACCCTAAAAATAGGAACTTGACGATTAAAATATTTTATCCCAAGCTTTTTTAAATAGAAATTATAACTTATCTTTCTTTTAAAAAGTTTGTATTAAATTTAGTTATCCTTTTCGTAGAGACAATTTAATGTAAAATAAATGTAGTTCGCACGTTACAAACACACTAATTCTAAAATGTTGGGTATCGTTGTAAATTTATATGGCTGTCTGAATTTAATTTTGGTTTGTTCCATTATTTCTTTTCTATTTTGACACCTCTAGAGGTGGGCAACATCAGAAATGTCATAATGTTAAAGAAGGTTATATCAATATCGCGAAACTGTTTTTTTTAGATGTTTTAAATTTTGTGTCTGCAAATATTATTAGCCAAATTAGCTAACTTAACCAGCAAAATTGCCCAAATCAAATTCAAAAAGAAATGTAAAAGCACAGATTCGATATTCCCTATATATATATATATATATATATATATATATATATATATATGTATATATATGTCTATATATAAATATATATATATATATTATATATATATAATATATATATATATATATATATATATATATATATATATATATATATATATATATATATATATATATATATATATATATATATATATATATATATATATATATATATATATATATATATATATATATATATATATATATATATATATATATATATATATATATATATATATATATATATATATATATATATATATTATATATATATATATATATATATATATATATATATATATATATATATATATATATATATATATATATATATATATATATATTTTTTTTTTTATTTTGCCGAACTCGAGAGGAAACAACAAATAATGTAAGGGTATTTATTGCATTTAAAATATAAGTACAAATAATTCAATTTTTCCTACGACTACGTACGAAACAAGACACTTTCTGGCCAAGTTAAATTTTTTTTGGCAGTTTTATATGTAATACCCTTACCTTTAATTAGTGAAACATTCTAAACATATATTACGTGACATGTCATATTCCTAAGTTTAACTGTTTTCGAGAAAACAGCGCTTCAACATTTTGAGTCACTTTGAGCCCTTTATGGGTTGAACTTAGAACAAAATGACTTACAATTCTCAATCTTAATTTTTTTAAAATCTATCGGATGACATCATCTTCCGGTTTAGACGGTTATGTCAAAAATTCGACACTGGGGTCTACTTCCGGTTTAATGGAAGTGACAAATGTTGACATTTTTATGATGTTCTCCAAAAGATTTCAAGAAGTTAAGGTAGGAAAGTGCAATTAATTTTGATCTATATTTAACTGGTTCGACAAAAGTTGATTCTTGTGGTCTACAGTCGCAAATTTAAAACGTTTTTCGAAAACAGTTGAACATATATGACATGTTACATAATATGTGTTTAGAATATTCCACTGATCCAAAAAAAATATATTTATGCATTCAAAAAATAAGTATCTGACGTCACAACTAGTACAAGTATGACGTTATCATCAGATCGGTATAATCAAAAGATCGAAAATTGAATAAATTAAATTAAAGGACAAGACGATTTTTACAAATTATGATTAATTTCCAAGTTTAACCAGTTAAATATTTCAATCTGTATATACTGGCTGATACAGGAGATATGTAACAGGCAGCCTTTTTTAGTTTTTAAAATATCATTCTGAAGTTTGACTCATTTTTATACATATATTGGTATGAGACACATTTTTTTGTTAGAAAGCAGTTAAGGGCTAATTCCTTAAGTTTACTTCTTTTTAAAATGGCGGCTTGATAGCAATTTTTAAATATCCAATATTTTACCAAAAAAGTATTCAATGTTTATAAAATAATTATTTTAAACAATCTATAGCTCATTTTTTTATTTCTAAGAACACTTTGAGCTAAAAATCGTTTTGGTACTTAATAATAAAATTTTTGATTTTTTTTTCACTTCTTGATTTATCGAAACAGTAATTTACTCCAATAATTTAATGACACCTTGCATATTTTTTGCAGCCCTTCTCGCCGTAAAATTACTTTTTAAAATATATATAAACATGCTACTCTTCATTTTCAAAATAGCGATAAAATAACCATTTATGTTTAACAGAGGTCATCCTGATTTCTAAAAAATGGCTGGCATATCGCCAGTTTGAAAATAAAATTAAGATGCGATACTGTCAAAAAAATACAAGGCGACTTTAAAACTATTTTATCTTTCGATAAAACAAGAATTGAAGATATAAAAAAACGATTTTTACCTAAAACAATTTTTAGGTCGTAGTACTCTATTTAAAGGAAGTATTTCGTAAATAACGACTGTATTTTATTCAGAAATCGACAATTTTAATTTTTCTAAAAATTGCTGCTCTGCTGCCATTAGGAAAACAAAAAACTTGTAATGCATCGCTGAAAAGTGAACGTTAGAACAAATACGATGACTGCTTCTTTACATCCAATATACTTCATTTACACTTAAAATATTATTTTTAATAAGTGTTTCAATTGCAGCTAATAACTTAACTAGGATTGTCATTGTTTATAAAAAAAATATTTCTATTTCAGATGCACTCTACATTGCAGCCAACTCCTGTAAATAACATGTCATACTTCCAGTACAATTATGGGTCTCAAGCGAACATACCGTCTATTCCATCGCAGTGTTTTGTCTTGGATCTATCAACAAGACAAAAACGGCGAGAAGCCACCCCTGACTATACTTATGGCTACCCGAGTCCCAAATCTAGTCCAAATTCAAAAACAAGCCAAGATGAATGTACATCCCTTAAGTGTTGCACTTCACCATTATATATCGATGAAGTAAAGGAGCAAACGTCTCCTCGTAGCCATGTTGATACGGACAGTTTATCTATGTTACATTCCCCAAGAAGTCCTGGTGCAAATTCAATTTCCACATCTGAAGCTTCTTTTCAATCAGATTCTACAGGACTTAGATCTCCCAGTAGCAAAAAGAAATGTATAAGACCTTTCAAAAGTTTGGCGAAAGTATCTGTAGCCTTATCTGTTGGGGTTATAGACCACCTGGACTCAACGTATCCTACTTCCTCATTTATCTTTGATGAGCATGACTTAGGTCCAGAAGAAACAAAGCGACTAATAGAAGAATCAGCGAGAAAATATGCAGAATTTAGGGAAAAAGTGTTAATGGAATTACACAACAATAATCACGGCACCAACAACAATATGCGAAGAATACAAAATAATGGAAATCGTGTGCATGACACCGAGTATCTTGAAAAGAGAAGAAAAAATAATGAAGCTGCCAAAAAGTCTCGCGACGCGAGAAGAAACAAGCAAGATGAAATAGCTATAAGAGCAACATATTTAGAACAAGAAAATATTATGCTCAAATATAAAGTAAGAGCAGCGACGGAAGATCTTGAAAGACTAAGAACCATGGAATTGGCAAGCAACATGATAAAATCATGAGAAAACCAAAAGAATGATTTAAACATCAAAATTGGCTGTGATAAACTCAACGACGCTTCTTGCTCTATCGTTGCAGAATAGACTTTTCTATTAATGGTGCTTAAAAATTTAAAGGCTAAGACACTTAATTGTATGTAGGTATTTAAGCATCCATTCTTTTACTTCCTGAAACCTGTGTTGTAAGTGCTATTTAAAATGAAAGATCAACAATATTAATATTATATTGTGTACGTAAAAAAGTTGCCAAATTTAAATTGATACTAGCAATTTATTATAATCATTTTTCTAAAACAAAAAAATTAAGTCAAAAAAAAACTAATAATTAAAAGATACTTTTTTAGGCTTTAATTTTGAATTACAAATTATATTTTACTACTTGGGTCTAAAGGCCGTTTTACATGCTGCAATTCTTCTTTGCAATATGCAATAGTCTTGAACAAAGGCATGCGCAGTTTGACAAAAGGTACAAGTGTCTTGCCACTGCGCATGCTTTTGCAGCTTGTAAAACGGCCTTTACATACGTGTTATTGAATTGCAGTGCTATTGACCTCCTTAAGTACACAGAAATTAAGAAACAACTACTAATATTCCTACACTTGTTATTTATTGCTGCTTGGTTTTAAAAAGTATATCAAAAATATTTAAAACAATTCAGATATTTTATAAAATAATATCTTAAATCTTAATAATCAACTATAAAAAATGGCTAAGACTTTGCTTGTAAGGCCAATTTCGAGGGAACGTTTATATTTAAATATTTTTATAAGCAAAGTTATTATCAATATGATTATTTTTGTATCATTTTTAGGGTTTGATCAAATATAAGATTTTTGAAATATAAATGAACCAAACACTTACTATTTCTAAATCTTTTGTATTATAAGAGGTTTTAGCACACTTTCTAATTAAAAAAATCGCGTCTTTATGTTTAAACAGGACAGTTTATGTCAATAAATCTAACAATGTTCCAGCTATTTTAAATTAAAATAATTTATTTTGTAATTAATACAACTGTCAAAAATACTAATTAATTGACATAAGTAACCACGGCAGTTAAGCTTTGGCACCTGTTTGTAATTCTAAAGCACTCTTTATAAACTTTTAATAAGAATAAAATGTGGTGCTGAAACTCTGAATGATTTTCGGAATTATTTTAAATTAAAATCTGGGACTTAGTTGGCTCTATTTGATTTGAACTAGGTGTATCTTTTTAGTTTAAAATTAATCACAGAATAAATGCCATACAATATCAATTGTATTAATGTCATAACCGAATAATGGAGAAAAAATGCATAATGTTGCTCGTTTGTACGCTACTGGTCGGTAATACTGGCAATAATGTAACATGAAAAAAAAACGTTCTGTTCTTATTTCACTTCATTTTAATAATACAATTTTAATATAGAGGGAACATTTCAGAAAAATAAAAAAAAAGAATACTGATGGGGTTTAAACGCCCAAACAACTCACCTCTAAATAAGAGTATGTATATCCAAAGAAGTGACTTAATAACTGGCTAAAACTATAAAACGTTTTTATTTGATCTGCAAGTCAAGGGTCTGTTTTACAGTATCTGAAAATTTAATTTTTATTTTTCTAAATCGACTATGTTTTGTTAATTTACATTTATAAATACTTTAAAGTCCAATCTGAATACTAGGATAGGTCTTAATCTGTTCTTTCTGTGCTTGTATACTTGATTTTAAAAAATATATCTTCAAATTAAATTATCTGTGTTTGTACCTAATTAAAATATTTTAATATATGTAAATAGATGATAATACGATTATTTATTTTTGGTTAGACTATTGTGATATTATTTTCTTATTGTAAGTAAATTGTATAGTCTAGTGTTAAGATTGTATGTTGGAATTAAAGCATTATAAACATTTCTATCTTTTTTTTAGTTAATATAATGTTGTACCATTAAAAACCTTGTTAAAGTTAAAATCCTATCCTCATAATTAAATTCATTTATATTATTGGTAAGTTAAGGTGATTACCAAATTTTAAAATATTTTATATTTTGGTTTTTTATTTTATTGCCAATACTAATTTGTGCACTTCAAGAACTATTTTAAACACTTCAATCTATACTCCTTCTCTCTCCATATATATATATATATATATATATATATATATATATATATATATATATATATATATATATATATATATATATATATATATATATATATATATATATATATATATATATATAATATAGGGAAAGAAAGTATTGTAATCACCCTCCAAAATGTTTTCAGATCTTTACGTTTCAAGCTTTCTAGATGCAGAAAAACAAGTTTTCTCAACTCCGTCGATCTGTCTGTCTGTTCGCGGCATGTCTAAAAAACGAGTTACCCGATTGACTTCAAATTTTGGTCAAAAATTAAGGGTCATATGGAGATGACCTGGTAACATTTTAGTAAAAATCCAATATGCAAAACAAAATGGCGGACTAGTGAAATGTTAAAAAAATTATTACTAAAAAACTGCATATCCAATTTATCTCACATTTTGCACAAAAATCAACTGGTAAAATTTTGGTGTGAATCCAAGATAGCGGAACAAAATGGAGGCTTAATAAAATATTTAAAAATTGAGCCTAAAAAAACTACTTAATGGACTGATTTGAAATTGTGTACCCTAATTAAATGTGGTATAGAAATTAATTAATAAAACTGTAGTACTAATTCAAGATGGCAGAACAAAATGGCGGCCAAACAAAATGTTTGGAATCGTGAAAAAATCATTGTCTCAGGTTTTGCGTATCTTCACGTTTTAGCATCCTTAGATGCAAAAATTTGTTTTATCAGTTCCGTTGGTCCGTCTGTCAGTTTGTCTGTTAGTTCACAGCATAGCTTCAAAACTACTTATCAGATTGACGGAAAAACTAAGGGAATGTCTTGATAATATGTTGGTAAAAATCCAAGATCGCGGTCTAGTGAAACGTTAAAAAAAGTATTACTTAAAAAACGAATTATTCTATTTACCTCCAATTCTGCACAAAAATCAAGTGTTGCACAGGAAAGAATGGGTAACATTTTGGAATGAATATAAGATAGCAAAACAAAATTGGGGCCTAATACAATATTTAAAAAACAGCCTGAAAAAACTAATTATTAGATTAATTTCAATTTTGTGCAAGCATTAGGTGTGATATAGAGATAAACTGGTAAAGTTTTAGTACGAATTCAAGATGGCGGATCAAAATGCCGACCAGATAAAATAAATTTGGCTTATTTCGCAGGTTTTTTCAAATATTACCTTTTTTTTTTTTAATATATTGTCGAACAAAACATGAAGTGTCCGCGTCAATGATTTCTAATTTTTTTTAATGTCAGAACATTTACCCCAAATATTTCTGTTTTCAGTTTGACTGATATCGGTTTCCGGGTTCTCAAAATATGATTTTTACGTTTTCATACCCTTTAAAAAATCGAAGATCTATGCCTATGACATCTAAAATCTAATCCTCGCGAGAGAAAGCCCTAGTTTATTATAGTGCAAATTTAAAAAGAATCGGTTAGCACGTTCTGAAATTATCGTTGGCACAAATTTTGTTCACATTTTTTTTCTAAAAATATGTTTTTAACGAAAATTGTTGGGATTCCAATATCACTTTTTAATCAAAACAAAACTGATTTTTTTAGTTCTATATCGCTTTATCGCTCTCTCTAAGAAAAATAGAACATTTTTCATAAAGGATTAAAATAACCAAACAAAGCTTAAATTATAAACTAGATTATGTAAACAGCTGAGTAAATTATTCATTATATTAATAAAAGTGCAGTGATAGATTAACTCAGATTTACTTCCATTTGCTTATCTCTAGGTGAAAAACCATAAATTAAAAAACAATGAGAAAAATTTAAGTTAACAGTTACAGTTGAATTTTAGTATAAAGGTATAAAATTAAAAAAGAAACAACAAAAAGTCAAATTTAACAGGTAAGATAATTCAGGCAAGTAACTTTTTTATTGTCATTTTGCACTATGTTTCAAGCAAAACTTTCTGTAATCTTAGTTTGTAGTTTGGTTGTAGATCTCTTAATGAAGAAGACGTTACTGGTAGTATTCTATATTGATAAGGATGGGAGTGTTCTCCCCAACTGAAAACTTATCCCGTTTTTCAGAAAATATGATGACTGGGAAGAACTGTGAAAAATATAAAATGTAGCGATCAAAACAAAAAAAAAGCCGTCATATACATCGCAGGTCATCTTAGGGATGATCTGTCTGAGCGAGAATACACGAGTTACCCCTATGTAAACACAACTCTAAGGATTTTTCTATCTAATGTATATTTTATGGTTTTAATTTGTTTCAGTAAGTATAGTCTGAGATGATGGAAGTACTGAGTGATTAGGTATAATATTTTAACTCCATTAGGTTTTTTATTTTAAGTTTTAAGAAAATATTTTTTTAAGGATCGTTGTATAGTTAAATTTATAGCTTAGAATTTTTTATGTACGTCTGATGCATATGTCTGTCCGAATGGTGACTGCCACCGAACGGCAACAGGATTATTTGAAAATGCCAAATGCCGTTCTTTTCAGGGCAAGAGTAGTAAACAGATATATACCCGGAATGGAAATACATCGCATTTTTCTATACCTAGATTGAAATTCAAAACATCAAAAGGGATACTATATAAGAATCTGTTTTGATTTATTTTTATTATTCGTAGTTCTGGCAAAGTCATAATAATAAAAATCTACAATTAATGATGTTCTTATGATGATTACGTTGATTCGCTGATTACAGACACAAAATAGATTTTTGCGACAATTTCATTAGAATATTTTATACTAAAATTCCTTGACCACGAGCTATTTTTTACTGTCAAAACGACTCACCTTGCCAAAATCAACATGATATGATTACAAGGACAAAATGTAGTCGAGCTAGGTATTTTTTTTATTTATTTCAACAATATAAAAATTCTTGAATAAATATTTTGGTGTTTATTGTTTACTTTTCTCCTGAAATAGTCATGTCGAATACCACTCCCGAAAAAATATTCCTCTTGTAATATCCAAGGTTGATGCTTTTTGGCAATTTTACTCATGTTATCATATTTATCAAAACCGATTTTGTTAAAAAAATGTCATTCGCGAAATCGCCTTGCAACAAATTTGTATAACAGTCGATGGTATTTTCAATATGCGCGGCTTCCATGTGGCAACGGTAAAGTTCCTTAAGTAGTGGATTCTTGGGTCATTCATTAGAGATAGTAAAGTTCATTCTCATTCTGCATCATGCTCTTACTGCAGAAGTTCATGCTGCAGTAAGAGCATGATAAATTAAATATCAAGCTTTTAATGTTATAATTATATCGCCTGTTAACATATTAGGAATAGTTTTTTTAATTATTATATTACGAGAGAAATTTACTCTCATAACAAGAGATGAGATGAGAGAAGGCCTTCTCTCGTCTCGCGGCATCATTATACAAAATTGATTGATAATAGAGTATCAAGCCCGTTGAAGATTTCGGATATTCTCTTGGTAACTACAACTGTCGGTTTTGCTCCTGTTGGAGACACTGATGTGGTTTTGTTGTTATGTTGAGCGCTAGTTCTAGTCATCTCTCAATTTGAAGACTGTTCTGATGAAGACCTTAAGTCAGCCATTGTCTAATGTTGGCCAAATTTCATTGTGGCTTGACCGGTCATCCCAAAATATTCATTTTTCTGCTATATAATAGTTCTACAGATAATGCCTTATGTAACCTCGAGAAAGGCATCAGCCAATTAAATACAGAACACTAAGACAATATTAGAGTAAAAACAAGTAATATATTAACTTACTTCAAAAATAAACTAAAAAGTAAACTAAAATGTAAGAAAAACTTGTCTCAGAAAATAAAAAAAAGAAAAATATTTTTAAAAAGCAATCCAATTATTCGAATTTTAAAAGCAGATAAAACAAATAAAACTATGATTATAGGTTCAGGAGAATACAATAAAAAAATTTCGACATATTTTAAAAAAAAGTACAAAAAATAAAAGTAGATCCCACAAATCAATACTAAAAAAAGCACAACGTACTCAAAAACTCTGCGGAAAATAAACTGTTTATTGGGCCAGACACGGCAAAAAGCTAAAAATTCGAAAAAAGTCCAAAATATATGGTCTTCCAAAGCTACACGAGACAGTTACACCACCTAGGCTATAGTATCATGTGTTTAGTCCCCACTCTCAAAATTTCTAAAAAACTTTCTCAGTAATATTGTACGTGTAAATAACTGTTATATTAAAGAATCCCGACAGTTTAAAGGAAAAATAAAAGACATTAAAATACGAGTTAACTCGATTTTAATTTCATTGGATGTAATTTCATTACACTATCGAACCTGTTTCAGTAGCTACAAAATTTAAAGAAAATATAGGACGAAAAAAAATAAACAGATATTCCTAAAGACAAAATTAAAAACGCGGTTGAACTACCATTAAATTCTACATACTTTTGATACGAATATAATTTTTTTAAACAAATAGATGAGTGCCTCCATTTCAAGCTTTGTTACTCAGCTAGTTTTGGAGGATTTGGAGGAAACTTTGCAAATGTTAGACTTTGAGATTCCATTTTTCGTAGATACGTATATGATTGTATTACAGCCATTTCCAAAAATCAGGTTGAAAACAAAAAAAAATTTAACATTTATCACGAAAAATTACAATTTATTATTGGAGTTCAAGAAAACAAAAAGTACACTTTTTAGATATGTCTTTATATAGTAAAAATCAAAACATAAGATCTGAATGTAATACGAAAAAGGATACTGTCTTCTAGATATCTTTCCTTCAATTCCAACCATCCAATATCTCCAAAAAAATTGCAAGGGGGATTATATTGGACTTGGGATGCAACTTATCTAGTGGTATATATTCAAAGTTAAAAACACCCAAAAATAAAAAAGAAAAGATTGCAGCGGGGTTTATATTGGACAAACAGAACAGTATCTGGAAAATATATTAAAGGGTCATAAGTAGAATAAGAAATTGCAAAAACATACCTTCAATTTTGACGAGACTAAAATATTACCGTATGAAACAAAAAGAAACGGGAGCTCCTCGAATACGACAAGAAATATCTAAATAATTTAAGTAAAACCTACCTATCGGTTCTATAGTACCCACGTATAGTTAGGCATAATTTTATGTTAATCGGTTGTAATTGTAAATGGTTTGTCAAATATGTTAAGTGAAAATCGCTACATTGTATTTGAAATTTTACTTTAAAATCTAAAGCTACGTTTAAGGTAAGATTTTTGACATTATATAATTTAATACAGATATTAAAAATCCCTTAAATATGTAGACTTTTGAAAACGGCCTAAAAATTTTCGTAACTTAAAGTAAAACTATTCAAAGATAATGTGATCTAATCAAAACGATCTAACCGAGAAATCCCTAATGAAATTATATATATATATATATATATATATATATATATATATATAGTGCATTATTTTATTATTCTAAGAATTTTTTTTATAAAACAAATTTTGTTTCAAAATTCAATTGAATTTTGATAAATAACATGTAACATAAAAAAATTCAAGAATCAAAGACCGATTATTACTTTGTATAGATAGTCGACTAGATACAATAATTAACCATAGCAGCTGCTCATGTCGTTGTTTAACTAATACGCATGCAACAACATTTGGCTTGGTGTTGGCAGAAGGGTAGACTTTAAAAATTCAATATTATGCTACAAAAAGTGTTCTTATCTATAAATAAATCTAACGAGCCGATGAGCTGTGAACTGGCAACTCGGGGGGTTCTGTTACGCGGAAGTAAAGACAAAAAATTGTCTACTTCATCATTCGATAAGGAGGCAAAAATATATTTTTTGAATTTTTGCATTATTTGTTTATCGATGCCTAAAAAGAAAATATTTTTGCCCTGTTTTAGCGTGTTTTAAAAATACTATTAAGGGATTAATTAAATTAAAAATTAAAACAAAAAATATTCCTTTTCTGGGTACTGCCTCGCAGCTGTGACTGAACTACCCTATATAATGAAAAAAATAATAATAATGTTAATCCTAAACGTTAGAAAATATTTTCTTTTCGGCTTCAGGGGACGGTTTTATCCTACGGTCACCCTGCATAAGGGAAAAATAAATTTTTTAAAAGAAATTTGATATGTTTCACTGTTTTCCAACTAGTATCTAAATTCTAATATATATATATATATATATATATATATATATATATATATATATATATATATATATATATATATATATATATATATATATATATATATATATATATATATATATATATATATATATATATATATATATATATATATATATATATATATATATATATATATATATATATATATATATATATATATATATATATATATATATATATATATATATATATATATATATATATATATATATATATATATATATATATATATATATATATATATATATATATATATATATATATATATATATATATATATATATATATATATATATATATATATATATATATATATATATATATATATATATATATATATATATATATATATATATATATATATATATATATATATATATATATATATATATATATATATATATATATATATATATATATATATATATATATATATATATATATATATATATATATATATATATATATATATATATATATATATATATATATATATATATATATATATATATATATATATATATATATATATATATATATATATATATATATATATACTGCCTATATGTTTATATATATATATATATATATATATATATATATATATATATATATATATATATATATATATATATATATATATATATATATATATATATATATATATATATATATATATATATATATATATATATATATATATATATATATATATATATATATATATATATATATATATATATATATATATATATATATATATATATATATATATATATATATATATATATATATATATATATATATATATATATATATATATATATATATATATATATATATATATATATATATATATATATATATATATATATATATATATATATATATATATATATATATATATATATATATATATATATATATATATATATATATATATATATATATATATATATATATATATATATATATATATATATATATATATATATATATATATATATATATATATATATATATATATATATATATATATATATATATATATATATATATATATATATATATATATATATATATATATATATATATATATATATATATATATATATATATATATATATATATATATATATATATATATATATTCCTTTTCTGGGTACTGCCTCGCAGCTGTGACTGAACTACCCTATATAATGAAAAAAATAATAATAATGTTAATCCTAAACGTTAGAAAATATTTTCTTTTCGGCTTCAGGGGACGGTTTTATCCTACGGTCACCCTGCATAAGGGAAAAATAAATTTTTTAAAAGAAATTTGATATGTTTCACTGTTTTCCAACTAGTATCTAAATTCTAATATATATATATATATATATATATATATATATATATATATATATATATATATATATATATATATATATATATATATATATATATATATATATATATATATATATATATATATATATATATATATATATATATATATATATATATATATATATATATATATATATATATATATATATATATATATATATATATATATATATATACAGGGTCCTGCAGCTCACCTCCCGTCTTTTATTATACCTTAACCATTTATTTTAGAAAAAATATTTAAAAGCCACTATATGCTGTTGATTAGAGAGCACATTTTAAAAATATTCTTGATTATACAGGGTGTTACAAAAAATAGTGGCGCATAAGAGTTGTATTTTTTGAAATGGAACACCCTCTATTTTTTTACATTTTTGAAACACTCTTTACCTAGTCTACAGACTCCTAGAATAGTATCTCTCCTTTTTTAATAGTTTCGGAGAAAAAAGGTAAAATCGAAGAAAAAAAAATTATAGTCTACATTTAAAATATTTATAAAAATTAGATAAAACATCTTAAAAGCTAAGGTAACCTAGTAGCTTACTGCAAAAGGTTTATAGTTATTCTGCTATGAGTATTATAAGTCTTACTTATACAGGGTGACCCAAATTCCATGTCAAACGTTGCAAAATAAAAAATAATTTTTCTCCATTTTTTCAAATGGAACACCCTATATATTTTTTTTCTGTCCGGTACAGAATTAACAGATCAACATTTTTCATTATTACACTTATCTCAAAATTCCTGAAGGTTTTTGAAATATTCTTAAAAAACTAATGTTGTACTTTGTTTTTCAGTACGGTAATTGAATAACCTCACTAGTAATGTTTATAAGTAAGAAGGGATTTTGAATAATAAATAGGTCAGCGTAGTTATAGCTATGGGAAAAAACCTAAAATCCCAACATTTTTTGTAATTACGTTTACCGCATAATATTTGAATTACTGCCAAGAGTTAAGCCGTAAAGACGTTTTACATGCTGCAGGTCTTCCTACAAGTTGCAAGAGACTTGCATAAAGGCATACGCTGACACTTGCAATTGAAATACAACTGCCGCTTTACAGTCTGCAAGACAAATTGCGCGCAATATCTTGCAGGTGCAACCCCTTGCTGCAAGAAACTTGCAGCATGTAAAACGGCCTTAACCTTTATTTAATATTATTGACAAGTGTTGCCCAAATTATTAACTAGAATTTAAGTAGACCATGAAAAACAAATTGTCTAGAAACTGTCAAACAACTAAAACATATCGGCAATTTACTTATTCGTTTTTTAAGTTTTACAAATTGAAATAATTATCGGATTTTTCATATAGTGGTCTTTACCTTCTACGTAGTTCATTTTTCGTTTGTTTGCGTCACTGTTTAGAAGTTTTATTTGAACGTTCTATCGTCATGGAGTACACCCGCGAAGAACTGGTTGATATGGTTTTTGTGTTAGGAGAATCGCATAGAAATGCCTTTTTGGCCAGTAGGATTTATGCGCAAAATTATCCAGAACGAAGGCACCCAGACAGAAGGAGCATGACGAACTTATTAGAGAGATTTATGGCAACGGGAAATGTAAATTATACAAGACCACTTAGAAATAGGCCCGTTCGAACGGAAGAAAATGAATTAGCTGTGCTATTAGCTGTCACGGCAAATCCTTCTGTTAGCCAAAAAGCAGTCGGGGATGCCGTAGGAGTAAGCGAAAGAACTGTTCAGCGAATTTTAAAGAGCCATACATTTCATGCATATCATATTCAGTTGCATCAAGAACTCCTTCCAGCAGATTTTGAGAAACGTGTTGACCGTTGTAATTGGGCACAAGCTAAAATTAGGTTAAGCTTTGATTTTTTTGATAAAGTTTTATTCTCTGATGAGGCCACATTTCATAAGAATGGATTTGTAAATCGTCATAACTACCATTACTACGCCGACCATAATCCAAGAATTTTTAGGCAGCTTGATCTACAACACAGATGGTCAGTTAATGTGTGGGGGGAATTATTGGTGAACATGTTATTGGTCCCCATTTTTTTAATGGACATTTAACTGGAGCCATGTATCTCGACTTCCTAGAAAATCACTTGCCAAATTTGTGCGAAAATTTGCCGGTTAATCTGAGAAATACAATGTGGTTGCAACAAGATGGTGCTCCAGCACATTTTTCGTTGCCAGTTAGGGATCATTTAAATAATAATTTTCCAGATCGATGGATTGGAAGACAGGGAGCAAGTGCGTGGCCGTCCCGGTCGCCTGATCTAACGAAATTAGATTTTTTTCTATGGGGCTACGTTAAGGAAATTATTTACAACAAACCTCCAACAACTCCCGAAAATATGCAGCAACGGATTAGAACCGCATTTCAAAGTATTACGCCCGAAGTATTAAGAATAGTAGGAAGATCTTTTCATACCCGTCTTCGTTTATGCCTCGAAGAGAATGGAAGACATATTGAACATATGTTCTAAGTAAAAATTAATTTTAGCAATAATTAGATATTTCTTAATAATGTTAAATAAAGCTGTTACACCTTAAGTCGAGCCTTAACTCTTGGCAGTAATTTAAATTTTATGCAGCAAACGTAATTAGAAAAAATGTTAGGATTTTAGGTTTTTTCCCATAGCTAGAACTACGCTGACCTATCTAATATTTAAAATCGCGAAGGTATGAACATTACTAGTGAGGTTATTCATTTATCGTACTGAAAAACAAAGTACAACATTAGTTTTTTAAGAATATTTCAAAAACCTTCAGGAATTTTGAGATAAGTAATAATAATAAATGTTGATCTGTTAATTCTGTATCGGACAGAAAAAAAATATATATAGGGTGTTCCATTTTTCCACATTACTAGTGAGTTTATTCAATTATCGTACTGAAAAACAAAGTACAACATTAGTTTTTTAAGAATATTTCAAAAACCTTCAGGAATTTTGAGATAAGTGTAATAATAAAAAATGTTGATCTGTTAATTCTGTACCTGACAGAAAAAAAATATATAGGGTGTTCCATGTGAAAAAATGGAGAAAAATAATTTTTTATTTTGCAACGTTTGACATGGAATTTGGGTCACCCTGTATAAGTAAGACTTATAATACTCGTAGCAGAATAACTATAAACCTTTTGCAGTAAGCTACTAGGTTACCTTAGCTTTTAAGATGTTTTATCTAATTTTTATAAATATTTTAAATGTAGACTATAATTTTTTTTTCTTCGATTTTACCTTTTTTCTCCGAAACTATTAAAAAAAGAGAGATAATATTCTAGGAGTCTATAGACTAGGCAAAGAGTGTTCCAAAAATGTAAAAAAATATAGGGTGTTCCATTTTAAAAAATTCAACTTTTATGCGCCACTATTTTTTGTAACACCCTGTATAATCAAGAATATTTTTAAAAGTGCTCTCTAATCAACAGTATATAGTGGCTTTTAAATATTTTTTCTAAAATAAATGGTTTAGGTATAATAAAAGACGGGAGGTGAGCTGCAGGACCCTGTATATATATATATATATATATATATATATATATATATATATATATATATATATATATATATATATATATATATATATATATATATATATATATATATATATATATATATATATATATATATATATATATATATATATATATATATATATATATATATATATATATATATATATATATATATATATATATATATATATATATATATATATATATATATATATATATATATATATATATATATATATATATATATATATATATATATATATATATATATATATATATATATATATATATATATATATATATATATATATATATATATATATATATATATATATATATATATATATATATATATATATATATATATATATATATATATATATATATATATATATATATATATATATATATATATATATATATATATATATATATATATATATATATACCTTGACTTGACCCTTTTTCAATAATTTTTTTTTTCTTAATTGATTTAAGGTCATTATATTAAACAGCAAATTAGAATGTATCTTTTAAAACATATATTTGATGCCTTGGTAACGTTTCGACCATAGTTTTGATCTTTTTCAAACCTAAAAGGTTTTTTATCGCAATTTCTAAATAACAAATAAATGTATTTAAAATTTAAGACTTACCATAGAACGTAAAATTAACAAATAAATAATGCTACTAAATTATATATATTCTGACATTTATTTTACATTTTAAAATTACTGGGACTTTCATTGTGTTAAAATCAGACAAATACAACGACTGTGAGTGATTATATTGATGATATATATATTTTATTTAGGTTGTTAATATCTTTTTTGTCGTTTATGGCATCCTTGTTTTTATGAATTTCAGCCATGTCAAAAAAGTTTGTAATATTTTAGCTTGTTCATAATTAAATGTATGATTTTTACATATTTCGTGGTTTGTTAATGCTGTGGTGTTTTTTTTTGTCCTATTTGTGATCCTTTAGTCTATTTTCTAAATATTAGCTTGTTTGTCCAATGTAAACACCTTTGCAATTGTTGCAAGGAATTTGATGAACTATATTGCTTTTTTTATTAATTGGCGTTTTAGTTTTTAGGTTACTGAAATGTTTTGCCAGCAAGTTATATTCTTTGTGGCTTGTCTCGATGTTATATTTTATAAAAAAGTTTGATTTAATATTAGAGTTTTCAGAATTGTAATATCTATGAATTCTGGTTTTGAATAATTTATTAACTAATTATGACGGATATTTGTTTAGTTGCAATGTTGTTTTAGCTTTTCTAATAGCTTTTTCTCTGAATTCAGGATCAGAAAGTTTAATTGCTCGATCTGCCAGACCAATAATTACAAATTTTTTTTGAGATATTGGATGACAAGTGGTAAAATTTAAATATCGAGAGGATCAAATTGGTTTTGTGTGCCATTCTGTTTTAATTTCATTCCTATGTGATGTAAAGTTAGGTCCAAAAAATTGATTCGATTGTTCTTTTCCGTTTCGATTGTAAATTGTAGACTTTTGTAGTATTGATTGAAGTGTTTTAATATATTTTCTGCTTGATCAGTTGGAATTGCAGTGATACAATCGTAGACATAACGATAAGAAAAAAGGTATAATAAATTCCAAATTTTTCTAGGACACTTTCTTCTAGATCATCCATTACTATTTGGGCAACCACGCTTGAAATCTCCCTCTATTTGTTTATATAGGCTGATCCTTGTATACAAAATACGTAGAATTTAATGTTAATTATAACTCCTTTAGGAATTTAATTTGGGGTATATCTGTGTATTTTTTTATTTCAGATCATTTCTTTTTAATTATTTTGGAAGCCAATGAGACCGAAACGTTGGTATACAGAGATACAACGTCAAGAGATATTGGTTGGTAATGTTCTGCAACTTCTACATTTTTAAATTTTTCTTTAAAATGATAGAAATCCTTGATATAGTAATTATTTTTATGTATAATATTTCTCAGGATTTCTTTTAAAAGTTTATCATGATTTATTTTCGTTACAAAATAAGGTCCTTAGATAAGGATTAGATGCTCTAAATAAATTAAACCATGTAATCCTTAAGCAAAAATCTTTTTTTAAACAAAAAACAACGTCAATGTGGGTAGAAAACTTAACCGAACAAAACATTCCAAATTACGCAATTGAAATTTTAAGCTTAAGATCTAATTTTGCAACGGAAATAAATCATGATAAACTTGTGGCGACTACTGACATATCAAGTAATATGTATAAAACGGTAAATAACAAAAATCATTATAAAAGTTCTAAAGGTTGATAAAACAAATAAAACTGTATTAAAGTATTAAAAGATGACGCAAAAACATATAAAAAAATTAAATGAAAATAAAAAAAACACACATGGATATTTAATATACAAACAATTTATATCAAGGATATCATTTTAAAGATATCGTTTGATTGTATCACTGCAGTTCCATCTGATCAAGCAGACAATATATTAGAACACTTCAATCAATACTACAAAAGACTAGGATCTAGAAGAAAGTGCAAAATAAATAATGTGGAATTTAATATAATTTACAATCGAAACCGAAGACAACAATCAATTAAATTTTTGACCTAACTTTACATCACATAGGAAATAAAATTAAAACAGGATGGTACACAAAACAAATTTGGTCCTCTCGATATTGAAATTTTACCTCTTTTCAACATCTTTTGTTCAAAGGCGAAAAGCTCTAACATATAAAAGCGAATTTTACTAAAGTCGTTTTTCTATAAAATTTGTGCGTGGTCCTTTATGATTTTACAATTTGGGCTACAGGTATATAAATTAATTACACGAAAAAATCATGGGGTGCCAAGTAAGTTAAGAACACAGGTGGTCCTTCATCTTCATCCAAGTTTGGTACCTTACCATTCATCTAAATTTAACTTTATAACCTTAAGTAAACGCAAATGTATGACAAGTAAATATAAAATAAAATTATATTAATATACGACAAGAATGTTCGGGTAAAAGATATTTTATTAGGTATCAATCTGACAGTATTAATAGTAGTAATTAATACGTAACTACGTAAGCTCTCCTGACTAGTTGGCATACCAAATACCGAAACAAGTAGATATCGTAAGTAAAAAGCCAGAGAGTTTTTAATAGTTTATATGATATATAAAATGACTTGCCTACTATGTTAACACGGCTCAGGTTTCGACTCGGCAAGCAAATCTCACGATTGCCCGTGATTTTTCAGCTTTTCAATGTATAAAATGTTTGTTATTATGTGTGGCCTGTTCTTGAAAACATTCAGCAGGTTTGGTAGATCACATCACAATTACAGTTTTTCAGATTATTGCATTTTAACATAAGACATAATCTAAGCTTAGTAAAAATTAACAAATAATATCAGTTAAATTCGAAAAAATTTATGAACAAATAAAAAAAATGAAAATAAAGCCATTAAATTGCATTTCTGCAAATGTTTCCAGGTATGTAATACAAAAAAAAAACATATAGTAGAAAAAGAGTATACAGCCCGAACAAAAGAATTGTGTTTTTATCTTACATATCCTTTATTTACAAAAAAATATAAGTTTGCTATACAAAATAAATAAATAAGGACAGTTTTAGAACAGAATAAATGACCTAAATATAAGTAAGTTTGTATTAACCACTAAAACTGAAATTACTTAATTAAATTAAGCGAGTAAAAAGGATATATTTCCAAAATATATCAAGGCGTTATTCTGAATAAATATCATTATAAATACACTATAACTTTACAACATTTGCCTATAATAATAATCATTATATTGAATCACATCTCTTAACATGTCCCTTCCTCGAATATTGTCTATTAGTTTAATTTTTAGTTCTAGAGCTTCTTGTTCTAAAAAAGTCACTCTAATGGCAAGTTCATCTTCTTTTGCCTTTCTTGTTTCTCTAGACCTCCGGGCGGTTTCATTATTTTTCGTTCTTCGCCTTAAATATTCTGGATCGTCTTTTCGTGAAGTTAAAATTCTTCTCATATTTTTATTGAATTGCTTTTTTTGTCGACTTTGTTGAATTAAAAACTGTTCTCATTGTCGCCGGTCAATACAATTTCTGCCGTTGCTCTGTTTATTGCCTAAGTCTAAGGAATTACGCGGAAGTGCTTTAAATGGTATTTTGCCTTTTGTACTTTCAGTTATTTCTTCTTTTTTCTTAATATTTGCCTTTTTGGAATCGTGTGATACTGATGAGCCAGGGTTGAAGTTAGGCGGAAAATGAAATAACTGAATATTTGTTTTTTCATAACATGGTCCGACATTGGAGTGACAGTAAGGCGTAAAAACTTCTGAATAATATACTGGCAGAGAATATACAAATGTAGTACATATTGGGGAAGGCAGCACATAAAAGTTTAAACTCATATTTTAAGAACTCACTCTTCGGTAATCTTTACACGTTTTAACTGTTTTACATTGTTCAGTTATGTACGAATGTTTTGTAACTGGCTGACAAAAAAATTTTGGGTAATAGCAAATGACACCACAGTTATCTAAAAATCACCAAATATTAACAGATCTAATAAACAGTTTTTATTTAAATGTTTTGAACTAATTCGGAGCCCCATTGCGTTAGGACTGTATTTGTAGGTAAAAACGACCCTTTGTCGGCTGTTATTTTAACACTAGTTACACAATACCATAAAGAACATACAATGGAGAGTAATAATGATATTTACAAATAGAATTACCATTTATGTAAATTTGGAGCAGAAAACATGACAATAAAAGGCCTAAATATTTTACAGTCTATGACTGTCTGCTCCATTTTAGGGTATCGGCGCTTGCAAACGGCCAAAAAGTGGATAAAAAGTAACGGTAAAGTTATAAAAAATAATACTAATGCCCTTCCATAAAATCAAAAACAAAAAATATTTAACTGAATTTTTACAATATATAGTTAATATTTTAAGATTTAGATATACTATATAGGGTGTCAATATTATATAATAGTTATTATACCGATAATATGTTTTAATACTGCCAATCAATGCTACACTGAAAACCATACGTATTGCTCTACGTACAGCAACATCATATTTTCAAAATAATTGTTAACATATTTAAACGGACTTGTTAAGTACATAACGTACTTGTTAACTTAACTCCAGATTCTGTTCACTTGTACACGAGTTGTACAAATGAATAGAATGTTTTTGAGATATTCATGCACTAAAATTTCCATTTTGATAATTTAAAGGACTGTAAAATCTAGAATATTTTGCTTGTAGTAAAACATACTCCACATTTTGATCTTAGATTTTATCAATTCCTATCTAAAATCATTCGCGGACAAGAACGACATACATATAGACCAACTTTGCAACTTGACATACTTCGTGTCCGAGAAACATAGCAACAGCAGATACATATGGTAAGGCAAACATATATTGCGCAAGCTACTTCTTAAATGACCACGATGATTTCTGACCGTATACCCAAGAAATTAAGAAAAAAAAAAATCAAAAAATCATCGATAACACGAGAAACGTGCAAGTTATAAGAAAAACTCATATCACAAAACATGTAGAGGGGAACGTAATGCATACATTTTTACACATTGACCATCGAATGGTACGTAGTGGTACATGAGTTCCAGTTATATAGAATTTTACTTTTCGGCCTAAATCTCCGAAACGAAAAGGTTTAGATCGGATGTCTGTTTCAGAAAACTTAATACAAGATCTATTGAAAAGTATTATGAAATCTGTCTGTAAAAAAATTAGGCATAGGGAAAAACAACAAAAAATATTTTTTTTTGTCTGACAGATCTCTTTTCCAGGGGTTTCAGACCAAATGTTTAATGGGTCTCGAAGTCTGTTTTTTATCGACCCAGAGGCATAGCAACAGCAGATTTTGAGATATCAGGTCCGCAAACGATTTTTTCCAATTTTTTTTCCGTACCTAGCGAATATACTTTGATTCTAAACATTTTTAATTCTTGTGCTTTTCTCGAAAAAAAAAATTCCAAATGAACCGAGTCATCTGCGATCAAAAGCGACCCGACCAGGGCCAAAAAGTAAATAATTTAAAAAAAAAATTGGATAATGGCTTCCTATAAAAAAGTAAAAATAGAAGTTTTTATAATTTTATATATTTGCCGTGAGCTGTAGATATAAACTATTTTTTACTTGTATTGTGTATTTTTTTTTAAATACAAGAAGTTTCAAATAAAAACGTTTTGGTTTATCGTGTACTGTAATTTTAACTCTTACAAAATTTGTATTGTTTTTTATTATATTTTAATATGATTGTGATGAATAAAAAGTTTTAGTTCAACGTGTACTGTAATTTTATGTATTAAAACCATTTATTTTTTTTATGTTTTTTCGTTTTTTATTCTAAAATTTCAAAAGTTCAAATAAAAAAATTTCTTTTCAAGGATTTTTAGTTATTTCAAAAAGTACGTAGGACGAATGGTTTTTAAAAAATGGAGTTTTAAAATTTTGGTTCTCAAGAGATGAAAAAGAAGTTACGACCTTTTTTACTTCTCTCGTAAAAGGGAAGTATTGTAATCGTAAAAAAATCACTCTCCGAGATTTTTTCAGATCTTCACGTTTTAGGATTCCTTGATGACGAAAAACATGTTTTCTCAATTCAGTCGGTCAGTCTGTCTGTCTGTTCACGGCGTAGCTAAAAAGTACTTATCCGATTGACTTCAAATTTTAGTAAAAATCCAATATGGCGACACAAAATGGCGGCCTAGTGATTTGTCAAAAAAATTATTATTAAAAAACTACTCATCCAATTTATCTCAAATTTGGAAAAACATCAACCATTATGTTGAAATCAAGTGGTAAAAATTTGGTACGAATCCAACATGGCGGCATAATAAAATATTTAAATATTTTCTAATCATATAAAAAAATATGTTTTATCAATTCCGTCGGCCTGTCTCTGTCTGTCTGTCAGTTCGCGGCATAGCTTAAAAACTGCTTACTTCAAATTTTGGTTAAAAATTAGGGGTCATATGGGGTTGACCAGGTAACTTGGCAAAAATCCAACATGGCGAAACAAAATGGCAGCCTAGTGAAGTCTTAAAAAAAGATTAAAAAACTACTCATCCAATTTATTTCAAATTTTGCAAAAAACATCAAGTATTATATTGGAATGGTCATATTTTGGTACGATTCCAAGATGGCGGAACAAAATGAGGGCTTAATAAAATATTTAAATATTCTGAAAAACTGCTTAATTGACTTCAAATTGTGTGTCATAACTAATGGGGGTATCAATCAACTAGTAAAATCCTGGCACTAATTCAAGGTGGCCGAACAAAATGGCCCCCAAATAAAAATTATGTAATCGTGAAAAAATCTCCCTCTCAGGTTTTACACGTCTTGACATTTTAGCGTCTCTAGATTCCAATAAAATATGTTTTATCAATTTCTTCTTTCCGTCTGTCGGTATGTCTGTCTGGGAGTCTGTCAGTTCGCGGCATAGCTTAAAGATGACTTACCCGATTGCTCGATATTTATCAAAAATTAAGGTTCGTATGGGTGTGATCCATATACATTTTGGTAAAAATCCAAAATGGTGAGTGATGAATGTAGTGAAATGTAAAAAAATTATTATGAAAAAAGTGCTTGTCCAATTTATTTCCAATTTTGCATAAACATCAAGTGTTAAAGTATCAATTATGTTGGAATCAACTTGTAAAATTTTGGTACGAATCCAAGATGGCGAACCAAAACGGCGGTGAAATAAAATATGTAAAAATTCAGCCTGAAAAAACTACTTAATGGATTGATTTCAAATTGTGTGCCATAACTAATTGTGGTATAGGACTCAACTAGTAAAACTGTGTTACTAATTCAAGGTGGCGGAACAAAATTTGGCCAAATAAATTTTTTTTATCGTGATGAAAATCATCCTCTCAGGATTTACATATCTTCACTTTTTATCGTCCCAAGATGCCAAAAAACATTTTTTATCAATTCCGTCGGTCCGTCTGTCAGACTGTGTGTCAGTTCGCGTCATAGCTTAAATACTACTTACCCAATTGACTTCCAATTTTGACCAAAAATTAAGGATCATATGGGGATGGACTGACAATATTTTGATAAAAATCCAATATGGCGAAACAATGTTAAAAAATGTTTGTTAGAGTGGTATATTATTATTTAAGATCCAGTAAAAAAACAAGTGTTTTTTTAATTGTGGACGTTTCGCAACTTAATTGTTGCGTCCTCAGGACACATATATGGTGTATTATTTGGGGTTAGGAAATATCTGCGGACCAATGAAGTAGGTAAAGACTAATATGGGTTTCATACAGGATATAAAATCCATGTGTCCTGAGGATGCAACCGTAAATTAGCGAAACGCCGGATATTTAAAAAACGAAGGCCTTTGTTTTTTTACTGGATCCTAACCCCAAATAATACACCACTTTAACATAACAAGAAGAGGATCGTTAATGAAATCCATTCAGAAACATAATATTTGGGATACCTGCGGAACAACGGAGTAGGTAAAGACTGATAATATGTGTTTCAATTTAAGATGGCGAAACAAAATGACGACCAAATAAAAGTTTTAAAAAATCAACGTAAAAAAATCTTGTTCAATTGATTTTAAATTTTGCAAATTAAATGTGAATATGGGATACTTATTGAATTTATTTTAAATCATGCCCAAAAGTCAAGTGTGGCACAGGTAGAAAGGAAATGGTAAACATATTGGTAGGAATCCAATATGATGGAACAAAATGGCGCACAATAAAAATGAAGAGACAGTATATGTAACACATATATACTGTGACTATGTACTGAACTAACTTGGATCACACTTCACTCTTCATAATAAAAGTAATAATTCATAACGAGGGAAGTTCTGGGTAAAGGAATTAACCGATTTTTTTAAACTTAATAACGTTGAAATACGCTTTTTTTTATGGAATGCGGGCAAATAGTTTGACTCTGGCTCGTTCCCTTAAGGACGGATCAAAATGACAGCTGTCAACACAAAACTATAATAGTTTTTCATGTTTTTCAGGACCGAAATAATGATCGTTATAAGACTAACCGTAACGTGTGTTTGTTTTTAATTCGAATAGTCAAGTCAAAAATAGTGCAAACTTTGTTAGAAAATATTCCCGAACGGCAGTTGTTTTCTTGGTGCTAAGTTCGTTGTTTCAGAACTATACTGAATCCATTAGAGTACTCAACCAAAAAGGATGTATCATTTTAACACTCAAAATGGTGTCATTATGGCAGATCAGAAAATAATTGTTTATTAGATAATTAGTACATATATACATGTATAGCAGAAAGTACAGACATAGTTTTCTTTATTACCTTCCCATAACCCAGGATAATTAAAATCTCAATTCTTTAGGTTTCAGTTAAAGGATTAATTTTTGTAAATCAACAAAACTAACATTGTCAAACATATCAGGGGTCACGTATTGTGTGCAGGTATTTTAATAAAATATAATACATTAAATTATGGATATTAGACCCTTATTTTCGCAAAAACTGTTGACTTTTATAAAAAGTGCTCTTAATAAAAAGTATTGAGGATTTTACGGAGATTTAGAAAAAATAAAATAATGTAGGATGTTCCATTTAAAAAAAATCTTTTATAACAGAAAAACGGTTTCCTTACTTTTGTTACTGGCTGAGTAAATATATATATATATATATATATATATATATATATATATAATGTGTTTTCATTCCGGGTGTACATCCGTTCATTACTGTCGTTCTGAAAAGAACAGTTTTGCTGACGTTTCGCCAAAATCACATTTGGCATTTTCGAAGCTTTCTTTCTCGCGTCCGAATAGAGACTGAAGTGTTGGTGACTGCGACGCTTCCTTTTATATCCCCACTCGGGGCCGAAGGTTATATCTGCGCAGGCGTTGGTCGTTAATTATGTTTTCTGGATGGTGCTGTTGTTGTTGCGCTAATTGCGCTTGAGTTTTTGCGATTTTAGATTTGTCGATTATTGTCTTCCATACTGTTGGTAGTTTTAATGACTCGTCCCTTTTATTCAAATCACCTTGTTTTTCAATTTCTATGGCTTCTCGGATTATTCTGGTCTTATAATGTTCTATATTGGCAATCTCCCTACACCCATCGAAATTTATTTTATGGCCGGTTTCCTGATGATGTAGGAATAAAGCTGAGGTTGTTTGTTTATTTCTGATGCTGAGTTTATGCTCTTCCACTCTTGCTGATATTCGCCTGTTAGTTTGCCCTACGTACAACTTTTCACAGTTCTGGCACGGAATGCTGTACACTCCGTGGTTTTCCAGTTTGATTTTATCTTTTGGGTTTCCGAGTAGTTTACCTATAGTTGTTTGTGGCTTATGTATTGTTTGTATGTTGTGTTTCCTCAGAATTATTCCGATTCTGTCTGTTGTGCCTTTTACATATGGTAAGACTACTCGTTGGTTTCCCGGCTCATATTTTTTGTTGTTCGTTGTTCGGGAAACCTGTGCATTAATAGCTTTCTCTATGGTGCGATTTGTGTAGCCATTTTTCTTTAAAGCACTAGATACTACCTTAAGTTCGTTTTGTCTCGTCTGTGTTTCAGTTAGTCGCACGGATCTAGATATTAGAGTATTTGCCACAGCTTGAATTTGTGCTGGGTGATGATGTGATTTTGCATTTAAATATCTGTCTGTATGTGTTGGTTTTCTATACACGGTGTATTCGAAATGTCCGTTATGTAGTTTTGTGACCAAAACATCTAAAAATGGTAGTTTGTTGTTTGCCTCTAGCTCTAGAGTAAATTGTATTCTGGGGTGGATTGAATTTACGTGAGTCAGAAATTTTTCGAGCTCTGCATGACCATGTTGCCATATAATAAATATGTCATCCACATAACGATGGGTGTAGGGAGATTGCCAATATAGAACATTATAAGACCAGAATAATCCGAGAAGCCATAGAAATTGAAAAACAAGGTGATTTGAATAAAAGGAACGAGTCATTAAAACTACCAACAGTATGGAAGACAATAATCGACAAATCTAAAATCGCAAAAACTCAAGCGCAATTAGCGCAACAACAACAGCACCATCCAGAAAACATAATTAACGACCAACGCCTGCGCAGATATAACCTTCGGCCCCGAGTGGGGATATAAAAGGAAGCGTCGCAGTCACCAACACTTCAGTCTCTATTCGGACGCGAGAAAGAAAGCTTCGAAAATGCCAAATGTGATTTTGGCGAAACGTCAGCAAAACTGTTCTTTTCAGAACGACAGTAATGAACGGATGTACACCCGGAATGAAAACACATTGTATTTTTCCATCCGTGAAGGAGTAAAAATCAACACATATATATATATATATATATATATACATATATATATATATATATATATATATATATATATATATATATATATATATATATATATATATATATATATATATATATATATATACATATATATATATATATATATATATATATATATATATATATATATATATATATAGAGCAAAAATATATAATTTCTGCAGGTACAAAACAGCCTACAAGAAGAATTGCTTTCGATGATGTCACAGGGTACCCTCCTGCGAGCATGATTTCTGGGCCTCTACCTTCATCAGGCAGGCTTGTACCCATGGAGATCTGAAATAACAAATTGCTCGATATGACAAAATCGAAAACGAAACGTCTATCATACTGGAACAGTACTACGTGCTAAGTATAACACCTAGCGCCACCTATTGGGGCTCCGGTGGTTTCCGGCTGCAAACCCATAGGAATTTGGCAAAGTATGCACTAGCACCGTCATGCGGAGAGTAGATACTAAAATCAATGCGCTTTCACACACCTTTATAAAAAGTTCTTGGCCGGAAAAGATATATGTAAATAGCAAAAATATATAATTTCTGCAGGTGCAAAACGGCCTACAAGAAGAATTGCTACTAAGAATACATTTTGAAGGGCTGCCAAGTTTAAACGGATAAAGTTGAAGTGAAATGGTTTGCAGTTTTGTAACTTAGTTTTCAATACTCTATCCAATGACACTAGTGACATATCGAACGTAAACTGTCAAACTGACAATTCTGATATTTTACAATAAAATTGACACTAGTGTCATTGGATAAAGCATTGAAAACTAAGATACGAAAGTACAAACCATTTCACTTCAACTTTATCCGTTTGGACCTGACAGCCCTTCAAAATGTAAAATTCTAATTTATTAACTGTCATTATCTCGAAAACAGGAACGGAACTTATGTTGTTTTTATTACAAGCTTTTATTTTAGTTTGACGTGTCCCGGTATCAGGGTTTGAAAAGTAGAAAACAATAAACTGAGTGACATATTTTTAATATATTTTCTTTTCAACTCTTATTAAAGTTAAAAGTGAAAAATAAATAAACGTAAAAAAATTAGAACAATTTTTTAAATAATATATGACATTTGGCAGAAGAGGCATAGAAAGCGTGAAATGAGGATTTTAAGAAATTAAGAGAACATCATTCTTAAAAAAGTAGTTGGATAGCTTTCAATGAAGTTGTCAAGTTTTTAAATAAAGTAAGTTAAATTTAAAAGCAGGAAGTAAAAGCTTTCATTTTTAAATATTTTTTTACGTTTTTTTATTATTAAAATAACTAATATTATGCGGTAAAAATGTAGTCGGTACCTTAAATTACATAAATTTACAATTTATATTTTCAATTAAAAAAATTACTTAATAATCTTCATCTGACACATATATTAATTGATCTGTTTCGACATAAACTGGAGGGGATCGTAAGAGTTCCACAGCTTCCTTTGGAAGGAACGCAAGATTCTTTATAGGAAGTTTCCTTTTACTTGTTATAAAAGGGTCTAAGGATAAAAGCAAAAAATTGAAAACATCTTCATTGGAAGCTGTCCGACTACTTTTTCGAGAATGATGTTCTCCTAATTTCTTAAAATCTTTATTTTGCGCTTCCTCTGCCTCTTCTGTTAATTGTCCTATTGGTAACAAGGCTCTTTCGAAAATTTCTGGCCCGTGGATAAGAAACTTATTTAGTGTCGGTGGCATATTATACCATGGATACGTCAGAACGAAATATTTAGCAGTATCGAGTGCATGCTTTCTAAATTTTTCTACATCAATTTCATGACCACTTGATATAACAATCAGTATGACATGAAGTTGTTCAATAAGGTTTAAGTCCACTTTGGTAATTTCAGCTGAAATGGTTGAATTTTTAAAAAATCGCCTGGCCGTGTTACCATAATTGGTATTGCCAAATCCTGGTTTTGGCTTGTCAACTATCAATCCAAGTCGTTTTTTAAACTGACTTTGGATATGTTTTTTTGTTTCTGCAACCATCACTTTATCCAAATCTCTTGCTTGCCATTTCTCAACAGGCAGTTTATATGCCAAATGAAGAAGGCATTCGAAAAACCTTATCCACCCATTTAAAACCGAAATTCCAAATTCCAGATTTTCGGGTTTTATTGGTCTCTTAAGAATTGTATCGATGTCATTAAAATCTTTAGATGTAGCTCCACATATGTAACACTTTCGTGTAGAGGTCGTTTCCGTAATGGCATTGCACATTTTTCGATCAATCATAGCAAATATCAGGTTGTGTTTTACCTTTAGAACATCTTCACCCACCTGCATTTGACTTAAAGTCAGTTGTTGAATCTTGGCATCACTCTTTGCTTTTTCTGCAAATGAAACAGCTGTAGATTCTTTGACAAATTAAATTTTTAAAGGACGACAGTACTCTGTAGATCCTGCTCTTGGATTCTGCCACACTACCTTTGATCCAGTGACCAACCGATAGGGAACAAAATTTGTTATGAATACCGCTGCATCATAAGCTTCTACACCACAGAATGCCTGTTTGTATGAACTATGACCACTACTACCATCAAAATCCTTTTTGGAATATAACTGAAGATTTTTCTTTTCATCGCAACTTAAAGTACAAATAACATCATTTTGGGCGACAATCAAACGTTTGGTGGTAAGTTAAAAGTTCTTGACCGAGGAAAACTCTTTTTAAAAACAGTTTTATTTATTAAAAAGAAAATTTTAACAAAATAGATTTTTCGTAGCGATGACTTCAATTAAATCAGCTGACTGACTTGGTTATTTTTACAAGTATTTTTTTGCAAGTAGAGGTATTTCTGCCGTCTAGTAGTTGGATTCCCCAAGGGTTCTTAATCGTGCTTTCTTGAAGGTTTGTACCTTTACAAATATATTTGAGGGGTGATCTTCTTGCATGGATCGTTTTTAAATGTGTAGTACAACTAATTTTTTATTAAATATATATTTCGTGGGATTAGCTTTGGAAATCTAGAATAAAAATACAACAAAAGAGATGTCATAGAATTGCTTTGATTTTCGTTAGGACTTCTGTTGACTGACTGGCACTGGCGTCCGCAACTGGTTTTATGAAGTATCTTGCTGACACTGCAAGATTGGGACTTAGCGTGACTCTTCAATGGTCTGTAGGATGGCTCGTGACGTAACTCGCGGAGATGTTTCAAGCATAATGTGCATAAGCATAATCGAGAAAATAATGAACAGAAAACCGCCAAGTTTTGTACAGATGGCTCCTCCCCTTTTCGCCGCGATTGGCTAAAATTGACTTTTAGGGGATCGACCACGAAATCTAATAAAAGAAGCAACAGAAATCTGACTATATCGTACTTCCACCACTAGACTATATCGAAAAGCAAAAACAATTAAAATTTAGGATGTTTATAACACAATACACAATAACTAGAGACGAGCGAACCCAGGGAAGTATCCTACAAAAAATATAAATATTATAAATTTCCCTTATTATATTTTACCTAGGTGACATGTGAGGGATCGCCAGGGCACTTTTGGAGCCCCTGCTGAAGGTGACAGCATGCGGGACGGTGGCGGCAAAAGGCTGAACAGGCGGGCCTTTGCCGAAAAAAACTGCTACAGCCGAACCTATTCCCGAGAATTTTATCAGAGCCGACATTGTTGGAGACGGAAGTTGTCTGTTCCGATCAGTCAGCTTGCACATATACGGCCATCAAAACAATCATACCAAACTTCGAGAAGACGCATTGAAATACCTACGACAAAAGTGGTCGGAACTTCAGATATTTTCGTTATTTCACGACGACGACATGAAGAACTTCGACAACTATTATAAGTTCATGAGCAAAACCACTACATACGGAACGACCCTAGAAATATTTGCTCTCTCTTAAACCCAGAAGCACATCTTCCATATTTTCTCAAAACCAAGAACAACGAGAACAAAACAGATGTGCATTAAAGAGAGACCAACAATAATAGGCAAACAAACACACAATAAAATGATCTACCTTCTACTAACAGGCGATCCAATGTCGGGACACTTTAAGCTTTTAACACCACAAAACATGAATCCAAACAACAAAGCATCGAGCGAGCACCTAAAGTGTTTTGCCGGCTAAGCTGGCACCCACCAAGGCGGGAAAGGCAGGGCAACGCATGAATCGCATTACAAAATCGAGCGAACCGATTATGCGCGGCCCAAATAGATACTTGAGCCCATTACAACAGCGGATATATCGCAACGACTACCTGCAACTACCAAGGCAGGTAAACCAAGGAAGAGGTTAAAATGGACAGATGAAATGAATCGAACGGTGATGCATTCCTACTACACCGCTACCAAACTTGAGACAATTTCATCAGGATACGGACATAAACTGCATACACTTTTCATAGCACAATATTCAGAATACAAATCACTTATCACAGAACAGAGAGTAATAGATCAAAAAAGAGTCATCACTAAGACCAGTAAGCTCACCCCTCTCGCATTGAAAAGCATCAAAGCTATGGTAGCTGCTGAACTAAACATTTATCAACCAAACATTGAAGACAGTGGGGCAGATACCGAACCGATCCCACATACAAACCAGCCCAACTTTGTGCAAAAGGATCTGCAAACCTCACTCAATGCTCAGTAGGAGCCAGCAACAACCCACGACAGATGACAAGCACCATACAGCATACAGGACAAGTGAATCATTCGCCCAAAGCACCATACACACAGCTACACCTCGGACCGTCTCTCACACAAGCAATCAAAGTAGAAATGAAGTCACATCTAAACAAATGGTCAGGCTCCGATCCTACAACAAGAGATCCTATTCCACGTGTAATCTTCAAACGGGACACACATAAAATCCTAAAGACCATCAACGAACCAGACTATAGAATTATATTAAGTCAATAAAAACATCAGGCAATTTCTTACGCAAATCATGAGTTCGTGGAAAACTAAAATCAACCTGAGAACACAAAAAGAGCACATCGAAACAGAAGAGATCTACATCAGACGAGGTATGTTCCAGGGAGATTCACTCAGCGCTTTGTGGTTCTGCCTCTGTCTCAATCCACTCTCAAACACACTGAATAATACAAACTTCGCATTCCAAATTAAACACAAAAAAAATAACCTACACAAAATAAACCATCTCTTGTACATGGATGACATAAAATTATATGCAAGCACAAAGGCACAGCTAAAGGAACTCCTTAAAATCACAGAAACGTTTACCCTGGACATCAACATGGAATTTGGTATAAGTAAATGCAAGCTACTTCATATCAACAAGGGACAGTGGAAAGACTACCCTACGGAGGAAACAATCAACAATGAAACTATAGATAACACGCTCAAAGAAGAAACGTACAGATACCTAGGCTTCCATCAAAGCTCCAAAATTAACCACAGTCATATTAAATCAGAGCTCAACACGGAATTTAAAACCAGACTCACAAAGCTACTAAAAACAAAACTGAATTACACAAATCTAACGAAAGCTATTAACACCTTCGGCATACCTATTCTTACGTATTCGTTTGGTATCATTAAATGGTCACACACAGACATAGAAAACATTCACAATCTCATACGCTCTGAATTCACTAAACACAGGAAGTTACATCCCAACGCATGCAAGGAAAGACTCACTATCGAGAGAAAAGAAGGAGGAAGGGGAATTATAGATATACAAGCGCTAAATAAAAAACAAATTTACGAACTCAGAAAATTCTTCCACAACAAACAAACTAACCTCCACCAGGCAATAGTGAGGGCAGACAAAAATTATACACCGCTCGACCTGTCTCAAACGAGACACGCAGCAGACGCTGGAAGTAAAAAGGCTATGGAAACAGGAAAGAGTCATCATTGTTCCTCTCGTCATATCAGTAACAGGTCTCACCCCAACAACGTTTACACCGCATTTGGCTCAATTAGCACTTAATACAGACATTCACAGGAACATCCAAAAATCGGTCATTTTGAAAACATGTAGCATCGTTAGATCATTTCTTAATACACAATAATTGTTTTTTTTTCCATTTCCTTTTTTTTTATTTTTATTGTTTGTACTGACTTGGTATAATCCCGTCAGTATAAAATACAACCACAGGAATACTGTGAAATAACAAGTCATAAAAGTAATAATAATAATAATAATAATAATAAAAATAATTAAGTCTGACCGTCTGGGTACTGCATCCAGCAGTATTGAGGACGCTACGGTAATGCGTAGTCCGTACGATCAGCGGCGTCCAGCTGTCCGCTGTCCTAAACACCCAGTATCCCTACCCTCCCCACACTCTAGCCACCCTTAACCCCTCGTAACCTTTGAAACCGCACGGAGCAACTAACCTCGGTTAAGTTGCTTGGGGATTGGCGCCCCCACGAACTTGGATCACCAGGGTCAAATGGTATCACACCCATGAAAATAAAGAAAGCATCGAGCTTCGGAAAAAAAACCGCTGCCTGGGGATCGCTAGAGCATCTTTGGCGCCACTGCTGAAGGTGACAGCATGCGGGACGGTGGCGGCGAAAGGCTGAACAGGCGGGCCTTTTCCAAAAAAACTGCTACAGCCGAACCTATTCTCGAAAATTTAATCAAAGCCGACATTGTTGGAGACGGAAGTTGTCTGTTCCGATCAGTCAGCTTGCACATATACGGCCATCAAAACAATCATGCCAAACTTCGAGAAGACGCATTGAAATACCTACGACAAAACTGGTCGGAACATCAGATATTTTCGTTATTTCACGAAAACGACATGAAAGACTTCGACAAACATTATGAGTTCATGAGCAAAACCACTACATACGGAACGAGCCTAGAAATATTTGCTTTTTCGGAAACCAAGAAGCAACTCATCCATATTTTCTCAAAACCAAAAACAACAAGAACAAAACAGATGTGCATTAAAGAGAGACCAACAATAATAGTCAAACAAACACACAATAAAATGATCTACCTTCTACTAACAAGTGATCCAATGTCGGGACACTTTGAGCTTCTAGCACCATAAAACATCGACCCAAACAACAAAGCATCGGGCGAGCAGCGTAAAGGTCGAGGACGCTGCGGGAATGGACAACTCGACCGAAACGATCACGACCAAGCAAAGGAAAATAGACCCATCAAAAGTGTTTTGCCGGCTATGCTGGCACCCACCAAGGCGGGAAAGGCAGGGCAACACATAAGCCGCATTACAGAATCGAGCGAACCGATCATGCGTTGCCCAAATGGATACACAAATAAATCTGACACAGATCCTAGTCAAACATAACAACTTGAGCCCATTACAACAGCGGATATACCGCAACGACTACCTGCAACTACCAAGACATGTAAACCAAGGAAGAGGTTAAAATGGACAGATGAAATGAATCGAACGCTGACGAATTCCTACTACACCGCTACCAAACTTCAAATAATTGCATCAGGATACGGACACAAACTGCATACACTTTTCATAGCACAATATCCAGAATACAAATCACTTACCACAGAACAGAGAGTAATATAATCACCAATACCAGTAAGCTCACCTCATTCGCGTTGCAAATCATTAAAACTATGGTAGCTGCTGAACGAAACATTTATCAACCAAACATTAAGGACAGTGGGGCAGATGCGGAATCGATCCCACATACAAACCAGCCCAACTTTGCTCAAGAAGATCTGTAACCTCACTCAATTCTCAGTAGGGGCGAAGCTCCCAGCAATAACCCACGACAGATGACAAGCACCATACAGCACACAGGACCAGTGAATCATTCACCCAAAGCACCATATACACAGCTACACCTCGGACCGTCACACAAGCAATAAAAGTAGAAATAGAGTCACATCTAAACAAATGATCTGACTCCGATCCTACAACAAGAAATCCTATTCCTCGTGTAATCTTCAGACGGGACTCACATAAAATCCTAAAGAACATCAACGAACACATAATTCCCGAGTACATAACGAATGCCAGCACAATTGAGGACATTGATCTACGCAGCAGCTATAACCACGATAACACAGAACAATCAGAAACTCCCACCACGACATAGAAACACCAACAGCATAAAACCAAAATTCAAATGGCACATAAGGATCAAAAACAAAATTAACAAAATTAAAAAAGAATTGGGACCTCTTACCCAATTCACGAATGGTAACAAGTCAAAACGTATCACACAAAGTGTAGAAAAAATCAAATCTACATCTCCTGATCACACGCTTACAGAAATCTTTGACACTCTGAAGCAAAAATTATCCGTGTATGCCGCAAGGCTCCGAAGATACAAAGAGTCAAATGAAAGAAAGGACGCTAACAACCCGTTTCGAAGAAGCGAAAAACAGTTTTACCAAAAAAACATGAGCAATGAGGAGGCACGAGTAATAGAACCACCGACCAAACAAGAGATCACAGAATACTGGAAAAGCATTTGGTCAGAACCAAAACTACACAATAATAATGCTTCATGAATTAAAGTGGAAGAAGACAGACACAAGTGCTTGGAGGAACAAAAGAACTTTGCAATGACAACACAAGAAGTTGCAGAAACAATCAAATACACGCATAACTGGAGATGTCCTGGAATAAAAAACATTCATAACTTCTAGCACACTCTCTAGTTTTCTCACCCAAGGAATAACATACCTTAAACCCAAAAATTCAGACAATAAGGATCCGTCATATTACCGACCTATTACGTGCCTTCCAACCCTATAAAAAAACATCACAGCCACAGTTACTAGAAGAATAGAACAACATCTAGCACAAAACGGTGTGCAGCCAAGGATGCAAGGAGCAGCTAATTATAGACAGCGTCATTATGGCACAACCCAGGAAAAATTATAGAAACCTTCATACTGTTTACATAGATTATAAAAAATTTGATTCGATACCCCACAGTTAGCTAACCAGAGTGCTATTGTATTGTATCATTGTATGATTAATTTAATATTATAATCTACTACTTTAGTATTAAGTTTAGTGATTAATATGTACGCCTTGTTGGTTTGATACCTTAGATTTTAGTAGTTTTCTTATTAGAAGCGGTTACATTGTTCATATTTAAGCGAAATATAAATTCTACACCTTTTGCAGCAAATTTCGGTACACAGTGTCACCTCTCGATAAGTAGTTAATTTTGTACCTATATCTGAACTCAAGTTATAAAGAAATAATTTTCAGTAAATGGGATAAGTTTAGCGTTCGTTCATAGATGTCGCAAAAAAAAATCAGTTCAAATTTAATTGTTGGATTTATTTAATTTTGCCGAATTTAATAATTATATACTGTATAAGAAAAACTTCAAATAGCACTTTAGACAAACTGTTTATTTCCCATATATTTTACAGAGTAGATATAAATTAAATTTTATTAATTTTGAAAACCTGTTTTCGAGTCCTTTATACAAGTCTTGGGATTTTCGTTTTCTTTGGCTAGATATGCTGCATTTTTAGATTCGAGCGTGTATTTTGTATAACTCTTCTGTTGCTGTAAAAAAAAACAAATCATTAGTACCCCAATAAATTCTTTGATATAAAGTCGATATTATGTATTAATATTGAACTGTAAATATTTGTATAAAAAAAGGTTGCCTTGATAAATATTTCTTTTCAGATATACATAGGATTATTTTTAGACTATAGATACTATATATACACCACTTCATACTTTCTCTTAAATCTACATTTTATTATTCGTGTTTCCTTTTGCTGTGAATATGTAACATATAAAGGTATTTTCATTTAAGTTAGACATAAATAAACCAAAGGTATTTCTCGATTCAATATTAATATTCTTACCTTTTTTTCTGAGACTATATAAACTACAGCCTTCTTATAATTTCTATCAATGTTTGATGTTCCGAAATTCAGATCGACTTTTGTTTTGTCCATAGTTGCATAATTACTTGGAGCCTAATATAAACTGAAATTTCGTTACGTCTGCGTCTGATGCATTTCCTAAAATAGTTAATAATTGTGTGAATAAATTCCTATTTTATGGTTAAATAATGAGTTTATACAGTTGGGAAAATTCTATTAAATTAAACTCAACTTACGTTCCATTTTTATGACATTTAACTACTCCTGCATTAGTACATCATTTTT
>JAUTXW010005284.1:0-131319 GCA_030620095.1 Kuschelorhynchus macadamiae
CTTTTAGTGCTCGTTAGGTAATATTATATTTATTTAAAAATATATATAAAATAGGCATAACATTAAAATTGCAAATATATCTTAAATGTGATATATCCTTGTTCCTGTAACCTGATGTTACCAATGCACTTTTCTACCGTAAATGACAAGTCCGCAAATATACCAATTTATTTATCTAATTTTATTTATTTTGTTGTTGTTATTATTAATATCCAGCAAAACATAAATTCTGGCATTAGATTTAATTACTTTAAAAAAGTTGAACTGATTTTAAGTCCGAATAAAATGAAACCGATTTACTTCCTTTAATTTTGAACTAACCGGGCTTCGAAATTTTATTTTTGCATCGACATATTAACTAAAAGCTATAAATAAAAATAAACTATATTGCTATTCGAAAATAAAGTGATTAATCTGAAGCACTTTAAACTGAAAATATTATTTCAATATGGCTAATAAAATGTTTCGAAATACTGCGTAATAACAATGTGTATTCATAACTGGACTTACGGACTTTGAATATTTACGTCAAATACCTTTTACGAAAATTTTAGTTAATCATTTAATACTGCATATTTTAGAAAATGGTACAATATAATTGGAATTTTACGCATTTTGGTATAGCTGAAATCGACTTTTATTTAAAAAATATTTAATTTTGTTTGGAATTTAAATGAAGAACATAGTTTTGCATATTTTTGAGGGGAATTAAAGTGGGTTATTGGATTTACACAGAATTTTAAGTTACTTATTTCTACAAATATTTAGAGTGGCGGCTGCTGTCCGTTTTTAGTACATACACTCAATATGTCATACTAAAAAGAGGGAAAATTTAAAAAATTGCGGATAGGCAGAACTTTAATATGTTGTTTGTGGTGATCGGAAAAGTAAAATTTAATGCCGTCATCTTAAAAAAAACCAATATTTCCTGTTCGTAAAAAGAAAACTGGTAGGACCAGGAATTGTAAAGCTCGGAAACTTGCAACTATTTTTCTTCAGACCGAACAATCTATAGTTAGTTCCCAAAAAGACAGGGGGCATCAAAGTTTCCAGCAGATTTTGTGTACAGTGATTTGTGTACAAAAAAATTAAATACATCTGATGTGTTTCATCATTTGTTTGTTAAAGTAACTAACCCTTCTCATTTTTTTTTCGAGTGGCTGTTCCCTAATAGGGCTTCCCTGTAAAAAGATAAAATAAATTTGACGTGTTTCACTGTTTTTTAATTTTTTTTTCGTTTTAATTATTTACAATGTACCTCTGTTATTTGAAAAGATAGGAGGTTGCGACTTTCACGACACTATACATCCCCTTAAAAGTTTATGATGATCATATGGCCCTTTTCGTTAGAAGATACATTTTCTTTTTCCGCTTTTATTTATGTTAAAACTAATAATAATTGACCATTCATTTGGTCCGATTCAATTATAGTAAATTGTCAATTTATTATGTTAAAATGGGGGCGATGTTTCTTTGGAAAAAGCATTCTTCTCCTTCAGAAAAAATTGGCTGAAAGTGTTTTTTTGCCTTTCTTTTCTTCGCCATGGACTTTTTGATCCAGAGCACTGATAAGATAATTTAAGTTTTTAGACATTTATATAGAAGTTCTTTTTTTCTTATTTAGACGAAAATATAATATAATTATAATTTAATACAATTGTCACATAAAGTAGAACTCCAGGCGATATCTACAAAATATTTATTAATTAAAGTTTAGGGTGCATCTCATATATATATATATATATATATATATATATATATATATATATATATATATATATATATATATATATATATATATATATATATATATATATATATATATATATATATATATATATATATATATATATATATATATATATATATATATATATATATATATATATATATATATATATATATATATATATATATGTATGTATATATATATATATATATATATATATATATATATATATATATATATATATATATATATATATATATATATATATATATATATATATACATATATATATTTGAATATATATATATATATATATATATATATTTTTTTTTTGTGTAGTCTAATAAATAACTGGAAAGTGTCACTTTTGGTGGCATAAGACTCTGTGGGAACTAAAAAGCTTCCGGTCAAGAGCATCACTAAATGGGGATAAGTTGTGACTGAATTGATTATTAGTTGGCAAATTTCGAGACACATTTTACTGTAATACAAAAGGGATGATCTTTATTTTTAGTCATCGTAGAAGATAGGTGGTTGTTGTTACCAATGAAAAAGACAAGAACTTTTCTTTTGTCAGTTGGTTCTTCTCTCCGCTTAGATAATAAATAAGGTAATTTTTGTAACGTAAACAAATTTGTAAATATACAAAAGCTTCTATAAATTGGGGTGTTCGATGTAAAATAAGAAAGCTGCTCTTTAATGTCTCCCTTTCTTTATTTTCTGACCTAGTGAGAAGACACTTTTCTTCTATTAACTTGTTTACTCTTCGCATCGCAAGGCAATTCCAACCTTATATGGGGGGAGCAGTTTTTCTTCTAACTCATAATATCAGACCACAATGGAGCTTCACTCACTTAAGAATCCTGTACTTTTCACATCTCAAGTCAATGGAGCAACATCTTCTCTAACTCATAATATGCTCACTTTATCCAAATTTACCTTCAAATATCATAATAGAGCTTCATTAACTTAAGATTCTTGTATACTCTTCCTTGTTTACCAAGTCAGGTCCTTATATTTTCATATTGGGAGCAGCTTTTCCACTAACTCATAATATCCTCACTTTATCAAAAGAAGAGTGGTTCAATTTATCCAAAGAAGAGGGGTTCACCTTCACGCAATGGAGCTTCATTCACAAGGATCATTATAGTGTAGACTATATTTGCCTCTCGTGTTTCGTGTGCGTATATTTTCCTCTGATTAAATACCAACTAATCTGTCTTCTTTTGCTCAACCTATCAAGGACATTCTGTCCATTAATAACTAACTATATTAAATAACCATCCGTATCCATTTGTGGGAGTTATATTTAATGTAGTTAGTAGTTTAAACTAGTATCATCTGCGGAAAGAGTCCGCTAATATCTGGTGTTAACATGTTGTGACATGTTTAATGATTGAATAGATCAGTTTTGAAACTGTAATGGTGTTTTCTAGTAAAATGTAATAAGCTCGCTACATCTAGTCATGTAAACTCGGATATTTACTTAACAAATTTTGTAGTGGCGTCCGTGACAGTTTAATTAACAATATTTGTTTAATTACCATGTTAAATGAAGTTTTACGCATTGTTGGCTATTTCGCATTGTCTCATAAATTCAATATGATTTTGAGCATAAGGAAATACTTGTTTGTAGTTTTATTTTATCAAACATAAAAAATATTCCAGCTACTTTAGAATATAATCACCTTAAAATATGTAGGTATTTAGTTCTTATATTATATAAAATAAATTTTACCAAAAAAATCATGTTTTACAACGGGCAAATAATATATATGTTTAGTTTTTATACAAGTGTGAATAAAGTCTGGAATAACAGAAGTAATTTGAAATTCAACGAATTTCCAAAAACACCTCGAGGGCGTCAATTTCTATTTTTTAGTTGCGCTAAGCATTTACATCCACTTGAAACATACAGCAAAAGGTATATTGTTTTCAGTCGATACTATGATGTCCTTGACTTTTCTAAATGAAACTTCCTGTATATTTTACATTTTTGGATCCTATAAAGAATTCCACAGACAAGATTGTAAGGTTACTTCGGCAGTTTAATAAAGTACAATTTTCAACACGGACATGAAAAGCAGACAACGGTTGCGATCGCTAAAGGCCGTTAACCGTATACCGTCAGTCGCATTTTTTAATCTGTGACTGTTGTTAATGAAAACTATCGTATTTGAAAATAGATGTGAACAGGAATTTAAAAAAACTATTAACATTTGAGCTATTCTATTTCATAAATGAATTTGTTGTTTATCTGAATAAACTTCAGATACGATTATATATTAGATCAAATTTGAATTAATAGAGCATAAACCCCCTCTAGAACTTGACGCACACTTTGTATTTGTATTAATTAAAATTTATTTTTTATATGTTCATATATGTCATCTCGTATGAAACAAATTTTTATTTTTTTTCGTTTTTGTCTGTGATATGCCTACCTACGTGACACGTTTTTATCTATACATTGTAGCTCTCAAAAAAATTTGAAAACATACATACATACATATACATGACCGGACATTGATCTCCTTTGAATACTAAATCGGATAAAATACCTTGATTTTTGATATGAATAAAAATGCTATATTGTATACCCCACACTAAGCTTTCAAGAAGCAATTTCCAACAACAAAAATTTTATAAACACATGGGATATATTATTTCCTGATCCATAAATGTTTCCGAGTATTTTAAGCAGGATATAATGCGACACTGGTACTGATGCTCTAATGGGCCAGTTTTTATCAATTTCAGAATAAGCAGATAGAACGTGGATCATCGTATATATTAGAAACTTTCCAAAATCAACTACCCCACAGGCCTATTTCTTGAAATATGTCTTCCGTAGGCTACATGTTTCAAATTGTTTAAGTTAACTACACTCAGTTCCAAAAAATAACGCATTTGATTTTTGACCCAAGTTCAGTGTTAACCCAATGGACCTATTTGAAGAATTCTGTTTTCGTAGGAGATAATGCCTCTGTTTTTCCAGCGAAAAAGACACAAATGAGAATGTTCGCAAAGGTTCTTGGATAATGAAAAATCTCGAACCATACTTTTTGCTATTTTTTAACTTACCCTGTGTATTAGTTGAGGATTTATATAAAAACTTTTTACACTCTATATGAAAGATCCCTTTTTTGTGAGTACTTTGTTTCTTTATTCATCGACTTACCTCTAAAATTGACCGAATTACAGCTTTTTTGCTGAAACTTTGCCCAGCTACATGAATGTTAATGAAAAAACTTAAACACTGCTTTTTTTTCCTGTTTTTGCTTACACTCTTGTGGAAAGATCCTTCTTCTAAGACAAATTTGTTGTTCTGTTTATTAGTTTGTCTTGAAAATGTCTGAATTACAGTTTTTTTTACCCTTCCATTTTGCCAAGCTACATACTTGTTTTTTCAGAAGTGATATTCTAATAAAATAAAAATGATATGAATGTTACAAAACTTTTTTATTAACGCAACATAACAGTAACTGGATAAAAAAGAACTTGAAGAATGTGCTTAGTACCGAGTGTTGCCTTCTCTGGCAACTCTGAGAGCTTCTAATCTGCGTGGCATACTTCAAATTGGGTTTCTTATTTTTTCCATTGGTATACAGTCCCATTCTTCTGATAACACATCTGCCAATTCTGCTAGGCTTTCAGGAGGCCTTTTACGTGAACGCATCCTTCTTCCTAATTCATACACAATACATATTAACTAAATCAGCAGGAGATAACACATACTGCTCCAAAATGTCATTGATGTAAATTGGGGCTGTCATTGACTGTCTCATGGGGAAAACATGAAGGGATGTACGTCTATTCATGGCAATTCCACTCCACACCATAACTGAACCACTATTAAAATTATCGCATTCTGTTATCAAAGATTGATTGAATCTTTCGTCAATTCTTCTCCATACACTCTTTCTCCCATCCACCATATTAAGGCAAAATCTTAATCAGTAAACAGGACAATTGACTATTCACAATTAGTCCATTCTGCATAATTTTGTACGAAGTATCTCTGAGCAGCAGGATATTGAGGTAGCAATTTACAACCTTTTGCAGGCCTCCTAACCTTTAAGTTCATTTCGGCTACTTACTCACTATTACATTTCGAATTTGGCGAAGATCTTCTTGAACTTTCACAGCCATATTCGATTAACTCCGTAAAATCTGCAGTCTCAAAAAGCGATCATCTCTAGGGGAGGTTTTTCGAGGTCGACCAGAACCCACTTTCCGAGCAAGTGTTGACTACGCCCATCACTCACTGAAGCAACTAATCTTGCCGTTAATTCGGATGTAATTTAGAGCATTTTATCAGTAAAACCTTTTTTTCGTATAAAAAATGCCAATCATGAAGTTAGTAAAATACGTAACTGAGAAATATGGCGGACGATAACAAATTAATTGCCATGGCGACACCAATTGTTTTTTCAAAGTCGATTATGATTCGACATAGTCCATCCGCTGGCTAAGATTTTTAATACATAATTTCCAGTTCCATTAAAAAACACTTAAAGGGTTTTAAGTTCAGTTTTTGTCGCTGATTACGAATTTGCAAGTCTTTTTTTGCGGATTTTACCGAATCGATCCTGTAAAACTTTAAGAGGATCTTCGCTTAGTTCGAGATGCTATGGTGAGTGTACGCCTAGCAGAAGTGAATATAAAGACTAGGAGACCTGCAAAAGTTTAAAATTATTTTTATACCTGAACATTGTTCTCATATTCTGACGTAGGATAAATGCCCAGTCGTATACTCTAGCAATAGTGCCAAACTGCGCGGATCGCCACATTATAGGGCCTGCGAGAAGCCGCGATATGAATGCAGTAGAAAATAAATTAAGAAGGGTGCGTTCTCGCGAACGACCTCTGGAGAGCCTAGCTGAATTGGCAGATACAACATCAAAATAATGAGACGGTGTACCAATGGAAATAATAAGAAACTTAATTTCGAGTATGCTACAAGACAAGAAGCTCTCAGAGTTGCTATAGAAAACCCAATATTCGGGACTAAGAACATTTTTTAAATTTTTGATCACTTATTATTATTTTACGTTAAAAAAAACATTGTGTAAGTTTTTCCATTAAGAACTATGCAGCTTGGTAAGGTTTTAATAAAAAAGCTGAAATTCGGTCAATTTTAGAGATAAGTCGGTAAATAAAAAAACAAAATGCTCATAAAAAGAGGGTCTTTCATAAGGGTGTAAACAGTTTCTATACGAATCCTCAATTAATACACATGGCGAGTCAAAAAATTGGAAAAAGCATAGTTCTAGTTTTTACATTGCTATCCAAGAATCCTTAAGACATTTTTCATTTCTTTCATTTTTGCTGGAAGACAAAGGTATTACCTATCTACAAAAAAAGCATTGTTCAAAATCGATCCACTGGTTTAGAAGATATAAGTCATTGAACTTGGGTCAAAAATCAAGTGCGTCACTTCTTTTGGAAGTGAGTGTAGTTTGGCTAGGGGCTAGGGGCTAGATCCCCTAAATAGATCCTAACTTTTCTGCCCACAGTTATAGTTGGAAATTATCTAAAGAATTCTGCGGCTCTCAACGGATAGAATAGCCACTGTCCGATTTAGAGCCTTCGACCTGCTAGTTAATTTTGCATATAGAACGGGTTTCCGCTACTATGCGGCAATGCTACACAATTTTTGTATTGTATTTCTGAACAAATAGACCTAAATCGCCATATTGGCAACACGGCGCCCAATATTGTTGCGTGCGGGCTAATATTACGATTAAATGGTGACATAAGCGAATTTATAGACTTGTCATTGAACTGTCTATTCGAAGAATAATCGGTTTTTGCATCTATTCTAGTTCGATTTGACTATAATTTCTATTTAATTATGTTTAATGTAAGTTGACAAAAAGCACTAAAACAACAGGCAGTACTCGATATCCTGCAAAAATATAATTTAATTCATCTGTCTACCACAAATAAAGGGCTAGCTTGAAGTCGATTTCAAGAATTTCAACACTGAACAATACATACACTGAAATAGGGTCTGAAAACGACATAACTTTATAAAAAAAAAAAAGAGTAATTTTAAAGCTTTTGGCACAAACACTAATTTGAAAATATTTTTGCTATTTTCCCTTTAATTCCTGAAAGCTTTAATGCTTTGACTTTGTTTCGAAAAGCTAAATCTTTTAAGCGACACACTGGATTAATTACCTGAAAAAGTCGGGATTAGGTAAAGTTTGAAATTGAGCTTGAAACGACACGACACGTTTAAAAAAATCGGAGCATGCTTAACCGAATATTTGTATTGAATTCTGTTAGAGAAAAGTCACTGAAATTAATTAACACAATATGTTACAATAAGTTTTGAAATATCATAATGAAGGCGTTTATTGGTACAATTTTTAAATTTGAAATATCACTTTCAAGTATAAATTCAGGCTATCATTGTAAAAAGTAATCCAAGATAGAATTGGAGTGACTTTATAACACGTTTCCTTTTCCATCTCTTCTTTATGCCCCGATTATCCCATCTGGAGCTATTGATGTGTAAACGGAACACCCGAGTCTTATTTGTTAAAGGGTTATTTCTTGGTTGCGTATACAACTTTATAGATTTTACGTAAAAATAATGTTTTAGGTAAATACGAAATGTTATATTTTTCCGATATTTAATACTTGAAAAGCTGTAATAATAGTATGAAAATCGAAATATTTTCGTTTATTTTTAGATTAGGTTCAGTATTATCTTTTAATAGCTTATATTATTTTATTTAGACGTAGTATATCAAAATATTATTTTGAAATAACTGAGGGGGAATCTACTGACAGAAGATCTGCACACCATTTTTTATTTTATGTGCTTTCTCTATTTTTGTAGTATTTTCTTTATTTCTAAAGTATTTTCTCGTATTTTCACTATTTTCCTTTAGTTGCATTATTTTCGAGGTATTTTCAATTTTTTTTTGTGTTTTACCAATTTTTTCTTTCCTCGTAAAAGGGAAGTATTGTAATCGTGAAAAAATCACTATCCGAGATTTTTTCAGATCTCCACGTTTCAGGGTCCCTAGATGACGAAAAACATGTTTTCTCAAATTCTGTTATTCTGTCTGACTCTTCGCAGCGTAGCTAAAAAACTAATTATCCGGTTGGCTTCAAAATTTGGTTAAAAATTGAGAGAAATATGGGGATGACCTGGTAACATTTTGGTAAAAAATCCAATATGGCGAAATAAAATGGTGGCCTAGTGAAATCTTAAAAAAAAAATATTATTAAAAAGCTACTCATTCCATTTATCTCAAATTTTGCAAAAAACAAGTATTATATTGGAAACAACTGGTATTATTTTGGTATGAATCTACGATGGCGGAACAAAATGGCGGCTTAATAAAATATTGAAAAATTCAGCCACAAAAAACTGCTTGTGGTATAGAGATCAACTACTGAAATGCTGGTACTAATTCAAGATGGCCGAACAAAATGGCGGCCAAATTAAAAGTATGTAATGTTTGTCTGGCTGTCTGTCTTTCTGTCTGGCGTAACTAAAAAACTATTTATTCGATTGAATTCAAATTTTTATCAAAAATTAAGGGATATATGGGTATCACCTGGTAATATTTTGGTAAAAATCCATAATTATTATGAAAAAACTGCTTATCCAATTTATTTCAAATTTTGCATAAACATCAGGTATTATGTTGAAATCAACTGGTAAAATTTTGGTACGAATCCAAGATGGCGGAATAAAATGGCGGTATATTAAAATATTTAAAAATTCAGCCTGAAGTAACTACTTAATGGATTGATTTCAAATTGTGTTCCATAACTAATTGTGGTATAGAACTTAACTAGTAAAACTGTGCTGATAATTCAAAATGGCGAAACAGAATTGCCGCCAAATAAAATGTTTGTATTCGTGAAGAAAATTACTGTCTCAGAATTTACATAGCTTCAGGTTTTAGCGTCCCAAGATGCCAAAAAACATGTTTTATCAATTCCGTCGGTCCGTTTGTCAGTTTGTGTATCAGTTCGCGACATACCTTAAATACTACTTACCCGATTGACTCCAAAGTTTGACCAAAAATTAAGGTTCATATGACCTGATAATATTTTGGTAAAATCCAATATGGCAGAACAATGTTAAAAAATGTTTGTTAGAGTGGTGTACTATTTGGGGTTAACATCCAGTAAAAAAAACAAGTATTATTTAAGTTGTCGACGTTTCGCAACTTAATTGTTGCATCCTCAGTACACATATATAGATCTTATATCCTACATAAAACCCATATTATCAGTTCTTTTACTCGTACGTTGTTATGCATATATTACCCAGATATTAAGTTTCTAATTGGTTTTTTAGAGTGGTGTATTATTTGGGGTTAGGATCCAGTAAAAAAATAAATAGATTCTCTAAAAAGGTTTAAATGGAAAATCGCAAGAATAAGATCAATACCTTTCGCATGCTAGGTTTTGCTTATGTAATGTCATGTTTTCTAAATGTGACTTTTAGAAAACATGTGCCCTAAAAAGCTGGACTCGTATTGAGCAGAAAAAAAGCTGTCTAACAGTCATTTTTAACAAGGCTAAACGACTTATTAATACAGCAAAATATAGTCACTACTACAGTAATTGTTATGTTTAGGTTGCTAGCTCAGAGACTTGAAAATGTTTTAATTTTAAAAAACAAATAAATTTTAAACAAAAAAACCTGTTTTTGAAAACTCCATTGCTATTATAGGTATATAGATCATATGATATTTTTTGTTAGTATTTTCCTCAGTATTTTTTCATAAGAAAAAAGAAAATGAAACCTGAAAATTGTAACATGCACTGTAATGATTTAACAAATTGTATTTGTACATTTAATAGAAGATATTTTTTGAAAGCTAGGCACCGGTTCCCCCTGCACTACTTACCGTACTTCCTGTAATAACAATGGAGTTTCCAAAAGTAGGTTTAGTTTTTTTCTATTTAAAATTTTTTTGTTATTTAAAATAAAGACATTTTCAAAGCCTTGTTAAAAATGACTGTTATTTTGGTAAATTTAGCACATCATAACCAGCATTCTTTCTGCTCAAATCGATAAGAGCATGTGGAAGTAACTGAAATACATTTTCCAGCTTTTGTACTTGATTAATGAAACATGTTTAAGACTTGGATTCGATTTTAATTTAATGCAAAATTAAAATTTACATATGCAACAACAGAACAAATAATTTTTCTAAATTTCACATTTACATGACATAAACAAAACCCAACAGGCGAAAGTTATTGATCTTAAAGCTTTTTAGATAATTTTGGAATAAATATTCAAATTGGATAAAGTATGTGACAATTAAAAAAAAATGGTAAAACACAAAAAAAATTGAAAATACAGCAAGAAATATCTCGATTTCTTGTTGTTTTCATGTATTTTATAGAATTTCTTAATATTTTCATGAATTTATACACTATTCGTGAGTTGATTATTCCTCGGAATTAACCTTAAAAAGTTTTAAAAAATTAAATTGCTTTATATCTTAAATGTTTTTTTTTCTAGATTTAAGCGTCAATTTTACTGTTGCGTTAAAACAGTGACAAAATCAGTCAAAAGTCAAAACATAGAACTTGTTTTATTGTATAGCAGAAAATATTTAAAAATAATTATTCTTATCAAGATGACAAAAATGACACCATACGGACAAAGCGTCTAACTACATATTTATAAAAATTCTATTAAATATGTTAAACCATATAAATAATAAGATTCAAAAATCAAAGTTTTTTTTTTATTTTGAAAAAAGGTAAAAACTAATTATTATATATTGTAACAACGGATTCCTTCTTTGAAATTAATTTTTTAACATAAAGAATTTATAAATTTGGGAGGAATTATTACGCAGGCCTGCTTCCTAATTTTTCCGAGATTCGTTTGACCCTCGGGTGAAGACTGTATTAAAACAAGCATTTTTTTTAATTATCTTAATTGAATTTCTCGCTACGTGCATGAATTCTTATTAATTAAAAAAGGAAACACAAAACAGAACAGTAAACAAATATAAATTAACATAGATAGTTATTTCCCAATAAATTTATTCCGCGTGAATCCTGTCCATTCCTTATTAGATCTTCGAAACGGCCCAAGTTACAAGGAACTAGCAGATATATCCTAGGATTTCCCTGTTAGTATTTACCTTTATAATCGTTTCTTTTAAAACCCGGTTTTTCTTAAATGTCTCTAATTTTACGGACCTTTTCACCGAAAACAGTTTTCTTTTTCATTTTTAATTTGACCTAAATATGTCACATCAGTTTCAGTTTCAGAACTTTTACTGGTTATACGAAGGGAAAAGCGGCCGGAAACTCAAACATTTCCTTACTCTATAAATGTTTGAAAAGCATGAATGTATCATTGTCATTTTTGTTTAGGGGAGAACTTCAGACACGGGGAAACTACTGATTGGAAGAGATTACCTAATCGATCTAACACTGACATAAAAAGAACTTTCAAAGAGAAAAATTTCAGAAATATTATATAATAAGTGTTGATATATATAAATATTATATAGCTCTTATTAGCTTTTCTGTTTTCATGTCATATATAAAAGTAATAATAAACTGCTAGTTGGCCCGGCGACCTTGTTCTGCCTTTCCCGTTAGATGGCACGATAAGTTTTCAGTTGAATTGTAAGAATATGAAGCGCATTCACCAAATTGTCCAGAAATGTTATTGAAGAAAAAAGAAGAAGAAATAGTGTTGAAAGGTCTGGGTAACCAGATGATCATTTCAACAAAAATTATGTAAATTGGTGCAGTATAATAGTATAATAATATAATAGTATATCACGAATTTGCTGAAAAAACTGGCTTAGTACCAATTAAACTTATTTACTTAAAAAGTGAGTAAAATATTAATATGGTACTTTTACCCCGTAATTAAATATTTATTATACTTACATTCTATATTTTTTAAGTTTTAAAATACGCAACAATATCTTACGGTATCTTTCAAATTTGTTGAACATAACTAATTTGAATTTAATTATACGGGTCAGAACTTTGAATGGCGGAATTTCAGGAAACAGACTCAGACTTTCGAATTTGTCTAAAACTTGAGGGGAGATAAGTAGTTTTAAATTATCAAATAGAACGAATGACTGGCAGTTTTCCTTATTAATATTTTATTTCATAAGAAATTATTTAGGACGTGAATGAGAGATATGGCGCGAAACAATTTTAAAGTAGGAAGTATTACAGTTAAAAGCGAGAAAATAATATTATTCTGTTGACATAAAATATTACTTTTTGAAATATGTCTTAGTTAAATAATATGAGCATAAGTTCGAATTAGACTTGTAGCTATATCTATAGATAAAATATTTAAAAACTTTTTAAATGACAAGCTTTTCCTAAAATGCCCCTAAAAACAAAAAAATCTTACAACTTATCACCTTATAGTAAAATGCAGACTAAATAGTCGACCAACAATAAAAACGTGTGTCCTAAATATCGATATCGTATTTTTAAGATATTAGTTTATTTAAACCTAGTTTTTTGAAATTTTGTATTAGCAGAACTGCATATATTATATTAAATGCATATAAAGATACTCGCTCAAATTACATAATAAAACTAATAGACAAAAAAAAGAAGGAGATCAAGGACAAGAAAAAAACTCGAGTCAGTAACTACTCCACTACCCACAGTCATATCGTCACCCATGTAATGAGTCAACCAGTTGTTATCTTAAAATAAAAAATAGTATAAAAAAGTAAAAGGAATTATTAGAATAAATAGTTTTAATATTTAAATTTAACCGTCAAAGCTATAAAATGAAAATGCATATAAAAACAAAATTATTTATTACAAAATATGGCCTTGCCATATGAAATTAAGCAATTCTTAGTATAAACTGCCCTCCACTTAGGTTTTTTGTATAAACATGTTGGTAGGATCCTGAATTTTTGCACTGAACAGCGACCGAAGGCGATGCATTTTTTTTACTTTTGTACGAAAAGGGCACTTCGGACGATTTTTATAAGAATGAGCTAAGAGCATAGCGGCTTCTATTAGTTCGATCGGAATATAAAAAAAATTTTTCTGCGTTTTCAAATTTCCGCCAAACCGGCCAAGTTTCAGACGTCTATGTCAAAATAATAAAAACCATATGTTATAAATACTAAAAATCGATAAAAATGCGCTCTCACACTTCTTTATCAAAAGTTCTTGGCCGGAAAAGATATATGTATAATAGCAGAAATATATAATTTCTGCAGGTGCAAAACGGTCTACAAGAAGAATTGCTTTCGATTATGTCACAGGGTACCCTCCTGAGATCATGATTCTGGGCCTCTACCCTCATCAGGCAGGCTTGTACCCAGGGAGATCTGAAATAACAGATTGCTCGATATGACAAAATCGAAAACGAAACGTCTATCATACTGAAACAGTACTACAAGTTAAATGTAACATTTAGCACCACCTATTGGGGCTTCGGTGATTTCCGGCTGTAAACCCATAGGTAATTTAAATAGTATGCACTAGCACCATCATGCGGAGAGTAGATACTAAAAATCGATAAAAATGCGCTCTCACACATCTTTATCAAAAGTTCTTGGCCGGACAAGATATATGTATAATAGCAAAAATATATAATTTTTGCAGGTGCAAAACGGCCTACAAGAAGAATTGCTTTCGATTATGTCACAGGGTACTCCCTCCTGCGATCATGATTCTGGGCCTCTACCCTCATCAGGCAGGCTTGTACCCAGGGAGATCTGAAATAACAGATTGCTCGATATGACAAAATCGAAAACGAAACGTCTATCATACTGAAACAGTACTACAAGTTAAATGTAACATTTAGCACCACCTATCGGGGCTCCGGTGATTTCCGGCTGCAAACCGATAGGTAATTTAAATAGTATGCACTAGCACCATCATGCGGAGAGTAGATACTAAAAATCGATAAAAATGCGCTCTCACACTTCTTTATCAAAAGTTCTTGGCCGGAAAAGATATATGTATAATAGCAGAAATATATAATTTCTGCAGGTGCAAAACGGCCTACAAGAAGAATTGCTTTCGATTATGTCATGATGAGAGTAGAGGCCCAGAAATCATGATCGCAGGAGGGTACCCTGTGACATAATCGAAAGCAATTCTTCTTGTAGGCCGTTTTGCACCTGCAGAAATTATATATTTCTGCTATTATACACATATGTTATAAAGAATTTTTGAATTTTCTGTATAATTTAGTTTGTCTAATGAATATTGACAAAAACTTTTAAAAAGATACTTCTAGTGGTCACTAATAAGCATACCAAAGTTTAAGTCTTGATTTTTATTAAAACACGTTAATCCTACAATTTAGTTTAAAAATTGAATCGTTTAGTAAGCAAATTTTGAATTAAAACATTTTTTACTTCCCTCGTTTTGTAATCGCGAAAAAATCACCATCTCAGATTTTTACAAATCCTCATGTTTTAGGCCTTCTAGATACCAAAAAAAAACATGTTTTCTCAATTCCGTCGGTTTGCCTATACGTAGCATAACTCAAAAATTACGTATCCAATTGGCTTCAAATTTTGGCCAAAAATCAAGGATCATCATCAAGTGGTTATATTTTGGTACAAATGCAATACGACGGAAGAAAATGGCGGTCTAGTGTATTGTTAAAAAAATTATTACTAAGAAATACTTATACAATTTCCCTGAAATTTTGCACAAAAATCAAGTATTAAGTAGAAATTAACTAGAACATTTCGGTACAAATGGAAAAGATGGCCAAAAAAGAAAGCATAAAAACTTCTTAATAGATTGAATTCAAATTTTGTCAAGAATTAAGTTTTATATAGTAATGAATAAAATTGTGGTGCGAATTCAAGATGGCTGAACCAAATGCCGGCCAAATAAAATGTTTTTAATCGTGAAAAGAAAACACCCCAAAGGTCCGACATAGCTTCAAATCTTAGCGTTTCAATATGTCCAAAATCACATTTTCCCAATAACATCGGTCTGATTGTCGATCTGTGTGTCTGTCAATTTGGAGCATAACTAAAAAACTATTTAGATGATTGACTTTAAATTTTGCTCAAAAATAATAAGTCTTATGGGGTGACCTGGTAACATTTTGGTAAATACCAATATGGCGGAATAAAATGGCGACTTGATAAAATATTAAAAAAATTATCACTAAAAAACTAATCATCCAAATTATCTCAAATTTTGCACAAAAATCAAGTGTTACGTAAAAATGAACTGATAATATTTTGGTATAAATCTAAGATGACGGCTTAATAAAATAGTTAAAAAATCAACCTGAAAATTTGTTAGATTACTTTTAAGATTTGTACAAGCATTAAGTGTGATATAGAGGTAAACTAGTACAATTGTGATACGAATTCAAAATGGCGACAAAATAAAATGCTTAAAAAATCAACATAAAGAGTTTATCTTATTAAGTTGAGGAATTAAAGGCGATGTATATGTGTTAGTAAATGACTATGTGCGGAACTAAACTGGGTCACACATAAGGAGAATAACAGAAAAAAAAATACATTTAGAAAACAAAACATTCATTTAGGCTTGTTTGTACAAAGTTTAGAAACGATCTAATTTTTCAACAAGAACTGCAGTTTTTAATTATTTCATTAGATACAAAGTCTCAGACAACTAAAAAGTACTTTCTACAAGTTTTTATCAAATTCTTTGAGCACAATAAAATTACCAAAAAAATTCGAAAGTTTTGAATGCCACGTTGCTCTATATGTTATGTATTGCATATAGGCCTCTAAAACCAATGCAGTTTTTTGTCGGAAATTTGAAAATGAAGAAATTGTTTTGTTATTCATATCGGACCAATGCTATACTTACTCAGTTAATTAGCAAAAATGCCATTTTTGCACGAAAGTAAAAATATCGGTAAATTTTCCTTACCCGGAACTTCCCTTGCTATGATTTTTTTTTCATTTGTTGGAAATAGTATGACCCAATTTAGTTCAGTATATAGTCATAATATATATATGTAACATATACTGTATATTCAAACAATCTTATTGGGAGCCATTTTGTTCGATTATATTAGATTTCTATCAATATTTTACTAGTTTATTTCTACCTATGCCAAACTTGATTTTTGGGCATAATTTAAAATAAATTCAATAAGTAGTTCTTACATGGACAAACACCGCCATTTTGTTACGTCATTTTCTCATTCAATTTTTCTGGAAAACAAAGAACAAGATTTATTTACGTTGTTTTTTTTATTTGGCCACCATTTTGTTCCGCCATCCTAAATTTGAACCACAATATTACCATTTATCTCTCTATTACACTTAATTCAATCTTGGATTCATATCAAAATGTTACCCGTTCACTCTTATGTAACAATTGATTTTGTGCAAAATTTAAGATAAATTGTAAAACTAGTTTTTTTTAGTAATGATTCATTTTTAACATTGTTCCGCCATATTGGATTTTTGCCAAAATATTACCAGGTCATCCCCAATGACATTTAATTGTTTATCAAAATTTGAAGTCAATCGGGTAAGTTGTCTTTAAACTATGCCCCGAACTGACAGACAGACGGACCGATAGACGGACCGACAAAAATTTTATTTGGCCGCCATTTTGTTCGGCCATCTTGAAGATGTTCCACAATTTTACTAGTGGATCCTTATACCACAATTTGTTATGGTACACTATTTGAAAACAATTCATTAAGCAGTTTTTCCCTGGCTGAAATGTTAAATATTTTATTAAGCCTTCATTTTGTTCCACTATCTTAGATTCATATCAAAATGTTACCAGTTCATTCCAATATAATACTTGATGTTTGTGCAAAATTTGAGATAAACTGGGTAAGTATGTCGCCATTTTGTTTCGCCATATTGAATTTCTACCAAAATAATACCAGGTCATCCCCATCAGACCTTTAATTTTAGTCCAAAATTTGAAGTCAATCGGATAAGTAGTTTTTTAGCTACGCCGCGAACATACAGATACACACAGACAGACAGACAGACAGACCGACGGAATTGAGAAAACATGTTTATCTGCATCTAGGGTTCCTGAAACGTGAAGATCGGAAAAAATCTCGGAAGTGGGTTTTTCACGATTACAATACTTCCATTTTACGAGGTAAGTAAGTAAAATATATACCCAGTATGAGGAATGGGCATGTTATTGAATATTGATTTATTGATAGGTTAGCGACATATCGAATAACAATAGGTGAATAAAAAAATGTCGATACGTAGCTGACCATATTGATAGGCAGCCAATAACATCGAAAGGTATACAAATGTACGTTACCTTTGTTTTTTTTGTATTTCGTAAGGAAAGGAATCCTGAGTAGGGATGGGCGATATAAGAATTTAACTATCCCCTATCGATAGGTGAAAATTGGTCCATAAAATTAAGTTATCGATAGGTAACTACCTGCTTTCTTTTTTTAATCAGAGAGATTTGTTCATGAGGAAATTAAGTTACGTTGTTTATGGAAGTTAAAGAGTTCATTTTTGATCTTCAATAAACTTTAGCTTCCCAACCGCCTTTGACATAAATATCGAGAGGTAGAAATTGACTATCGATAGATAGCAGTGAACTGTCAATAGGTAGCAAAACCTACCGATAGATAAATTCTTTTATCGCCCATACCTCACTCACTCACTCAGGAATCCCTTCCTTCGTAATCCCATTAACATGAATGTGGAAGAGCAGTTGCTTTCTCACGAAAATTTTCGGTAGATTGACTACACAATCTGTAGAGCATCTCTTTTGGCAGAAATATTTTGAGATTTGATTTTCAGTTCATAGAGGACGGAACCAGTATCGAATTTAAGCATCCCTAGGACGATATTTTCAATTGAATTTTTCATGTTATTAATAGCTTTAGGCCTTTTTTAAAAAATAACATAATTGTCATCGGATATAAGTATATGTTTTACATTTCAAGTTGCTTACGTAAATCTCTCAAGATCGACTTCCAAGATTTGAAAAGTTAAATAACAGTATAATAAAATACTAAGTTCATAAGACATGATTTTATAGCACAAGCTCTAGGGGTGAGATATGTCTTATGAAACGACTATTTTATACTATTTATTATTTTTTCTATTTCAAAAAAGCATAAAAAAATGGTTGGTGATTATTTTCAAGATTTGATGATGATGATGACATAATTGACAATTGCATGCGCTCCATTTCTGTTTTCAAATTGTGAGATGTGACGGGTTCAAATTCAAGATCACCATTACTCAGCATTGTCAACTTTGTAGATAAAAATGTAGGGTCGAATAAAGTGCTATTACGACACCATTTTGCATTTCCAGAGGACATCATCATCTTCTGAGTGCAAAATAGAAAATATATAATTTACGAGGAGAAACTGACTATCCTAGAAAAACACTGCTCAAATTTTAAATATTTACATATGTATGAGTATTCAAAAAATCGTAAATTACCTGAACACACACATACAACTTTTAAAAAATATTTAACTGCTTCTTGTGCGTTGAATAATTTTAGGTGGTTTAGAAATATCGTGTTTAATTATTTTTTTTTGATTTATATTTCTGTATAAGTGTTCTTCCAATTAATAGACAAGCCTACTCGAAAACTTTATCCCCTTTGAGTCATACATCATACAAAGTTTCGTTCAAAAACTTTCAACATTACTTTAGCTTTAACACTCAACGTATTTAAAGGGTAGGTTACCCCATTTTGGAAAGGAAAGTTCGAGCTGACTTTGCATCAGTCCCGCCTTATTTTAACTAGTGTTGAGACATTATATTGTCTCAATTGGATTCTGACTGTAATTTTCTTCGCAAGCGAATAGACGGGTTGTAAAGTTTTCTTGTTAAAGATAGCTTCTGAATTTCTATCCTAGAATCAAAATACCCGCCACAATCTTATCAAGTTATCTCTAGGGAATTTTTTATTTTCTTTAATGTTTTTTCTTATTTAATACTAGCTATTAAGATATAGAAAAAACAGATCTTTATGAATCTTCTTTTATTAGGAATAGTGAAGTGTGGCACAATTAAGTTCGTTATATAGTCATTTAGTAACACGCAACATTTATAATGGGCATTCTCTTGTTCCACCATACGGGATTCGTATCAATATTATACCGGTTTCTACCTATGGCGCACTTGATTTTTGGCATAATTAAAATTAACTTAAATAAGTAGTTCTTACATTGACACATACTGTCAGTTTGTTCCGCCATGCTAGGGACAGGCTAAAACTTGAAGATTGGTAAAATTTGCCAATTTTACCAGTTCATCTCTAGACCATAATTAATTATTGCACAAAATTTGAAATCAATTCATTAAATAGTTTTTCAAGCTGAATTATTAAAGGGTAAATTGGATAACTGGTCTTTTATTAATATTTTTTATTACATTTCACTAGGCCGCCATTTTGTTTCACCATATTGGATTTTTACCAAAATGTTACCAGGTCATCCCCTTTAATTTTTCACCAAGATTTGACGTCAGATTAGTAGTTCTTTAGCTATGACGCAAACAGATAGACAGACTGACGGAAGTGAAAAAACATATTTTTCGGCATCTAGGGACCCCGAAACGTAAAGTTCTGAAAAATCTTCATTTACGAAGAAAGTCAAAATATTAGATTTTCAAGTATTCAAAATGAAAATAGTATTTGAGTGAAATATTGAATTGTCCAAATAATTTTTAAAATGTTCTTAACAAAATAATTAATAATTAATGCTCTCTATATGGGTTTTTCAGAAATAAGTGCCTTAAATTGAGCTGTAAATAAGTCTTGATGAATTTAAAAAAATATATTTTTTTTTTAAGTCGTACTCTTTTTAATGTAGAGGGTGTTAAAATATAATTTTTTTTTGGTTTTTTTATTCACCTCGTTGATTTCTAGAGATTTTAAAATCACATTTGGTACTCGGTAAACTAGGGTATAAATAAGCAATAAAGCAACTAAAAAAGTTTTACATAAATGAACATAAACAGTTTTCGAAAAAATCAATAAATTTCCTTTATACGGAGCTTTCCTCCTTATGAGATTTTCCTTTCATTAGGAACAGTGACGCGTCAGCCAATTTAGTTCCGTATATAGTCATTTAATAACGCACTGTCTTTTGAAACCTTTTTATTCGAGGCCATTTTGTTCATATTAGGTTCGTATCAACATTTTACCAGTTTCTACCTATGAGCCACACTTCATTTTAGGACATAATTTCAAATAAATTGAATAAGTAGCTATTTACACTGATATTTTATTATTTTATCAGTCCGCTTTTACGTAAATTTTTTTGAAGACATTTTATTTGGCCGCCATCTTGTTCCACCATTTTGCACAATTTTACAAGTTTAATTTTATATAGCACTTGATTCTTGCGCACAATTTGAAATCAATCTAAGAAGTTGGTTTTTCAGGCTGATTTTTTAAATATTTTATTAAGCTTCCATTTCCATTTGCCACACCTGATATTTGTGCATAATTTTAAGTAAATTGAATAAGTAGCTTGTTAATAATAACACTTTAGCATTTTACTGGATCACCATTTTGTTCTGCCACATTGGATTTCTACCAAAATGACCAGATCATTCCTATATGACACTTAATTTTTCACCAAAATTTGAAGTCAATCGGGTAAGTAGTTCTTTACCTGTGTCGCGAACAGGCAGACAGACCGTCAAACCGACCGAATTGAGAAAAAATGTGTTTTTATTATAATACTTCCCCGGAAAAAATATTAGGAGCACATTGTGTGTACCATTCAAATATACCTATCACGTTTCAAGTAACGACAACCTAAACAGTTTATCGAATGGGCATCATTTCGTTTTGCGATGTAAATATATATCTATACATTTTATTACAAAATGCACATTGGGGGGGGGGGGACCAAACAACCTTATCCACTTTAATTACATCATGTCTAGGATTGTACAAATTACCTTCCATGAACTTGATCAAACAAATTCTAAACACAAAAATTTCTTTAACACATTGTTGTTCTAGCGTTACTACGCTGAAAATCGAATTACTCGCACGTAAAGTATCAACACAAAATTGCAGCTACTTTAAAATGTAGATGTTTACTTCCCACATAAATAAAACCAACTAAATCACAGCTTTCTTAAAGTTTTCAGCGCACTCGAAAGTTTCAATGATTATTTGCTGCCACAAGTTCACTTTTAAACAAAAAAAACAAAAGAAACTACCTACAATTTTGCTCAAAATTGTTTTGATATAAATAAACCCATTTAATATTAGCAGTGGAATCAAGACTACTATACTACACGATATTATCTTCATTTAAACTTTTAGAAAATCTTGGAACAGTCAGAGCCGCTCCATATATGTAGTTTAGAGTTCATTTTCTTGCATTTGTGCCACGAGATTTGTTTGGCAAGTTCTCGGGTAGTTTCCGCTGGCTGTGATCGAAAGGCTGTTTGATAAAATATTACATCAGAAAATATTTGTATGCCAATTACGTATTTTAGTAGACAGTCGTCTTAGGCTCACTAGGCCTTTTAAAATTGAAATTCAGTCAAGAGATCAAAGACACTGTAAAGTAAACATGCACATCTACCAGCTGGGGTTAGCGGATAAACCTTATTGTCCTAACTATGGGGCAGAGGAGAAGCATCCCTATCAACTTATTGGCACGTGTGACAGGCGTTGAGTCCCTCTCCAAGGAAGAATGACAACATCTCGACTAGAGCAAAATGCTTTTTTTCATTAGAAAGGTCTTCGTAGAGAAGCGGAGTAAGGTGGGTGGGACCGGAGTTAGCGAAAAAGCCCCTCCCCTATCTTACTACTGCAACTATGTATTTTAATTCACTTTCTTTTTTTTTTGATATGGTGAAATGACAGAATTTGCAATTTGATGAATTTAAATTCTGAACAAGAATACTTTTCACAGAAAATTTGGCTGGAGTTTACCGTTGTTGCCAAATATGTCTTATATCTCTTAGTCTGTTGACTTGGCCCATTGTTCCATTTAACAATTGACTGTTGGTAGGTTACCAGATTTACATTGATCAAGTAGTTTTCTTCCTGTTTCTGAAATATTCTGTTTGACTCGACAAACTATTGTAACTAACTAAAAGGTTTCATACAGCTAGTATACTTTCGAGATTTTCTGAACTTCCGGGTAAGGGTATTTTTTTGTAGATCACTCGACCTGTGGAGTCTAGTTTTTAACTTGGGATAGAAAAATCTAAGTTAATACTTGCTTGGAATTTTTCCAGATAAATGGTTTCTGCAATTTAGGAAGAGGCGAAGTCTCCCTTTTTAAACATTTCTGTGACTGGACCAGTTTTGACTAGACTGCAATGTTGGATTCCGCCCACGATACTGTCTTTTATTAAGTCGTAATAGCTTTTAAACCCTCCTAGAAGGATTTGTCGAGTGGAGAGGTACTTAACCCCGCAATCTCTATACTAACTGAATATACTTAGTAGATAATATTCACCCAGGATGATATCAAATTGACAGAAAAAGTCCCGTAAGAGGCTTATTAGTTTTTTCTACTGAAAACCCTCTATGCAGTTATGTATAGAAACGTCAAAACTTAATATTCGTAAGTTATATTAATATTGTCTCCGCTCTCTCTCTCTCTCTCTCTCTCTTCTTTCTTTCTTTCTTTGAGTAGCTCTACAATTCGGCATGTGTTTTGGATGAAAGAGCTATCTACTTCCACTGGACTGTATCGGGTCCAAGTAGTCCAAGTTAATATCTCTTCGCTAGTACTGTTATAACTCCTCTGCCTAACTCATCTACATAGATCAAAGACTTTCTAGACCAATTTATTGTGATTTTTACCTTATACTAAAGTGCTATCACAACCTAATCAGTTTATGTTAATACCAACGAAAAAGACTGACGTCTTATCCGACATAAAAATGTCTATTAATTTCATTAGAGAACTTCCAAATTCGTATCCAATCAGACCCCTCAAAACTTTCTCAATTAAATATCTAGTTGATTTACAGAGACCTCTCAATACTGAAAATACTTCAAACTTTAGCTCTCTAATTCAAATCCTATATCGTTGAAGATGTTAAATTAAGATATCTTACTTTATACTTCTAAGATATTTTGAAGTTTATTGAAGCCATTTGAGTATTATAATCCAATAAATACATTTAAATTTTGCCTTTTACTTAGAGACATTTTTCGGCTTTGTTCATATTATGAATAATATTAAGACTAAATTATGTGGTTGATACAAGGAACTAATTAGATCGAGTCTATGTAAAATACATGTTTTTAAATCTCTTAATGACGTTTGACATATTTAGTATTAGCCAGGGAGCTGAGGTTTCCCCTAACTTCGTATAATGCTACCGGCTATCAGGTATGAATGGTCTTCCTTTTTCTTTTTTTGTCAAATGAGATAGAAAAATATTTAATTTGTGAGATCGCTTCCAGTAAGTGTACCTAAGAATTGTTTATATTTTTACCCGACTATATAATGAAAAGAAGTGCTTAAAAGTCATGTATGTATGTATCTAAGTATGTATATATGTATGTATGTACAGGGTGTTAGTAAATAAGTGCGACAAACCTCAGGCGGTGATTCTGCATGAAAAAATAATGACAGTTTGCTATATAAACGTATGTCCGCAAATTATTCGGTTTCCAAAATACAGGATATTAAAGTGTTTGTTAAAATCTGACGATTTATTTATTGCTCTAAAACCGGCCGAGATATGCCAATGATATTTGGTGGGTTTTAAGAGGTAGTTATTGCACATTTTTGACGTGCAATTAAAAATTTTATATTCATCATGGGTGCGCATAAGGGTAATGATCTCAATTTTAGAAAAAAATCGTACGCCACTGAGACGTTTCAAATTAAAAATCATTTTTGAATGCCTCGTTCAATATGAAAAAAAGTTCTCTTTCCTTTTTTTCGTATGGGGTGCGGTTTTTATGCAAAAAAAATCTTAACGCGTATTTTTCATTTCTTTAATACATTATCAAGAACTTTCTAATACAATAATATTAAACCAGAACAATAACAAAAATAACACTAATAAAATTTTAAATAGGCGTAAAGCTACAGCAAATGTTGAAAATGACCTCCCACAGACCTGATACAAGATTCAACTCTTCGCCTCATTGATTGTGGTATTCGCGCAACTATTCCTGGTGTATTTTCTTATTGTCTCACAGCCGGCTATAATTCGATTCCTCAGCTCATCAACATTTTCGACGGGAGTGGAATAAACTAATGACTTAAGAAAACCCCAAATGCAGAAATTTAGAGGATTTAAATCCGGCTATCAAGCAGGCCAATTTACTCGAGAACTGTCTCTTTTAGTTGCACGGTTCGTACTTCTCGGGGGCGCCCGCAGTTAGCCCTTTGTTTCTTAAATGTATAATTTTCGCGCATACCTTGATGAAGACGAGCAAATATTGTGTGATGGGGTACCCTCCTGTTCTGGATACAACTCAGCATACAATCGTCGAGCTTGCCGACCATTTCTATTACTTCGACTATAAACCAAACGCATAGCTGACAATTTGTAAAATTTTCCACTTTTTTTGGATAAAAGAACAATTCATTACTTATTAACAATAATATTATTGCAAACCCTAAAATATTCCTATATAACGGATAAATATTGACAGTCGCCTACTAGATAATGTATTAAAGAAATGAAATACACGCCTTAAGATATTTTATTTTTTTGCATAAAAAACGCACCCCATACAAAAAAAGGCAAGAGAGACCTTTTGTCACAATTTAAACGAGGAATTCAAAAATGATTTTTAATTTAAAATATCTCAGTCGCGTATTATTTTTTTCTTTAGAAAAATTTAGATCATTACCCGTATGCGCGCCAATGATGAATATAAAATTCTTAAATGCATGTCAAAAATTTGCAATAACTACCTCTTAAAACCCACCAAATTTCATTGGCATATCGCGACCGGTTTTAGAGCATTAAATAAATCGTCGGATTTTATCAAAAACTTTAACACCCCGTATCTCGGAAAACGAATCACTTGCGGACATACGTTTATATAGCAAACTGTCATTATTTTTTTGTTATGCTATGTTATATTATCAATAATTAAAAAAAATAACTACTAAACTAATTTACTTTTTATAAAAAAATGAAATTAACCTTAAGTTCCTATTTTGGTTTCAAAAATTAATGCATCTAAGCACTAATAAAATTAAAATAATTCTAAAAAAATATATTATAATAAGAAAATGCATGCAGTTTTAATAACGTATATATTCATTTCATAATATTAGTAATAGAAGTAACAGCACTTACCACGTTTCTCGTTTGCAATTTTCTAATATAACTTTCCTATAAAAATATTCTATAATAATTTCGGCGTAAGGAAACTGGTTACGTTCAATAATAATTCACCACCTTGTCCCTTCTGGCTTTTTATACGGGAATTTGTAAAATTGAAACAATATATGATAAGAATTAGTAATGATTTATTTTTATTTTATTTAACCATGATGTGTCTGCTTCGGCACCTAATTTGGTGCTAACAATAAACCGATCTACCCCATATAACAAAATATCTCAAATAAGCTGTCTCAAATTGGAAATAACACATTATTTACAATTAATACACATACCGTTAATTATATGTGTAAAATTTGAGCAAAGCCTTTTTTTTTGTATCCAAAATAAAACATGCATTTTTGTTATTTATTGTTCGTGTAACCAGTCTTGTACCTAAAAATAATATAAACCTAATTTTTGTGGCCAAGATTTTTATATTTCAAGTTACTATTTTCTTTTAAAACGTACAGCAAGTTTGTGTGATTTTTAATAATTTTTATGTTAATAAAAAAACATTTTATCTTCTGTGGATATTCTGCAGCTGAAATAAAATAAAAGGTAACTGTATGATCTGAGACATTTAAGCAAATTGCCAAAATACGAATTATTTTATGTAATTGCTAAGGGTTTAAACTGTAACATTTTATCAGCGAAAACATGATGACTTGGTCCGCACACATTTCCCACTTTGTCGTTCCGCTGAGTATTCGTTAGATTTTATGGCATCCATTTTATGGCGTCCTTTATTTTCCGTTCGTAAAAACTCGCTTGTTCATTCTCTCCTAATTTAATACTGTATTTTTTTATTTTAATACCGAATAATAATACAATGGTTCAAGATATGGTTTTAAAATTCGGGTATGCTTAGCAATAATTGTAAAGATATACATTTTGGCTTCAATACTAATTCCGTTTAACTGGATGATACTAATGATAAGTTAAATAGAAATTCAAATATTAAAGTAAATACACATTACATTTTTTTAATGGCCATACATTGTATTATACCAGTTTAGAAACAAAAAGAATTTTAATGGTTAATCCAAAAATAGATGTAATCAATTTAGAGACTATCATATTTACAGTATATACAGTTTAATTATCGAAAAGGTTTTTATAATAATTTTTTAAAGCGTGATAAAATAATATAATAGGATATCAATATACAAGCTTTTTTTTAATAAATTCAATATTATCAATAATTTTTTAAGCATGATGAACGCTTTATATCTAATATTCCACAAGAATATAACAAAAATATACACCCGGAACTTCCCTTATTATATTTTTTTCATTTGTTAGGAATAATGAAGTGTGACCCAATTTTGTTCAGTACATAGTCATTTATTAACGTATTTAAATATATTGTCTTTTCAAATATTTTTATTGGGCGCCATTTTGATCCATCATATTGGAGTCCTACGAATATTTTACTAGTTTCTTTTTACCTATACCACACATGACTTTTGGGCATAACTCAAAATAAATTTAATATTAGTCATGCTGAATTCGTACAAGTTTATCCCATTTTCACATCTAATTTTTCTGCAAAATTTAAACTCAATTGAACAATATTTTCTTAGGTTGATTTTTTAAAAATTTTATTTGGCCGCTATTTTATTTAAATGCGTACCACAACTTTACCCATTTATCTGTATATCACACTTAATACCTGCACAAAAATTGAAATTAATTTAATAAGTAGTATTACCAGTATTTTAAATATTATATTAGGCCCCTATTTTGTCTTGTTGTTTTGGATTCATATCAAAATGTTACCAGTTCATTCCTACGTAACACTTGATTTTCGTGCAAAATTTGAGGTAAATCGAATAATTAGTTTTTTTAGTAATGATTTTTTAAACATTCTAAATGGTTTTCGTTAACGATCCTCTTGTTGTTATGTTAGAGTGATGTATTATTTGGGTTTAGGTTCCAGTAAAAAAAAAAACAAATGTTTTCTTTTTAAATTGTCGACGTTTCGTATTTTTGTTGTTGCATCCTCAGGACACATATATAGATTTTAAATCATGCATGAAAGCCATATTATTAGTATTTACCTACTCCATTGATCCGCAGATATTTCATAACCCCAAGTAATACTTCACTCCAACACAACAACAAGAGTATCGTAAACGAAAACCATTTAGGAACTTAATATCCTGGAAATATCTGCGGACTAATGGAGTAGGCAAAAATTGATAATATGGGTTTTACGCAGGATATCGAATCTATATATGTGTCCTGAGAATGCAACAATAAAGTTGCGAAACGTCGACAATTTAAAAAAAGACTTCTCTTTTTTTTATTGGATTTTAATCCCAAATAATATACCACTCTAATATAACAATAATAGAATCGTTAACGAAAACCATTTAGAAACTCAATACCTAGGAAATATCTGCGAACCTACAGAGTAGGTAAAGACTATTATTATGGGTTTCATGCAGGATACAGAATCTATATATGTGTCCTGAGGATGCTACAATAAAGTTGCGAAACGTCGACAATTTAAAAAAAGATTTTTTTTACACCAATCTAACAATTTTTTTTAACACTGTTCCGCCTTATTGGATTTCTACCAAAATATTATCACTATAAGGTTGATTTTTTATGATTACAAACATTTTATTATCCCGCCATCTTGGATTCGTACCAAAATTTTAAATAAATGGGATAAGTAGTTTTATAATAATAACTGTTTTAACATTTCACTTGTTTCGCCTACTAGATACTAGATACTTTGATGTTTGTGCAAAATTTGAGGTACATTGAATAAGTAGTTTTCATAACAATATAAGCTGGATTTAATTGGAATACAACCATTGTGTAGATGAGAGCCGCTTTTATCCTTATAGTTTTGTCATTATATCTAAAGGCTGCTTAATTCTATGGGAAAAGTGATTAACATCCAAAGAATTATATGCTCTTGCAAATGATTTTTTACAATGAGCGAAGTTGCGATGTTTATGTTCAAATCGCGACAAGTAAAACTTATTTCAACATTAGATATCTTGTTATATATATTTTCAGTAAATCTGGAAACTAATTGTGGTGTACCTGATAATAATATGCATCCTGGACGTTAGGCAAGAATTCCAATAAAAATTTTTAGAAACATCTACTGGACTGGTCATTTTCTTTCTCTAGGGCAAAAGAATTTCCCAATAAACGAGGAAAATTGATTTTCGGCTATATCCAAAAAATTATGTCATAATTCTCGGCTAAAATAGATATTCATTTACAATGTGTGTATTAGTGGACATAGTTTTGATCATGTGTGAGATGTCAAACATTTGAAAGGTTGATTAATGTTGCCCTAGAAGTTAAATATCCTTATTATGTATGCATAGTAAGTCAGTAAACTGTGAAAAAATAAACGTAATGGATTTTTATTTTTATTTTGAATCAAAGACAACACCTACCCTAGAAGAACCAGGCAACCCCGAAAAGTAAAAAAGTTCAGAACAATTTAATACAGAAAGTAATTTTTACTTCCGGCGGCGTAAGAGGGAAGTATGGTAATCGTGAAAAAATCATCTTTTGAGATGTTCTGTTTAATTTAAAAAAAAGATCATGTCCCCGGAGAAAAGTTTGAATTCGACATTGAATCTTATTAGATCAATATTCATAGAGATTACAATACTTTATAAAACTTGTGCATTAAAATTCTTAGCAACTGTAATATCAGTTATTTACAAGAATTTTCGATATAATTCTATAATTTTCATTTAGTTTTGATAAATATATTACAAACTCAATAAAACAACAAAACAACTTGACTGTTTGCCTTTTCCGAGGCCATTTCCTATGAGAGATGTGTTAAATATTTTTAAATAAAGAACGTATATCTCTCCTAATATTCTTTTAATAATTTTTCTTTTAAATTCATAATAGCGGTAATAGCCCACGTCTTTAAAAAGATAAATTACCAAAGTTCATATTTTGTTTAAAAAATAATACTTTCAGTAACAGTCTTTGTAGAATATATTACTGATAAATCATTCCCCCAGATCAAAATTGTTCAACTGAAATTGAAAAAGGGCAAATAAAACTTCTTTATTACGACAGAGGACTTTTAAAATTTAAAAAGTTCCTGGAAGGAAAATGCTCTTAATTCACTGTTAAACGAAGTCACTATTAAAATTAAATTAGATTCTGAGAGTTAATTTAATGAACCTTTAATTTGCCGGTTCTTTCTGGGGTTTTTTTTTCGCTGTTTCCGCTTACTGACTATAAATGTGTTATGGATGTATTTAATAAGCGTAAAGAGAAAGGACCTGTAACTACTAATAAACTACCAGAAAAAAAACCAATTCTAAAATATTTTTATTTTGACTATTTCGAAAACAAAGAAAAACATACAAGTAAAAAATCCTGCATACTATACAAGTGATTGCAAACGAGGATTTATTATTATAAAAATATGTTTTTTATATGTTGATAGACTGCGTATGAAACTCGTTTTCTGCAAATGCGGAAAAACACATATTTACTATACAGAGTGAGCTGTTTTTCTTGTAAACAACAAAGCCGACTAGGATAATTCAATTGTTTAATTTAATTTTAATTTTAATTACTTTCGGGAGTAAAATTTTCAAGGTGGAATAAAATGTTATTTTTCACTTATTTATATATATATATATATATATATATATATATATATATATATATATATATATATAAATAGTTATTTTATACCTTTTAGTTTCATCTATACGAGTTTTATTGTAAAAATCGGGTTAGGCAAATGGTCCACTGCATAATTTGTTTTTCTGATAAAATGGTGAACCCGTAGAATCAAGACGCGAGAGTAGAATATTAAAAAACTTCTTGTGATAAATTTGGGTGTAAAAAATAAAATGACGCCATTCCGCCGTTTTTAACATTTTTTATTATTCTTGCTATGGGACCACTAAGGCAATATCTGAAATATCCCCTGAAAATTTCATCTAAATTGGTCAAACCATCGCGGAGTAATCGATGTTGATGTGATTTATAGCAAATTAAATATTAAAAGTTATAAAAAAGCAAGTAGTTGCTTCTGATATAGTATAATGTTATTAACAAACAACAAATACAAAAGCTAGTGAATAAACAAAGATAACAATAATATAATAAAATCTGTATTATAAGTTATTTACATGATCACAGCCATTATATAAGCAAATTTGGAACACGTGTCCCATTCTATTAATAGCTAACAAAGAAGGGGTAATCGGTATTTAAAGTTACTATTTCTTGCGCGATTTTTCCCGCAATTCTTGTAAATTATCAGTCCTATTAAAGTAGATTTTATCTTTCAAGTATCCCCACAAAAATTATCTAGGGGTGTGAGGTCGGGGCTATGGCCGGCCACCGGATTGGGCCTTGCCTTCCGATCCATAAATCATAGCGATTATTTAAAAAATTGGTAATCGGTTGGACATTGTGAGGCGGTGTGCCATCTTGGTGCCAAATTAATCTACTGTATTGACGAATGGAAAGTGTCTCTAAAAGACGCCCTATTTCGTTATATAAAAAATCTAAATAGCGTTCGCCTGTCAAAATACCCTCATAAATAATTGGCCCAATAATTTGCTCTACCAATATGCCGCACCACACATGCAACGACTTACGCCTTTACTTCCTTTCTTCAATTACATGTGGATTTCGGGTTGCTCAAAAATGTGTGTTTTTTCTGTTAAACAATCCGCCTGTAGTGGAAGTAGCTTCATCAGACCACAGAATTTTGTTAAAAAATTGGTCATCTTCTGGAAATCTCCTTTCTTGACAGAATTGAAGTAGTTCATTTATATTATTTTCTGTTAAATATTGCACTGGCCTAATTTTATAGGAATGATAACCATATTGTTTCAAAATCCATATTTACCATGATTTCCCTGTGAGTCTTGAAACGTCGAGAATTCCACAACATTTTTTTGTATCTATGATACTAGGTTTTTCTAGATGGCATTTGTACCTCTAGATTTTGTTCCCAGTATTGACGCACTATCCTTGATGCATTATTTTGATTTGCATAGTATAGCTGAATTATTCTGAGTTTTTCTTCTTCAGTGAAAAGCATTATTATTAGGTATTATTTTTAATTTGACGTAAAACGTAAATAAAATATATTACTGTTATTCAAAAACAATAATTTTGGTTTCAATGACACTTCATGGCTAGAGCGATTCCCATAATAGCTGAATTGCACCCACGACCACTCACAGCTATCTAGATCCAATAAAATAGGTTAAGCACCTCATAAGGGGTTATTTTGAAGACAAATAGCTCAAAAACTACTGTTCTAAATATAGATATTTAATATATTTATTTTATTTAAAAACTTAAAAATATACAGGGTGTTCCATTTAAAATAACAAAGTTCATGGTAATTTCGATTTTTTCCGATAGTCGTTTGTTTTTTATTTTAGCAGGGTATACATTTTCAGATGAGATGCTACAACTTTCGTATTAACAACTTTTTTATATCTTTTGAAATAAAAGATTATTAGAAATTATTAGGAAAAATTATAAGGTAAAACTCTGTACAAACATAAAAAAATACATAGGGTTAAACTGATAACTTCCTCCCTTTTTGAAATCGGTTAAAAATTATAAGGGTAGTCGGTTAGTAAGGTTTTATTCATTCATTTTTCGAAAATGTCAAGTAAAATAGTAGATTTTGAGGTTGCAATTTTTCATGGTCGCCCTGTACACATAAAAATTACATAAGGGATAGCAAAAGAGATACCTTTTAGAAAATGGGATTGTACGCACTTCAGTGCTTTAGTTTGAAAAAGGTATTTAAAAAAATGTAGCTTTAATTATAAAACTCGCTGCCTTTATCGTCCTGTGTGTTTTATTAATATTATTATTACAAAAAAACGGGTAAACAGATTTTAAATCAAAATATATAGGACCACCAGAGAAACTTCCTCTACACCATTTGGCGTTTGGCTTATTAAAATCGGTCAGACCTTTTAGACAATAAGCGCGGACAGACATAAAAAAATACAGGTCGAATTGAGAACCTCCTTTTTTTTAAGTCGGTTAAAAATATGAAATGCTTATTAAAATTTCGCAATATTGTGTAATTTTTCTTATTTCAAAAGTAAGATATTAAGCAGTAAATTTCTGTTTCAAAAATCCCTAAAATAATTTAAATATAATTATATAAAGGCAAATGTCAATAAATTCGTAACCTTACTTTACAGATACATCAAATTATACACGATGGAACGTATTTAAATCCGTATTAATATTAGCGTGGTCCATTTACAATAAGAAAGTTGATACCTTCCCACAAAATCCAGAGTTTATATGCAAATGAAATAAATTGAACACACGAATTATCCCAACTAACTTTTTTTGTTTAACTTTTTGCTCTACCTCCTGAGATAAGGTAGCGTTCCAAGGTAAACGGCTCATACTGTACAACATATCAGAGTGATCATTTCAGCTGATTAATTTGGAAAGAAAAGAAAAGTGAACTGAGAATTTAGATTTTTTAGATTATTAAAGTTTAAATTAAATTGGAATTTCTGGGAAAATAAAATGCGTAAACCGCATATATATATATATATATATATATATATATATATATATATATATATATATATATATATATATATATATATATATATATATATATATATATATATATATATATATATATATATATATATATATATATATATATATATATATATATATATATTACAAATAAAATTGGAAGTTTGTCTATTATAACATGTTCAGCATTAAATTTACGAAGTGGATTAATAAAACATTACTGTTTGTCTCATGTTCAGTACGAATAACAAAACCTCATAATAGTGGAAAGTGAACCCAGTTTTTTTTTCTTTGTTTTTAGTATTATGTATAAAATGTAAAATGTAAATAAGCATACGATGAGATAAAATAGATAGATATAAAATACCATCATTTTAGTCCAAGTTATCTGAAAAAGCAATTTTTTCCATTTTACTTCCCTCGTAAAAGTGCAGTATTGTAATTACGAAAAAATCAACTCCTAAGATGTTTTTAGATCTTCACGTTTCAGGATCTCGCATGTTTTCTCAATTCCGTCGGTCAGTCTGCCTGTCAGTTTGTTTGTTCGCGGCATGGCTAAAAAACTACTTATCCGATTCACTTCTAATTTTGGCTAAAAATTAAAGGTCATAGGGGATGAGTTGGTAACATTTTGGTAAAAATCCAATATGGCGAAACAAAATAGCGTATTATGTTGGAATCAACTGGTTATATTTTGGTACAAATCCAAGATGGCGGAACAAAATGGCGGCTTAATAAAATATTTAAAAACTCAGCCTGAAAAACTGCTTAATGGATTGATAACTGTATGCCATAACTAATTGTGGGATAGGGATCAACTAGTGAAATTTTACTAATTAAAGATAGCCGAACAAAATAGCAGCTAAATAAAAAGTTTGTAATTGTAGTGAAAAAATTACCTTCTCAGATTTTACATACTTTCACGTTTTAGCGTCCCTAGATGCCAAATAATATGTTTTATCAATTCCGTCCATCTATCAGTCTGTCAGTTTAAAGATTACTTTACCTGATTGACTTAATATTTTGATAAAAAAATAAGGATCATATGTGGATGATTTGGTAGAAATCCAATATTGCGAAACAAAATGGTGGCCTAGTGGAATATTAAAAAAAGTATTATTAAAAAACTACTTAACCAATTTATCTCAATTTTGCACAAATATCAAAGTATTATGTTGGAATCAACTGGTAAAATTCTGGTACGAATCCAAGATGGCGGAACAAAATGACGGCAAATGTGTGTGCCATAATTAGGGGTCAACTAATAAAATTGTGGTACTAATTGAAGATGGCCGAAAAAAATGGCAGCCAATTAAAATATTTGTGATAGTGAAAAGATCACTCTCTGAAGTTTTACATATCTTCAAGTTTTAGCGCCACTAGATATCAAAAAATATGTTTTCTTAATTCTGTTGGTCCGTCTGTCTGTCAGTTCGCGGCAGAGCTTAAAAACTACTTACCCGAATTTTGATCAAAATCAAAAATAAGGGGATAAGGGCATGATCTGGTAATATTATGCTAAAAATCCAATATGGCAAAAAAAGTGGAGGCCTAGTGAAATGTTAAAAATAATATTAAAAAACTGCTTACCCATTTTATCACAAATTTTTCACAAACATCAAGTATTATGTTGAATTGAACTGGTAACATTTTGGTGGGAATCCAAGATGCCGCAACAAAATGGCGGCATAATATAATATATAAAAATTCAGTCTGAAAAACGACCTAATGGATTAATTTCAAATTGTGTGGCACAACTAATTGTGGTATATGGATCAAATAGTTAAACTGTGTTACTAATTCAAGATGGCGGAACAAAATGGCGGCCAAATAAAATATTTGTAATTGAGAAAAAAATCACCCTCTCATGTTTTACATATCTTCACGTTTTAGCGTCCCTGGATGCCAAAAAATGTTTTAATTAATTCCGTCGGTCTGTCTAAGAGTTCACCGCATACCTTAAAAACTACATACCAGATTGTAGGCAAAAATTATGAATCATATGGGGATGACTTAGTAATATTTTGCTAAAAATTCAATAGGCTGAAAATTCTTGTGACACTACTGCATTATATATTCTGCACCTTCGTTGCCGTTTGTAATATTTTTGTTTCAAGTTGCAATTATTAACATTGCTTTACTAAATCGAAACTGAAAGCAAATTTAAGATTTTGAATGAAGCACCTGTATATTTTTTATTTTTTAGGTACTAGGATTGATTCTCTATAACTAATAGGCCATAGGCCAATTTTATCCTGGTACATGTGAAAGCCCTTATTGTGTTTTTAAATACAAGCGAAAATAAATTGTAAAACTAACAATTATTAATTAATATGCCGCATATTTTGCTAATGACCGGCGATTAAGGCCTCGCATCAGTTATGATGGTGCAAATTTTAATTAACTCAACACCGGCAGATTTTAATGAATCACTTACAACAGAACAATTCAGGCACAGATGCTATTCAGGCATGAAAAACTGCTAATATATTCTTATTTGTCAAACAGTTTAAAAAAAAACCGTAGTGATCAACATAATTAAATTTTTTGTGTGTAGTTGGGTTGGAAAACTAGACGAACGGTACATTTTCTATTGTTGATTTTTTTTATTATGACTACTCATTTGTACTTTTTAATGTTTGATCTTATTAACTCACACTTGTTTCACATTTGATGTAAGCCTTTTTGGGCTTTACTTGTTATTATAATAATGGAATATAAAATGAATGTCACTAAATAAGGGTTTTTATTTAATGTTTTTTAAACCTATTCTATTATGTTTTTCTTTTTACTCGACTTCGCATGCAAAGAAGTATAATACGTTTAACAGACATGTTTGTATGTAAGTATGTATACATCCATTGTATGTTACCGCATCTACAGGCTAAACACCTTGACCGATTTTCATGAATGAGGCATTAAAAGATTAGTCTGCATTCCGCGAGGGTTTTTATCTTTTTATCTACTGACGTACCAAGACATAATTATTCTATATATGTATTTGCAATGACTAAACAAAAAGTTTGGACTCTAAACTCACTAAGTCGGCTCTAAACATAACTATATACCCTTAGTGGAGTACTCTTTTATTTCCAAATAATGCAAGTTTATTGGCACTGCTGGAAACCAACTGGCCCTGCTGAATGTCACATGTTGTTATTTGTGATATAATATTAGTTTGTATTATTATATCTTTTTTTTACTTATATATATACAAATATATATATATATATATATATATATATATATATATTTTGTTTTAATCATATTTTTTTATTATTATTCTTCTTTTTCCAAAAACAACTTGGTATTGGATACAATTTTAGAAATTAATTTTTACCTAGAATAAATATTCGTCCCGCATTGGAATTTCTAAAATTTAATATTCATTTTTTTAATTGCTTTATATAAGGTTTCGTAAATTTGTATTTCACTCAGAGCAATTAAATAACTAAAATTAAGAGGACCGCCAGACCACTCCGTAAGTTCGTTCCTCAGACTTGCCGTATTCCCAAGAATACAATTTAGTATTATGTGTTCGGTGTCTGCTATTTCACCACACTCACAGAACTCATTATAACTAAGACCTACTTTTTTCTTATCTTCAAGACATAGGGTATGATAAAGTTGGGTTAACTTTTACAATTATTAACAATTTAAAATAAAAATCCCGGCACCTATCTATGTAAGTAATTAAGGTGAAAAATCAAATGAATAATTTTATATCAGAGGATAAAGCTAAGGAAGTTTAAATAATAAAGAATAAAAATAGTTTTTCCTAGAAATAAACCAAAATCTCAGTATTGTTATTGGTTAATTTTCATGACAGTGAATGTTTTTTAATTTCGAATTATTTTTGTTATCACTGGTAAAAATTGACAGGTTTTCAAACATTAATTTTTCATCGAACTTACAGTCACTTTTTACTAAATTAATAGTTAATCATATCTTATGCCATTCGAACATTATATTTTCGAAATTTTTGTTTCAAGCTGTAAGTGATTCGAAATTATTAGCTTTCGAATATTTTGTATTGGAATTTTTTGTCCTTTGAACCAGATATAAGATAAATTTTTTTTTCTTTCGAAACAATTGATTTTGAAATTTTTGTTCTCGAAATTTATACCGCTACCAGTATTACTTGAGAATGCTTATTTTTTAAAAAGCTTATCTATAATTTTTAAATCTTTTATATATTGTATAACGTATAGTGGTTTTCAGGACTATGTAATCAAAACCAAAATTATATTCATCCCAACGTTTCGACTACTTTACTACGGATGTTACCTATATTTTAATATTATTTTTTATTTCTTACTATTTTAAATATTATGTTAATACTACAATGTTTTGTACAATTATGTCAGCGGTAGTAAAGTTTATTTGTATTTGTGTAAAGCATGTATCAGTTTCTAAAGTTTACTGTGTCAATTATATCATTGTATATCATTTCTCTAATATTTCTTTTGTATTGAATCGACTCTCAGCTCAATAAAACTGTATACTCAAAGGCAAAACTGTGACCTGGAAAGAAACAGTGACTACTGAGCGCTGTAGATGCAGACCTGTTTGTTCTCTTGCAATTAGTCTGTTTAACTCTTTCAAACAAACATTGTTTGGTTGGACCATTATAAAATGTATTTGCACATTGTGAACATGGTATGCAGTAAACCAGTTCTGAGTCTTTCCTCTTTAGTAACCTGTCTTTTAATTTTGAAAATAAACCATTAAATATTTTTATATTGTAAAAAGCAAGTTGACCATTTGTACCCCTTAAACATCGTTGTAGTTTATCTGAAAGATGGAGAATAAATGGAAATTTGTAGTGTCTGGGCAACGCCTCAATGCTATATTCACCAGTATTTTTATTTGAATTCTTTTTTTTTTTGTATTAAATGTATTACAAATTCTATTTGCAAAGTTTGAAGGATAGTTGTTACTTCTTAGAGACAATTTAATTTTATTTAAGTTGTCAGAATGAAATAATTTATTAGACAATGTAAAGGATTTATGTAATAAATTAACTAGCTCATAAAATAGACACATTGAATAATTAAAGAAATTAAAAATAATATTAAAATATAAGTAATATAAATATGTATTGCAATTTGTCATGTGTAATTTTGTTGATTTTTTTTGTTGTCTTTTAAAATTGTGTGTTTGTTATTTACCAATTTAATCGTAACCATGACTTAATATCTTAATGAGACAGCATTGTATATGGTTCTTTAATACGATTACCGTTGTTTATTATGCATGTTATTGGTGATATATATCCATATCGTACCGACACCCTACTCCATGGATTCCAATTTTGCATTATTTAGATGAATACATTAAGGACAAAGATATCAGTCTTCAAAAATTCTGTTTTAGTATGGATCGCTTGTGGTTTGGTACTGTTAAGTTAGGTTGTATATGTGTCGTTCCCATGTGATTTTTAGCTGCTTTTTGGGTGGTTGGAACCATACAAAATATTGGTGAGTTATTTTATACACATTCTATGTATTAATTCTCCTCATTTTCGTATGTTAGATTTTTCATTTAGATTTGCAAAGTATGTTTTGACTATTTATGCCTTTTCTGTTCTTTACAAAGTCTGAATAAAGTAGACGAAACATTGGGAAGAATATAATTTTGGTTTTGATTACATAGTCCTCAATCCCACTATACTTCACACTTATCTATAATCTACCTTACCTATACGGAAACATCAGGGGCGTGTAGTCCATGGAAGCAAGGGAAGCAGTGCTACCCAAAAAAAAAAAATTACAAAACATCTTCTAAAATGTAATTTTTGAAATAGGAAACCATTAATTTAGTTTATATTAAAAATACTCAAATATTATCTTAATTATCAAGCCCATAATAAATGCGGCCTTGACTCCGACCGAGCAATAGAATCGAATAGAACCTATGCGGGCAACTAGCTTCTCTGCAGCCAAGTCCTGTATGCTTGATTTCCTGTGAATCGAGCCTGAGGATATTGAACTTTCCACCGGGTGTTTGCAATTTTTGCATTTCAGTCTCTTGCTTTAAGTGGGGGCGGAAGCTATCGTTGGAGTAGGTTCTTTGTTTGAACGGCTATCCGTGTGTTGTGTGATACGTACGTCGCGTCGTGCATGGTGCGATATGAAAGTCAATAATATGGACGTGTATATGCAAATACCGTCAACTTCGGCTGTCGGTAATAACGTTGAAAATGTTGGAGCATTTAGTAAGAAGAGTGTGTGTGAATGTGTGGTGTATGATAATAATAAATAATATGATATGATATAATAAAGGGATTTTCAACATTAAATTTCGCTGATAAGCTTCAAATAATTTCCAAAGGAAGGGCAAAACCGCCTATGAAAAATTTAATCACAAAAGTGAAAAACTGTATTAGACATTTTTATCCGGAAAAACAATACGAACAATTTAAATGACTAACAGGGTGTGAAAATATAAGTAAATTATTTTGTTGGGCATGTTTACTTTTTTGAAAATGAAAAGGGTCTCTGGAATAAAACTGGTTTTTCCGATTTAAACAATTTCCATAAAGCTGTAAAAAGACACATTATGTCCAAAGCGCATTTGCAGGCCGTCATAAAAGAAAAAGTCTTCGGCAAAACCAGAATTAAACACGCCCTTAATAAACAGTTGGAAATTAGTGACCGCCAACACAATGAACTAGTCAATAAAAATAGGCAAATATTAAGAAGACTTATCGATGTTGTTTGTTTTCTCGAACAGCACGAATTGAGATTTAGAGGTCATGACGAAACAAGGGTTTCTTCAAATATAGGAAATTTTCAAAATTTACTTAGTTTAATGACTAAATATGATGATTGCCTAAAAGATCATTTAGAGTAGTCTAGCGTTTTTTGCGGAACGTCGAATGGAATCCAGAATGAATTTCCGCTGTTGCAACCATTATCCTAAAAAGAATGAAGCAGGAGATTGGCGAGGCGCGGTTTCTTGCTATTGTTCTGGGCGAAACAACTGATATCACTAATTTTAGCCAATTATCTATAGTAATACGCTACGTTAAAATAGGCGGAAGTATTCAAGAGCGATTTTTAGGTTTTAAGAATGTGTCCGAAAATCGTACAGCAGATGCATTATATACCGTAGTTTATAATGTTACTAAAGAAATTAATGGAGGGAAAAAATTAGTTGATCTAAGCTATGATGGAGCTGCAGTGATGGCAGGACAATTAGGGAGTCTGCAAGCTAAGTTCGAGAAACTTTCCCAAGTGCTGTGTTTGTCCATTGTTTTGCTCATAAATTAAATTTAGTTTTATCCCAGTCCATCAACCACATTAAAGAGTGTAAAGTATTTTTCGTTACTTTAAGTGGCATGGCTGCTTTTTTTCCAAGTCAACAAAACGTACACAAGCTTTGGACTCCATTGTCCACAAACGATTACCCAAAGTACTACTAGGTGGAACTATAATGGAAGACTTGTGTTAACAGTATCTGAAAATCGTGAATCACTGATTGAACTATTTGAGAATATAATAGAAAATAATGAAACGTGGGACTCAGAAGCAATAAATAGTTCGAGGGGTTGGACTGTTTGAAACGAGATTTTAACTTTAATTATTTGTTGAACATATTAAATATTTCCATTCTCGGACAATGTTTTTAATATATTACAAATCAAAACAAATGATATTGCTTTTTGCCTAAAGTGGATGATTTTAAGTCCATGTTAAGCCAAAAAAGAGATGACTTTGACCTATGTTGGGAGAAAACGATGACCTTAAATGTAGAGCCACAAGCCGAGCGTCTTCGAACAAACAAGGTTCGAGATGTTCAAACATCATACAGATGCCACTTTTATGAAATAATCGTCAGCAACAAATAAACTATAGATTTAACGGTTTAAGTGATTTTAATTTCCTCGAGCTCTGCAATTTTCATGCATTTAAAGGAACAACTTTTCCAGAAGATGCGTTTAAATCTCTTCTTCTTCATTATGGCCAGTTCTTCGACCGAGTGTTACTGCGATCTGAACTAAAAGTTATTTACGAAACTGATGACATTAGCGCAAAAAATAACGCTAAGGAACTAATGCCATTTTAAAAGACAAGGAGCTGGAAGATGCCTACACCGAAGTGTCGAAATTGTGTGAATTAGTATTGACAATACCTGCCACAAGTTCATCAGTAGAACGCAATTTTTCAACACTTAAACGTATAAAAAACTTCGTGAAAAATTCTACGGGGCAGGAGAGACTTTCGCAACGCTGTTGTCCATTGAAAATAAACTTCTCCAAAATATGTCGGAGCAATTTTGCAAAAAATGATCCAAGGATCGAATTACATTACAAATAGGTAAGTTTCTAAAAATTGCTTCCCTTTCTTAAAATTTCACCGCACGCCCCTGGGAAACACAAAATTCTCTAGATCTGCCAATCCAAATCATTCTTACTTGGAATCAGACTAAACTGGAATTTACGACTATGGTCGGGGTTAAAATTTTATCTGTAAAAATCGGTAAATTTGCTTTACCCAAAACTTCCCTCGTTATGAATCTTCCCTTTTATTAGGAATAGTTAATATTTTAATTCAGTACATATTCATTTAGTAACACATATATATTCTATTTTTTAAACATTTTTATTGGGCCCCATTTTGTTCCATCATACTTTCCATTCTACCAATATTTTACCAGTTTCTACATATGTCTTTTTTTACGTTGATTTTTTTTCAGCGTCTTGAATTCGTACCACAACTTCACCTGTTTTTCTCTGTACAAAACTTAAGGCTTGCCCAAAATTTGAAACAAATCTAATAAGTAGTTTTTTAGGCTGATTTTCTAAATCATTTATTAGGGCGCCATTTTGTTTTGCTATCTTGGATTCATACTAAAATGTTGCCAGTTCATTCCTATCTAACACTCGATTTTTGTACAAAATTTGAGGTAAATTGGATAACTAGTTTTTTAAGTAATAATTTTTTTACGCGTACCTAGACCGCCATCTTGTTCTAGCATATTGTATTTTTACTAAAATATTGCTAGGCCATTAACCAGTGTCTAAGATTTGACGTCAATCTGCTACGTAGATTTTAAGTTGTGCCGCGAACTGACCGACAGACAAAACGACAGACACACCGACCAAATTGATAAATCATATTTTTTGGCGTCTAGGGACGCTAAAATGTGAAGATAAATATAACCCTCAGGTTTTTAACAACTACAAATATTTTATTGGGTCGCCATCTTGAATTAGTACCGTAATATTACTAGTTCTTCCCTATACCACAGTTAATTATGACACACAACTCTATTAAGAAGTTTTTTAGGCTGAATTTTTATTAATTTTATTAAGCCGCCATTTTGTTCCGATATCGAGGGGCTATCAGGTGTCTACAGTGTACCCACTTTCATACACGACTACAAAGGAATCCAACTGAACAGTACATTACAGTAGTTCAACAGGGACATCAACAGGATTTTAACAGTACTGTACAGGACTTCAACAAGATTTTAATAGTATTTTACAAGACTTCAACAGGACTATAAAGGATTTCAACAGGACCGAATAAAATGAGAGTGGAAGCCTTTCTGAGAGCTTTCTGGAGTAAAAATTTGTGTCAGATTTTTTTTTTGCAACCTCGGTTTGTGTTTTGGTGTTTTGTGTGCAGAACCAGGACCAGACCAAAAATGATGCTAGATATAAGTACAATTATTATTATAAATTATTCTTTAATTTTGTTGTTATGATTTTATAATGTCCATTGTAAAAATGATATATTTTTGTTTAATTACAAGTAATATTTAAGTACTATGCTTCATTTATTATTTTGCTCCTGGCACAGCCTGGATTGTTATTTCCTTGGATATTTAAGCTAGTTAAGGGCCAAACTAAGATCAAATTTTGATTTCTCATATTAACAAAACTCCAAGTATTAATTTTCGTCTAAATATCGACACTATTTTAAAAACTATTAAAAAAAAAATAAATATATATCTCCCTGTATCTTAAAAATAAGGGTTTTTTGGACCCATGTTTACATAAACTTTTTGCCTTAAAAATACTTCAGGGATCGTCCTGCAAAATATTGGAAATTTATTAAAAAACAGCATAATTTTAACAACGGATAGAACTTATTTTTAACCTTTGACCTAGAATAAATTTCTTAGCACATGTTTTATCGGTGGAGACTTTTGATATTTTATTTGTAATAGTGAAGCAATTAAAGTTGCTCAAGAAATAGAAATGTGCCTTGAAGGCAGCGGATTAAGTTTGGAAAAAAGTTTTTTGTCCGAGATATCTGATTATAGACCCACTGAAGATTTCAAAAATGATTGAAAAAGGGAAAGTAAGGATGAAACAGAAGACACAATTAAATCAGAATAATACCAAGAAGATAATGAAATTCGAAAAGAAATCCAACAAGACTTAGCTCCAATAGCTCTCCATGACACACTAGATTTTAAAGAATATTCAGATATAGAAAATCCAAAGGAGAAGCTTAGGCAGAAATTAGTACAAGAAACAAAATATCAGAAAAGAAAAACGAAATACTAGTGACACCATCGAGACGAAGGCTACCGAGTATTCTAGTGAAAGTGGTTCTGATGATCAGCATAACAGTGACGACGATTTTAAAAGATATTATAACCAAAAAAGTTAATGGAATAAACTGACACCTAAAGAAAATTGGAAATATCATCTTAGTTCAGTTTTCGTCAGTAGGAAGAAACGTTGCATCTCGGGTTGCTCCAAAGTATAAATATGTTGCTGTAATCCTGAAAAAAGTGTAGACAGTTCCAAAATAGCATTTAGTTATATAGAAATATAGTTATATAAACATATGTGTAGTTGTTTTTTTTTCGATATTTTAGGCAAATTGTCAGAACCAAAATTAATTTAAGATGGTCGAATTCTTAAATCAGTTTTTTCTGTGCCTGCATTTGTATTTGAGAAATTTCAGGGTTAAATATTTCTTTACATGATTCCATAAAGTTTAATCAAAGTTTCTTAATCATGATTGTATTACTATGGAAGCTATTCAGAGATAGTGACTGGCGATGAGTTAAAGGTAAACTTTTATTTTTTGACATTCTTTAACGGTTTTTCTTATTGAATGATCCTATAATATTCAGTATTTTTAAGCCGTACTTACTAAACTTTTTATCTCGTTTTAAAAGTGAAACCGACATTTTTAATTTTTCATTCATTGCCTTAGTTAGTTAACCAGGTAATAGCTATCAGCCAAGGCAATCACCTTTTTACTCCACATCATGACATTTAAACTTCGACTGGATTGTCGACTGCATTAGTCTCGAAATTGATCTTAAAAAACCGGAAAATAAAAATAAATATCCCACATTTCAAAGTCTTGCCATACCTATACAGAACTTGGAAAGGACTCTGCAATACTTCAACAGTACTTTGCAGGACTATACAGGACACCAACAGGACTTCAATAGTATGACAAAATATGTACAGGACTTGGACAGGACCATACAGGTCTTGTACAGGACCATATCAGACTTGCACAGAACCGAGGAGGACCTTAAAAACATATATGTACTCTAGGATGGTGTACAAATCTGAAGGCACCTGATAACCCCTCGTCCGATATCTTGTATTCGTATCAAAATTTTACCAGTTGTTTCCTAAATAATACTTGATTTTTGCTTGTGAGATAAATAGTTTTTAGTAATAATTTATTTAACATTTCTCTAGGTCGCCATTTTGTTTCGCCGTAAAAATCTTACCATATGACCCTTAATTTTTGACTGAAATTTGAGGTCAATCAGGTAATTAGCTGTTTAGCTATATCGCGAACAAGCAGGCAGACAAACAGACAGATCGACGGAATTGAGAAAACATGTTTTTCGGTATCTAGGGACCCCGAAACGTAAAGATCTAAGAAAATGTCGGAGGATAATTTTTTTACGATTACAATACTTCCCTTTTACGAGGGAAGTAAAAATAGTATATAATTCCTACTCAAATAAATATCACAAATATCAACACAATATCACGTATTCATATAAAATACAAAATTCGTTCTTCAATAAAATTGTTTAGAGAATAATGACTCATATTTTGCCCCTACATTTAACAAAAGTAATATATAAATTATTAGAAAAAGCAAATAAATTCCTATTTAACATTTCATTATTATAGCTAAGTATAGCAGCGTTCCAGGATGGAAATAAGTTTTAAACTAACCAATGGGTGCATGGTAAAAGGTTGACCTAAAAACACACAATGTCATTAGACATTTCATTAATTAGGGTAGGTTTATTTTTAATGTGTACTTTATTTAACTCTTGTTTTGCATTTGTTTACAATAATTTTTATTTTTTACCATTTTTAAAACGCTTATGATGCTCGGCATCTACGCTTGTATGAGCTATTTAACATGCATTAGTCTCTACAATTACTCTCTCTTCCTTGATAGGCCTTCCTTTTAGTGAAGGCGGGGACTTGGCCCCAGTTGAAAATTTAAGGAAATGCTAGTTGCACTTAGTACTTTCCAGCTTCCAGATAAGACGCGCCCACATGTTACACAGCTTTATACAGTACCTAAATAAACTATATAATTTGCTTGGTATGACAAAATAAAATATACATATTTATGCTTCAAAGGTTGTCACAATTTTATATTTCCATTGCATTATTAACATATTCATATACCTTTATCAATTTCTCGAGAGACAATCTGCGACGAAAGAAACAAAAAGAGCTTGAAGATAAATAATTCAGTAAAACGTAGAAAGGATTCCATAACGCTTAATGGAAAACGGGACAGTTTTAAAGGATGTCTGATGCCCTGATATCCGTCACTCAAGCTGACAAGTGCGACAAAGTTTGATTTTCCACATTAATAATGGAAAAGTGGATCTCAATATTTTAAAAAGAACTCTAATTACATTCGAAAAATAATTTGTCGATCTTTTGAAACTATGTAAAGAAGCAAGTTATGCAACATAAAAGTAACACCTCAAAAAGAAAACGAATTCCATAATAGTGTTTTTCTTCAATTTCTGTGATATACCTGTAAATAAGAGGGAACGCTTAAAATTTGTCATTTAGTATCATTTATTTTAAGCATGTCGATCGATTCTATTTAACTGTAAGTAATTGTTAACATGATACTTAATATTAATGTGCGATATAACTTCTCTTATGACCTGGGAAGGTGTCAATAACTCCGGGAGGGATACTAATTATTCTAGCTCTATGTAGTAAATCAATAATATTAAAAGCCGATGCTTACATTTCTGTAAATTTGTTTGCTGACTTTTTTTTCCTTATAGTGTATTCACGTCGATGCCCAATACGACCCACCAAATTCTGTAAATAAGGCTCATGAGGAAGGACACATAGAAAAATAATGGTATTAAATTCATAACGCCTGTAGTACTCCGAGTAAAGAGATTTTAAACAATAGTCTTAAAAAAACTGTTTTATTTCTACTTTGGATTTTTAGGTGAAAGAAGTAATGCGAAACTTTGACTATCGATTTTTTACAAAAAAATACGATTTTTACAGAAAGAGTCGCAGTGTAGGGTCATGAAGATTCATTTATTTGCAAGTTAACCTATCGTAGTTAAGAGGCAGATCTTAGGATTTACATTTAATTCCTCTTTTATGCCATTAACAATCTTTGTTTAAAAATATCCTGGAAAATGTACTGGCAGTCCAAAATTTTAATACACTTAGTTAAAGATCCCCGGACAATTCTTATGGGAACTGGCTTTCAGTCAATTTTCCTGAAAATTTACTATGTTACAGCTCTCGACATCCTGATTAAAAGCGTTCATAGGCACAACTCCATTCTAAGGCTAGTTTTCGATATACAGGGCGTCAAAGTTGGAATTTTGCCTGTTGTTTCATTATTATTATTTTAAACACTTAATACGCGTTCAAATAAGTCCGTTGTTTAGAATATCTGAGACTTGAAGTTACTATATATCTTAGTAAAAATAAACTTACACACGGTGTAATTGTTTTCCACATTATTCCGTGATAAAACTTCACTAATACATCATTGTAATAGTGGGCGATTCGTACGTTTTCTAATGCTCGAATAACTAGAAGTCATATTATAAATACTACAGAGCTCTGTTGATTTCGCAAATCTAAAAGTTTTAGACTTCCTCATTAAAAATAATTTCTACTTGAAAAATTACTTTTAATTTAACACATTTTATCCATTTCAATCTAAAACGAGAAGATTGTTGACTTATTTTTACAATTTCTTTTTTATGTTTTGCTATTATATTTGGTATTTTCGATAATATCTCACAGTGATTAAAACCAAGTAAGAAGAATATTTATCGAGCCACTTGTATAAATTATCCTATTACAAGAATTAGTATGTAAAACTAGGTGGAATCTAACGTAACAGTACGGATTAATAACCAATCAGATACGCCACTCCTGGAATTTGTTACGAAAGTTTTAAGAAAAATTTAAAATCCATGTGCTTCAACAAAAATTAAATCTATTCAATTTATAATTATATCAGCATTTTACGTAATATGTACAAACTACAAGATCATATTTATTTTTAAGTTATCTTCGACCAGATGTAACTTTCTGCGAGTCTGTCCCACGAGGCCTTGGATTATCTCAACATCAATTTCACTGACATATTCTTTTTCTAGTTCTCCATTATCGTAGACTTTCCTGGATTGTAGTGCATAAAAATCTTCAATGGCACGTACTTGTGATACATTTGGGGGATTGTTATTTTTCAATACAAAAGGTATATTGTGACCTAGCCAGTTCATTGTGATTTTCACCAGTTTCTTGTGATTCTTGATTAGCACACCAAACCAAAACTTAATCTTCAATTTTTTTTGTTTTGAATTTTACTTCATACTTGCACTTCCCTGTCCTAACTTTTTAAAATCTCTCAGATGACGTTAATTTCCGGTTTAGTCGGAAATGTTAAAATTTAAGACTTTCAGTCAAACTGACACAGGCGACCATATGATAGATTTTAAAAAGTTAAAATAGGAAAGTACAAGCTGTTTTGTTTTAAGTTAAACCATTTGGTTGACGGAGAGTTCTAAAATATCCAAAATGGCGATTTTGAAATGCCACTTTCATTTAAACAGTTGAATGTATACAATGATTAGAATTTAAAGCATAATCTGAAAACGTAGTAATATGCAGGATTTCAAAATTAAAAATCAAAAGTTTGTAGCAAAAAAACTAATATTCAACAAGATTTAGCAACGCCGGAAACCTAAAAAAAATCAGAAGTTTTGCCATATTCTATCGTCAAAACGAAAAACGTTGCAAGGGTAAGCCACTATTTTGTGGCACCCCTTATAATAAGATGCAAACCTTAATATAAGAATAAATCATTTCTTAAGCTTTAAACCATAAAAAAAATAGTAATAATGTTTACTGGAAAAGATACATTGCGAGTATCATTACTACTTACAAAACAACTGAAAATTGGTACGGTAATGATATAAAAAAACTTAAATGTTCAAAATCAAAGAGAAATTAGAGAATAAAGTTTTTATTAAAGTAAAATTGTTTTAAACAAGTAAACTGGTTTACATGTTTTTATCCATTATTTCCATTACCCAAACAAAGCCTAGCGTACGTATTTAGTTGTTAATCCTTTAAAATAGTTAAACCCTGATATAATGAATCACAAGGGAGAGAAACACGACAATGAAGCGAAGGTGAAAGAGAAATGTAATTGAGTTTTCTTTTTATATATAGCTATATAACATCAAGTTGGAGTTTGGATATATTATACAATATATATTATAATAATTAAAGAGCTTGAGATTTTAAGTTTAAGCATTAGATATTGCTAATTAATTGTTTTTTAAACAATACAAACAGTTTGCGTTTAATAAAGAAAATATAAGAAATGTTAAGAAAGGCCTTTACACCAAAGAACTTTTTTTTTGTGTCACAATATTTATATATTTAAAACACTAAGCCAAATTGTTCAGCAAGTTATATTAAATAAATGTATATTTTTATATATATATATATATATATATATATATATATATATATATATATATATATATATATATATATATATATATATATATATATATATATATATATATATATATATATATATATATATATATATATATATATATATATATATATATATATATATATATATATATATATATATATATATATATATATATATATATATAAAGTTCTTTGGTATAGATGCCTTTTTTCAACATTTCTTATATTTTCTTCATCAAGCGCAAACTGTTTGTATTGCAAAAAAAACAATCAATTAGCAATATGTAAAGCTTAAAAATAAAATCTCATGCTCTTTAATTATTCAAAATATAATCGCATAATATATACAAACTCCAAGCTTATGTTATATAGCATATATAAAAAGAAAACTCCATTATATGTCTCTTTCATGTTCGCTTCATTTTCGGCTTTCTCTCCCTTGTGATCCATTATATGAAGGTTTTATCATATGGTCGCCTCTGTCAATTTGACTGAAAGTCTCAAATTTTAACATTTCCGGCTAAACCTATTATTATTTTAAAGGATTTTTAAAGGATTAACAACTAAATACCTTCGCCAGGCTTTGTTTGGGGAATGGAAATAATGGATAAAAACAAACCAGTTTACTTGTTTAAAACCATTTTACTGTAATAAAAACTTTATTACCTAATTTCTCTTTGATTTTGAACATATATGTCTTTTATATCTTTACAGTACTATTTGCCAGTTGTATTGTAAGCAGTAATGATACTCGCAATTTATCTTTTCCACTAAACATTGTTACCAATTTTTTTATGGTTTAAGGCTTAAGAAATGATTTATTGTTATATTTAAGTTCGCATCTTCTTATAAGGGGTGCCACAAAATAGTGGCTCATCCTTACGTTTTGAAGATGGAATATGGCAAAACTTCCGATTTTTTTTAGGTTTCCGGCTAAGCAATCTTGTGAATATTTGTTTTTTTGCCACACACCTTTGATTTTTAATTTTGAAATCCTAGATATTACTACGTTTTTAAATTATGTTTTAAATTCTAATAATTGTATACATTCTACTGTTTAAATGAAAGTGGCATTTCAAAATCGCCATTTTGGATCTTTTATAACTTTCCGTCAACCAAACGGTTTAACTTAAAACAAAACAGCTTGTACTTTACTATTTTAACTTTTTAAAATCTATCATATGGTCGCCTGTGTCAATTTGACTAAAAGTCTTAAATTTTAACATTTCCGACTAAACCAGAAATTAACGTCATCTGAGAGATTTTAAAAAGTTAGGACAGGGAAGTGCAAGTATGAAGTAAAATTCAAAACAAAAAAAATTGAAGATTAAGTTTTGGTTTGGTGTGCTAATCAAGAATCACAAGAAACTGGTGAAAATCACAATGAACTGGCTAGGTCACAATATACCTTTTGTATTGAGAAATAACAATCCCCCAAATGTATCACAAATACGTGCCATTGAAGATTTTTGGGCACTATTATCCATGAAAGTCTACGATAATGGAGAACTAGAAAAAGAATATGTCAGTGAAATTTATGTTAATATCATCTAAGATCTCGTGGGACAGACTCGCAGAAAGTTACATCTGGTCGAAGATAACTTAAAAATAAATATGATTTTGTAGTTTATACATATTATGTAAAATGCTGATATAATTATAAATTGAATACATCTAATTTTTGTTGAAGCACATGGATTTTAAATTTTTCTTAAAACTTTCTTAACATACGTTATTCGTCCATTATTGTTAATTAGGTTAGTTTTGGGAAATAAGAATGTTAGGCTTTTAATTATTCATTTATTAAATTTTAAAATTATTGGAAATTTTTATATTAATTTACCTTATATTTTACCCTGAATTTATATTTATTTTTCTACGACTTAAGATTAGTAGAATTTGCATGTTTATTTCGGTAAGTGTATTTTTACTACGCTATTTTTCCTCTTTACGCAATACTTATTATAGCCCACATGGACGATTTTCATATGTCCATAGCACACTATCCATTTCAGATATGAATTTTGTTAGAGCAAATATGTTTAAAGTATTATGCACAATTCGAGAGTGCAGTTATTTTTATTAGAGTTATATTGTATTCCTCAAAATAATTTTGTGTAAGAATCTGAAACTGGGTGAATACATCTGTATTTAAATTTTTGTTGGTATTTTCAACTCAAAGTATTTCTGACTGGTCGATCTGGCTGGATCCTGATATATCATTCTTTTTACTTATCCAAGCTTTCCAAATTTGTAGCATACCGTTTTTTATTTTGATGTTTATTTTTTAATTTTGCTAATTTTTATTTTAATACATTTTTCTAGCCATTTCTATTTTAATTTTGTTTTTCTCCAATAAAAGACAAATTTTACTCTCTTTTTAGGTACTTAAGCCAGTAACACAGCGATATTGAACTCGGACCAAAGTCAAGTTAATTTTGACGTGAATGAAGTTTTTTAGTTATCCAAAAACCAGTACAGCAGCGACGCATATTATAGAGCTCTTACTAATTTGGCAAAATTAGCAGGCGATAATTTGCGCTAATGTGGTAATTAGTTCACTACAAATATAATTTTATTCTTAAAGTACTTGATTTACTAATTCTCTTAAACATTACTTTTATTCATAACTTATATATATATATATATATATATATATATATATATATATATATATATATATATATATATATATATATATATATATATATATATATATATATATATATATATATATATATATATATATATATATATATATATATATATATATATATATATATATATATATATATATATATATATATATATATATATATATATATATATATATATATATATATATCGAGAGAGGTAGTCACAACTGCCTAGTTAAGAATTGCAGTTTGTATATATATAAGGGCAAATAAAGGTGTCGAACCCTTTATTGTTTTGTCAAGCTTTCGGGATTAATTCATCCCTTCCTCAGGACTTTTTTACAAATAATTAAAGAAAAAGAAACAAGTTATAAACTAACTAATAAGTATAATATGTTTGAACTCACCAATGTGGGTTTGCTATTAAAACAAAAAAATACTCTAAGACGAAACACATTTAGATGCACCAAATCATCATTCTGTTTATTTACATTTTTAAAAGTTAAAAGATTGATAGCGAAAAATTAATTTAAAAACATGTCCATCATGGGACTTCATTTTGCAAACATGTTTTTTAGAGGAATTTTAAACACGAACGTAGAGGGGACGTGAGTGAGAGAGATACAAATATTATTTTTAACAAGAAAAAAGAAATAGAGAGAGTATACTAAATTGGTAGTTTGAAGGCACAACACAGAAGGATGACGGGTTGCCTATCTTACACTGGTGTGTATACAATACTCAACGTAATTCGATCTAATTTATGAAAATGTATACATAGCAATATGTTTATTTTGTAATGGTAATTAATTAGGAGGATGAGTGTGAAAGGTCATGAAAAACCTTTAAAAGTAAGATAGCTGCTCTTTAATAGTTGTAAAATAATCAATTATCCAGATAATAGCAATTTAAAGATAAAATAGGGAATAAGTTATGTAATAATATTAATTACAGTGGTATCTATGATATTTATAATATGGAAATTTATAAACTACTTATTGGGGGCTACTTTAAAATGTGAAAATCGTATAATTACTAATATTACTTAAAATTAACCCTGTACACATCTCGAAAGTTTTTACTGCTTAGACCTAGAAAATTTTACTTTCCTTACTATAAACATTGCGAATAAAGATAAAATCGACCCTAAATAGTTCAGTGGGATTGACACCATCACTAGCATCATCTAAGGAATTCGAAAAATATGATTTGTCTACGCTTAAGGCAACAAACCACCACGAGATGGGAGCATTTAATTGAGCAAATAACATGTGAAATAATAAATAATTCAGTTAACGTAAAAAGGATTCCGTAACATCTGACGGGAAACGAGACAATCCCAAAAGCCGTCTAATGCCCGGATGTTTGTCACTCGACCTGTCAAGCCAAAACCCCCGAATGACAGAGGGAACGGTAGACGCGATACAAAATAATACATTGAAATACGATAAAAGGCAAATGGAATTCGCCTCTCGGTGTTTTCAATCATTCAGTGTCAATTTTCAAAAAAAGGTTAGTGGTGTTCGATACGGTTTTATGCACTACATTAAAATGATGAATATGTAATTTAATAAATTAAATATGGGTTTCGGAGCTACTAGTTTCAAAGCAGACCGGAACACAAACCTGGTTATACTACATAGCTATATTATTAGTCTAAGGACTTTAATAAAAAAGAACTTATAGTTCACTCATAATAACTATAGGACGTAAATGATTATTTAATCTTAGATACGACTTATAAGAGTGAAAACAAATTCTTCATTATTTATTTTCTAATTCCGAAGGACCAGTTTAATTATGTTTATTTATTTAGATTAATAAATTAGTCAAAACAACTCCTAGGTTGGTGTTAGCCTAGATACCGATTGTGTATAGCTAATTTGCTTATTTGTAGAGCCACTTAAATATTTATATTATCAATAAAACTCAGTTTTATCAAAAAAATTAAAGATATACTGTATCTGTTAAATACAAACTGATATATTATAACAAATAAAATTATTAAAAACTGAAAGTCCACTCAATCAATCACTCAACTAATTCTACTTTAAATTAATTTTACAAATTATTCTCTTGAATAATCAACGATGATTAATACTAAATTATTTTAAATAATAGCTTGAAATGTTATTGAAAATTCACTCAAGTCACACTAATTAGGATTAGAGAACATATTGCTTTGGGTCCATTTTACCATCAACTTCCTTTCCTTGCACCAGATTTCACTAAAGCACTTTAAGTTGGACAAATAAAAAGTTATGTATTACTTGACTAGCAGAATAAATCTCAAATTGATAATAACATTAAGAATATACTTTAGATTTACTTAGATCCAATAAAAATAACACCCTTGGCCGTTTAACAAAAAATTGTTTATCACTGTACGCAACAAAAAGATTAATAAATTCCTGGAAATGTGAAGATCACTTTTTAGCATCAGAGGCTCATAGCTTACTTTAAATAATAAACTAATATTTGTACTACACTTGTAGCAAAATTGATCACCAACTACTGTGGTTTTTATTTATTTAAATTCAAACGTATTGTCTGTATAAAGAGATCAAAGATCAAACTTGTACTGCTAAATTTTTCAGGTTTCTGTTTTCGCGGATATCTAGATGCTGAGCAACGGAAGCCGACTACCTAAAGACTTTTGACGCTAGTCTGCATTAAAATTTATAGATATTTGTAGATTCTGTTAAACAGAGGTGTAAAATCCTAACACGTGATTAGACAGAATTTGGCAGGCTACACGGACTCAATTGTGTTGACCAATAAAATCTGTTTATTCAAGGTAAAAGGGAGATAAAGATATATTTGATTATATTGTAGCGGAATTTCTTAGAAGCAAATATACAGATATAAATGTTTTTTAGTAAGGGATTTATTCCTGATATGCCTTTTGCGGTGTTTCGGCATTTCTTTTGCAGCATTGCAATTCGTAGAAAGCCGCTTTTACAGGCAATAAAAAAGTTGTTTCATGTAGATACATTCGGAGAATTGTTTTGCTCTAATATTTAGGGAACTAAAGTAGATATGACGCTTTAAATCTATGATATGACAATGTAAAAATGAATTTTGATAGTTTTTAAAGTAAGCGTGGTATTTTAACCCGGGGTTAAATTTTTAGTTAAATTGTTTTTAGGTTGGATTTTAATATACTTGGCGTACATGTAATTAGATTAAATACTCGAGGTATTTTTAGGTGTTTGAAAATAGTTTCTCAAAAAAAAAATATTTATCAGATACTATTATTGTGTAGCCAAGTCTTGTATCAGTTTCTGGAGAAGCAGCTTGGAATTCCTCGTTCTTGAGCTTGGGACTGCAAAAACATGGCAACAGTGAAATAATCAACATCCGAATTTTTTTAATTGATCGCTTTAAATTTAGGGGACGATATTTGGAGTAACGCGCCTTCCTTACATAAAAATTGATTTCCGCAAAATCTGATTTAAGCCGAAGCGATAATATCCTCGTTTTTTGCGTTATATTATTCGGTTAAAATTATCGTTCTAATAATACGATGATATCATTTGATAAGTTCGCGGGAAATATAACCTAAGCAACATCGACTTGACCCTTTTCTCCGCATGAAGTGATCCAAGTTACTTATAAAATGGACCGAATTACCGAAAAAATATCTAGGTCAGATATATTAAACGTCATTTCAAAATGCAGTGCTGTATTGAAAAATCCGCTCGAAAATGGAATTCGCATTTCGTACTAGAGGTAACGTGACATACACGTCGGCTTATAAGCTCGCATACAAAAATTAAACCTTTTAGATCATTGTCATGAATTTTTTCAAGAAGATATTCATATTCATCTAGACTTAATTTACCGCTTATTTTTAATTTTTAATACTAGTTTAAAAATAAGTTTTAGTTGTTAATCTGATAGCTAGGAACAAGAGAAGTTGATAAAATCAAATTTTTGTGTCTATTTTTTTTCAAATGGTGACCTTTTTTAGACAAGCACTTTTTGCAAAGAGGATTTTTAGCGAATCTAGCGGTACTAACTTTTTTGCGAGTGAATTAAAAATAAGCTCAGAAATTAAATATTACTAAGAAAAAAAATCGATAATCAATTAGTTACTTTTATCAAGTGTGCCATGGATAGCCATGCTGGATATTAAGTAGTGAGTGAGTTCTGAGTGGACATAAGATTTCCTTATTTTTCTTGATTTTCAGTATTGTTTTTGATTTCGAAAGTCAAAATAATGTATACTCGAAGTGAAAAAGTCGATATGTTAATAATGTTAAAATTCAAGGAATGCTGCAGAGCTGTATGCTCAGAGATACCCCGACCGGCAACATCCAGTCCATCAGTATTTTCCATATCTCGAGAATCGTTTTAGGCATCAAGAAGGAAGGCAGATTTATTATAAATGAAGAAATGGAGATTAACGTTCTTGCTGGGGTTGAAGTTGATAAATCTCTTTCTTTACCAAAAAATAATCACGAACTGGGTTTAAGTCACGAATCAGCTAGAAAAATACTAAAGAAATAGGGATATCGAATTTTTAGTACCAGTTACACCAACATTTGTATCATGACGATGGCGATAGACGGGTATTGTTTTGTGATTGGTTGCTGCAAAATTGTAGACCCCAAGTTTATCAACTTTACAGGGGTTAGGTACTTATGCTTTTTCCAAAATGAAATTGAGCAACATTTTTATGATGTACATTTAGAAGTTTTACTCCGAATTTACTTCCAGCAAGATGGAGCACCGCTTAACAATACTAGAGAAGATTTTAATTATTTAATTGAACATTTTAATAATAAAGCTATTGCAACCAATATGGTGGCCCGCCCGTTCACCGGATCTCACTGTTCTCGATTTCTTTATTTGGGGATATGTTAAAGAAAGAGTCTATGTAACAGCCCCAGCCACTCTTGAAATCTTAGAAGAAAGGATTGCACGTGCATTTAGAAGTATTACGCCTCAAATGTTGCACAAGGTGTTGAGAGAAGCAATTGAACGAGCAGAAATGTGTCGTGAACAAGGAAAAATGCACTTTGAACAACTACAGTGAACTCAATATTGTGCTTTTACATTTTACAGCGCTATTGAAGTTAGTTGAAGTTATATTTTTGTTTAATACTCTGAACTATTTGTTAGCCACAGATTTGCACGCCTCAATTTGTTGACGATACTGAAGAGGGGCAGAGAAAACTGTATAAAAAATACTGTTCTAAGCGTTAGGTGCATAGGTGTGCATTCTGTTCATCACCACAGATAGTTTGGGCATATTTTACGTGACATGATGCATAGATAGATCCAACGTAAGTAATCTTGATCAACCAACTGTTACAATTAAAAATCCTACTTAAGATCCAGCATGAACATCCATGGCATACTTGATAAAAGTAAATAGTTGAATATCGAGTGTTCTTCTTAGTAGCATTTAATTTTTGAGCTTATTTTTAATCCAATCGCAAAAAGGTTAGTACCGTTAAATTCGCAGAAAAATCCTCTTTTCAAAAAGTGCTTGTCTAAAAAGGGTCGCCATTTGAAAAAAAATAGTTAGACACAATATATATATATATATATATATATATATATATATATATATATATATATATATATATATATATATATATATATATATATATATATATATATATATAAATAGCATTATGCATTTTAATTAACTATTAGACAAAAAAAAAAAAGAAACATAATTTTTCTGAATATAGATTCTTACTAAAAAATTCCAAAACTTGATATCCATTTTGAGCCTATTCGGTGATTAATGAATGGACTATTATGCAATTTTGTAGAAATAACTACAATTTCTGGACTATCATTTTTATGACTTTCAGTTGATCGTTTTTATTTACGGGAAATCTTAGAAATAAAAGTGTTCATTATTTAACTATTCACAGGTATTTTCAAATGTAAACAGATAAATAATTACTATGGGATTCGACAAGAAGACCACGTTATCATTAATTATCACATATACATACTAAATCAGGCCTCGGTGACAGGCCTGAGATTGGGCCCTTTTCCGCCACATCAGTTTCATCTTGAATCAAAAGGACACATTCGAAATTTTACACCAGTCAACTGATTAGTTCGATAACTCAAATTACTTAAGTATTATTCAAAAACGCAATATTGATGACACTTACTCAACCAGGATATATGCCAGAAAGTATATATGCCCAAGTATCACTTGACACGTATTTTTTTTTCAATATAAATTTACAATATAGACGCACATTTTACTGATTATTAAGCTATGTTAAAAAAATTCACCTGTATCAATCAAGCACATGTATACAGTCTTATGGATTCCATTATTTTGCCAATTAGCGCATCTAACATTCAATTGCTGATGTAGCTCTTAGAAATTCTGCTACATGTCTGACTCGCTTCATTATATATTAATTAGGGGACTAACGTTAGGGACTTTATATCTATAACCAATTTATATGGCTTCAAATTTCTTCGGGTTGAGTGTTTCCCTCGGGACTACTTATAAGACATACCAATAAAATTATGGGAAAATGCCTTAAAACGTAAACTACGACTATCGTTTCTTCACTCATACGAATAAAGTTACTTTGCTGAAGCACGCCATTTTGCCTTGAATGCAATCAATGCCAAGGTTAGGAATTCCCTCGCTCTGTCTTTATTTGTGACAGAGGGTTTTAAAGCGTCATTCAGGTAGACAAGAGAAATTCTTCATCTTATAAAGCAATACTAATAGCACACTGGAAAATAGAAGGAACGTTTGCCAAATTGATCATCAACTATTATAAACGCTAATTTATTCACTAAAAACAGCGAAGAGAATAATTAGTATTTATTATTTGAAAACGTAATAACTGAGGTTTAAAAAAACTCGGGTAACAGAAACATTAAGAAAATTAAAATTTTTAAATGAACATACTGAATTGTAAACTAAAGCATCAAACAATAGTTTAACAAAACTAATATATAAATCCCAATTTAGATCATTCCAAGAACTCCAGAAACGTCGTCCATCCATCATTGTGGAACAACTCGACCATGCACAAAAAAGTAAAAATAACCCAAAAGGCACGAGGGGCTCACAAGTCATGAGTCCACTAACTCATATATATATATATATATATATATATATATATATATGGTATTATAATTATTTTACTACTTTTAATTTGTGTTCACTTTAACTAAAAAAGGCGTTATCCCACTTCTGATGTTAGCTTTTATTATTCGGAAAGGATAAAGCTATGTCAATCAGTACACGTGTTTATCGTTTAACTGTACATCTACGTTTTCAAATGGAAACAGGCAAATAGTTAATACATCAACCGGACTCAATAAGGCTTGTAGTTATTCAGACGAGTTGTGATGTGATCTCTGCCACATCATCATGAATTACCACATGGGCATGCACTCGATCGATGCGTAATAAATTAGGCCTCAGCAATAACACAAATTGAACAAAAACTTACTCAAACTTTAATTTTTCGATACATTTTGTTATTTTTAACCTGTTTTCACATTAAGTAAAAGTGATTTTGTGATCTGACGTTAGTTTTTATTATACCCAAAAATTTAAGAGTATGTTGAACATTACGGATATTTATCATTTAACAAATATAAATATAAACTCTCAAATGTAAACCGACAGAGACACATCAACCAGACTCAACAAGGCCCGTAGTTATTCTGAGAATAATTACATGACATCTCTGCCATATCACTATAAATCACCGGATGGATATGCAATGCAACTTTTTTTATGGGGAATACCCATTAGATTAGAGGCCATTTTGCATAATATAAAATGTTATGAAACTAATTTTAATTTGTATATCATGTCCAACTTAAAATTATTCTAGTGGACAGACACAAGACCGGAGCAATTCTTAAGACATTTTCTTGCCATCCGCTTGTGTTAAAACCTGACAAAATAATTTTTGTCTTTATAAATTATTACCACTCAAAAAAGGTTATTTTTAACCCTTAAAATTCAGGAAAAATGTTTTTTAAAGTTTTTTTTTCACCTGAGTTGCATCTATTGATAAAATTATGGCTAATAATAATGCAATGCATGCAATTTACATTTCGATCAGAAAAACTCTTTACAGAGTAGTATTTACTGTTGAGTCCTCCATTTTTTGCGTCTTAGACAGTTTCGATAAAGGTTTTAATCATTTTATAAAGTTATACTTTTATAATTTTGAGGCACTCTGAACACCTTCCAAAAATGTGTGTTAGTATTTGTTTTTTATACAAAAATTACACAGGTATGCAAACCAAAAAATTTAAAAGCTGTTTTTCTTATTTCACGTAATCTTTATGTTTCTGGATATGCTGAATTTAATAAATGACTTCCCTTTTTTCATACGACGTCACGTTTCCTGACGACTAGGGACTCAACAATAAATACTACTCTTTACAGAGTAGTATTTATTGTTGAGTCCTCCATTTTTTGCGTCTTAGACAGTTTCAATAAAAGTTTTAATCATTTTATAAAGTTATACTTTCATAATTTTGAGGCACTCTGAACACCTTCCAAAAATGTGTGTTAGTATTTGTTCTTTATACAAAAATTACACAGGTATGCAAACGAAAAATTTTAAAAGCTGTTTTTCTTAATTCACGTAATCTTTATGTTTTTGGATGTGCTGAATTTAAAAATGACTTCCTTTTTTTCATACGACGTCACGTTTCCTGACAACTAGGGTAATTACGTTAAACGAGTCACCTCTACAAAATAAACGATAATAGACTTAAAAAAACTATTTTTTTTTTGTTACAAAACATTTATTATACACATTTTCTAACTGAAATAATCGCATTAGAACACATTAAAATTTATTCTTCTTTCCACTGAATTTTATCTCTCTGAAGCATCTAACAGTAGTCTGCCATCATTGAAAAGTTACAGCTTCTTTGGTATCTTTTTTCATCTCTTTGATGTCCTGATGAAATGGTTCACGTTACTCTTCACTTACAACACCCAAATTTTCAGAAAAGTAGTCAAAGTAGGACTGGAGGAAATGCACTTTCAGACTCATGAAGCAACCTAAATGCTTCTAGCATTATGTTAACGATTTTCTTATAATTTGCATCTTTGTTATTGCCTAAAAAATGTTCAATAATTTCCTCAAATGCAATTCACCCTTCTTTTTGAGGATCTGTCATGGTGTTAATAAATTGTTGAACAGCCAAGAGCCTTATAATGTCTGGTCAGACGAACACACTTTTTATTTTTGCTTTCGAGAGGCCTGATGACGAGGTATTTGAAGCAATCTCCATCTCGTGGAAATGATTTTACGAAATGTTTCATCAACCCTAACTTTATTTGGAGAGGTGATAAAAAAACTTTGTGGCAAGGAACCAATGTTTCTTGGAGGGCAGTTTTTTCACCAGCTATGAGCTCCCTCGGTGGCTAACTCTTCTTAGTCTAGTAATTTTGTCTGTCTCGACTATCCCATAAACACAAAAAATAAGGACATTTGGTATAACCAGTTTGTTTCCCAAATAACATGCACAAGACTTTAAAATCCCCGCACACTTTCTCAACTGTAGTATTCATATTTGAGCTTGCGCAGAACTAATTCCAAGTTCTCATAGGTTTCCTTGAGGTGTACGGAATGACCCACCAAAACGACTTTAAGATTTGTCTTTGAGGAATCTATAAAAAGACGCCATTGAGAATAATCATATTGGATTTTAAATTTTTCAAAATAGGGAACGAACTTTTTTTGCGAATTTCTGCTTTTCGATCGAAGTAACTCGGCAACATCTTTGGGAAGATTCAAGTCACTCACCAAATCATTTATCTCACCCTGGGATAAAATTTTAGAATTGAACCCTCTTCAAAGTCGGAAGTTGATTCGTAATCTTGTCCAGATATCTCTTCATCGGGAACTTGGAATCTCTTGCAAGATAGCAGGAGCTCCGAGCACAGGGATTTCCGTGCCATGGAGGACAGGACGAGTCGCTGACTGAAGATTGCTAGCGCCATACGATAAGAATTCCATAACGGAAAGCTTTCTATCTTAAACACAACATTTCCACATTTTTTGAGGTACCCAAACTTTATCTTGATCCCCAAGTTTTAAGTCGAAGTATGCTTTTTTTACAATGTCTGTGATATTCAGTTGTTGCCATAAAACTGTATATTTACCACAAATGTAACAAAAACTGTTAGGCGGATTCATACACTTCCGTTGAGATATAGCAGTTTTTTTGAGAAATACTGGTAAAACAATTACAAGCGACGTGCTGATGCCGGCTTTATGCTGCCTGACACAGACAAGCACATTCAGGTAGCAACATGTATATGATAGCAGAAATGGATCAAACTGGAAGGGCTTTATTTGGAACTAGCTTGTATACATTTGAATGTAATAATAAGAAGTAATTTTTAGTAATCCTGACCCTAAAGTTGGTTTAAGCCTTTAAGATATAACAATATAAAAAATTGACTTTTTTGTCATAGACCTGGGTTAATGTTAGGATTAATATTTTCTGAAAAAAAAATATGTCTGCTATATAACTACTATTTTATATAAACTTGAACATATTTTATGTAGAGTTTTTTGGAAATCAACCGTAAAGGTTTGTTCAGGTATTTTTAAGTAATAATTCTTCCGTTGATAAAAAATTCATGGTTTCAATTTTCTAATTCTAAAAAAACATCACATGAAAAGGAAAATTGTAGACGGCAATATCATAACGAAAATAAAACGTATATGCTTCCTAGTTGCTATAGCTTTTATATTATATTTGCAAATAACGAAAAATATTATAGACTTTCACGATAGTTACCGTCATCTTCAAAGGAAAACTGTTTAATAAACTCTATTTTCGAAGCCTTGCTTTAATCTAAAGAAGATATGGAGCTTTAAACTTAATAACTAAAAGAAAATATTTAAAATTTCAGCAAAAAGTTTATGGTCTGCATCTTACCTTATTTGCCGGTGGTTAATATCGCTAGGGGCTGCTTTATATCTGAAAATATAATAAGAAAAATATTTAGCAGTAGCGGGTAATCATTTTATCCAATTGATATATTTATGTGTTCCAAAATCTACCAGTTAATAAAAGACAGTCTAACTCTTAAGTTTGAGTTGTCTATTAATTGGAGGATAAAATAGTTTATTTGTTGACAACGCCGCAGAAATTATAAATTATTAATAAACAAATAAGACTTCTTTAATCTACTTGGTTACATCTAGTTTGGTTTCGTAATGCAGTGTTTATTCAAGTCGGGAAAGGGTATTTGTAAAGCAAATGTTGTTCGTTTGTTTGCTACAACTTAAACCTTCAGAACGTTATTTGTTTTGTATTTATCTTATAAAGTCAGCTTAATAAATTTTATCTTAAAATCACGACTTTAACAGATATTAAAAACGCAAGCCTTATACTTAAATTAGAGTAACAATGAATAATAATTTAATTTTTCAGAGCAATTTTGATGATATCATTTTTAATCGTCATGATATATGCTATATATATGTTAGAGAATTAACTAGAAAAGTATCAAGAATCAATTAGTGTATGTGAATAGTGGTTTGTTAAGCAGAAAAGAGTTTTTCTCACTGCAGAAGTTGCCAACCTGCATTTAATCATACATAAACACCGTCCACACCTCCCAAAAAAAAACATATTGTAGGCTCTGTTTTTTGACCCCAACAAGGTGTATTGTGTTGATAACAAAATTGTTTTAAAGATTTTAATAGACATATATATATATATATATATATATATATATATATATATATATATATTGTATTTAAGACAAAAAGATAAATTTAATTATAAGGAAAAACTTCTTTCACTTGCTAACAAAGCAAAAGTAGGTGAATCTGTAATAAATACACTAACTGTAAGCTTTAATCACAATAATAGGGAAAGGCTCAAAAGATAAAAATAAGTTATATATATAAATTCAAGGTATACTCATTTATGATCTTATATTTATTTAACTAAAATATTCTATGATAAATACTGCGGGTAAAAGTATTCCAATGCATGCTCCGATTACTAAGCATTCATAACAGGTAGACATACATATTAGGCTACTGAATATGTCTTTTAAAAAGGGACAATTTCGTTAAAGAGTTTCTGTTGTTTAATATGTTAGTTTGACACCTAAAAACCACCTAATGCCTCTTTAGGTTTACCAAAGACATGATAATCGCTTGGGGCGAGACCAAGAGAATAAGGAGGATAAGGTTAACACTCAAACTTAGATGATTTGCATTCCAAAATAGATTCTGCATAACATTTTTTGCCCATAGCTGAGTACGAAATTTTTTGGGTTTCGGCGAAGAAAGGTGTTGCAATTCTTTGCTTGTTATTTTGGTTTCAGGTTCATGATAGTGCATCCATGGCTTATCTCCAGTCACCACCCTTGTCAGAAAAGCTTCTTCTTGAGCTATCCATGCAAAAGTTCTTCACAGGCATCAAGTTGTTTCAGTTCTGGGGTCAATTGCTTTGGTACCCGTCTTGCTGACACTTTATGGAAATCGAGGATATCGTGCATAATGAGGTGCAGTACCATGACTAAACTGCAGTGATTTCATCCAGAATAATACGACGATTTTCTTTCACTAAGGCTTTAACTGCCGAAATGGACTCAGGTGTCACAACACGATTGGCATGACCAGATTGTTGAGAATCAGCAATGGAAGTGAGCTCGTATTAAAGTTTGTTGAACCAATCATACACTTGCTCGAGTGACAAACATAAATTTCCATATTGTAGCTTCATTCTATGATGATTATATCAATGGATTTTACGCCTCCACTGTGCAAGAAACGAATAACCGAACGCTATTCCTCCCTAGTGCAGTGCTCCAGTGGAGATGCCATTTTCAAACTGGAAAGTGTGACTACAATTTCAATTTTTCCTACAATGTTTCATTAACATAGCCTTCTAGATCTCAAAAATAATACATCTGCCAACATTTAGACAATATTCTGTTTCGTGTATTTTTAGGGCATTTTTAAGGTTTTCATTTGACTCCGCCTCGTATTTATAAGCGAATGATTAGTGCCTAGCTAAATGTCGCTTACAATTATATAATTAATTATCCAAGAATAAGACGTTTACAATATTACAGTTACCTCCAATAGCTGATACAGGTCGCATGGACAGCGAACATAAGTACATATTTAACAATTGAAGGGAAATATGTTAAATTGTAGAACTTAAGAAAAACATGTAACTATTTAAAAAGTTGTCGAGCAAATTGCGGCTGCAGAAAGTTTGGCATTAAATGCTCAATATTGAACAGTTACTTGATAGAAATCCATTTTAACAAAATAAGTAACACTTGTTTAAAATTCCATTTATATAAGTTGATATTGCCGTCGAAAGTATTAATTTTGAAGAAGCGACATTTTAAAATTAATAATGTACAATATTATTTGCCTTCACGAATAAAAATGATATTTTTTCGAAATACGGTTATTCTTTATAATGTTTTCCCATACCTATTTATTTAAAAATCAATTTATTTAAATAATGAATAAAATTTAATTTTAATATTATAAAACTCAATAACCATTACTGTATGTAATGTTACTTTTTCGTAAAAATGTAATATTTATTTTAGAATGCTAAAGACACATTTGTACAACTATTAAATTATCTTAAAATTGTTGTTTTATTGTACAAAAATAATTTGATTCACTGGAAATTAAAAGAAAACATGTATGAGAGGAAATGCGTTAAAATATGTCAGAAAATGGTCAAATTTAAATAGCGACGTCTCGGTCCCCGTTGGTCATACGTAGAGAGGTCATTGTTTATTGATCGCTTCAAGGTTACAATGCATATCACGGGTGTTTGCTGCGAGCTGCTATTGTATGGTCCGCAACGAAAACGTCACTGCGCAGTGCGACAACGGCTGTCTGACGTAATATCCGTCGAAAGGCAAATTTACGAGAGAATGTGGATTATATAAGTATTATGATTTTTCGCAGAGTAGCTTATATATATTCTGTGGTATTGTGTAAGCGCTTTGCCGGAGTGAAGAAAACTGTGCAGGTACATTTAATGCTGGATTAAAAATATAATTTTTTGAAATTTGTGACCAGGGCTACAGCTCTTATTTGTGCCTTTCGGGACTACTTTTTAGTTGTTTTGCTTATTTCATTTTATCCAAGGCATTTCGAGCAACAAGCGATCGAAATCAGGGGTTGCTTTTTATTTTATGATTACAAACACGTTTAGACGTTAAAATTACGCTGAACAAATATCATAACATACAGCTAGACTTTTGAAAGATACCTTAAAATAGACTATTTTGAAATACGCCACATTGAGAGATTAACGACTAGTTGGCAGCACAGGCAGCGGCGCTGCGCCATCGGCAGTCGCAGTAGGCCTTGACTTCTCGGACGTGTACTAGTTAGTTGTCATATTTATGCTATATATATTTGTTCGTTACATCAAATATTTGTATGTGCTATAACAATTTTGTTATTTGTTAGTGCAATTTAAAACAGAAAGGAATAATTGTACTTTTAATAACAATATCATTTCAAAAAATCATAACGTATTATAGCGTAAACAAGCCGTTGATTTGTGAAAAATCGCTATCTGAAGGTAGAACGGGCCAATTCAAAAAAGATTTGGTGAATTTAGTTCACATTAGCAAGCTCAGAGAAGATAGCAGCAAACACGACCATTTTATTGAAGCGTTCGAACATAATAATGAATATGGCTTCATGAATGCTGCATATGCCAAGTTTATTCGAAAGCGCTATGTAAAAAAGTTACTGTGGTATTCGATGGCTACTCCGAAAACAGTACAAGCACATAAACGTATGAGTCTTGAGATCGTTTTTGATAACAATTCCTTATTGATTGACTAACTAAACTTGCTAAATTCCTAAGCAATATTAAAAATAAGAACCACTCATTTCGCAGCTTTCTGTTTTAAATTGTCAAGTTCGTTCTTGAGGTCTGGGTCTTCCTGATATAGTTGGTTCAGGTGAAAACCTAGATGGTCAGAAGTATAGAATTCGAATCCTAGGGCAGACAAGCTAACCTTTTAAGTTTAGTAAATTTCTTTAAAATGCCGATTAAATATTAGAAAAATTTATGAAAATGGAAACAGACAATAAAAAAAACAATAATCCAAAAGATCGTCCATGTTTTATCAATATCATCTAAATAAAAGAAGCAATAAAATCAAACAAATATATCGCATATCCATTTGTTTTGAGTAAACAATTAGGTAAAGCCGGAAGAAATCTATTTTTATAGTTGATTTGCTATATTTACTATTTTTTCAAATAACTAGGGGTTCGATTAAAATGGTTGTCTAGCTGAAAATAGAATAAATAACGTATTTCAAGAACAAATAAATAAATAACTAATAATAAGAAGATATATATGTTTTCCCGTTAGTTTTAATACGCTCATGTCTTCATTTTATTTTTCAGTTCCCATTTTATGCTGTTTTTAGAGATAAAAGTAGCAATGATCGGCCCGTACGGAATATTATGTCGTCACTTGTTTGCGGATGACTGTCGAAAGCAATAAGTATACAATTTTTAAAGATATTATACTTTTAGTACTTTTCACATTCTTACTGTTACTATTTATTCATTATCTTACAAGGTTTAACACTGTTATTTATTTACTTATCTATTTATTTATTTCTACAGAAAATCCATTTTAGAAACACGAACTATTTGACATGTTTTTTATTATGAAATGGGTCAGTATAAAGATCCAGATCACTCGTGAACGACACATCTGTACTCGTGTTCAAGTTATTGTAGAAAAGCCATCAAACCTTTCACCTAGTGGTGAAAAAACTTACAATGCCAAATAAAATAAAAATTCATTTATACTTAATAACTTAAATATCCATATGGAAACTGAACGGCCAGTGCTTCACTTTGACGAATAAATTTAACCTACTTCTTGCCTACCGATTTTTTGCCTCTTCAATTTCCGAAGGAAAAAAATACTCCCGTGCTTATCACGTTTCAGTTTAAATTTCCGACGTTTCATTATTCGAATCTCGGCCGAAAACGTTTTACATCTTTACATCGTTTTAAAGAGTTTCGATTTTATCAAATTCCAATCAAACTGCCGACGGCTAAAAAGCACGGGGCTCAAATAAAATTCCTGAGAGGTTTCGAAAGTAATTTTCTCACAGGGAGTGTGTAAAAGACTAATTTATAAAAATTACAAATTTTTGTTTAAATAAATGTCTACAAATGGAATACTTCATATTATCGACGTCCTTCCAAAAATAATAAAATCCACCTTACGTATTGGCATAATAATAAGCAACTGTTTATTATTCATCAAAAACGGGAAACACTCGTATGTGGGAGTTGAGTATGAGTAGTTAAGCTAGACTTGGGCTCTACATCGCAACGAATTCGGGATTAAAAGTTTTTTGTACTGTTTCGGAAATGTATAGAGTAATAAAATGGGGAATTCCGTCCAGTTCCGCTGAACTTCGGGATCATCCATAGGCGTAGGAAGACTTTGTTTATAGGAATAACAATAAAGATCCATTTAAATCCTTGTCCTTTTACCCTGTCCTTTTCCATACCTAAGGAGGATTTATTACTCTACAGATTATATTTATTACTCAATACACTAGTACATACTAGTACTTAATGTAGCCAGATAATAAAACACAGATTATAAATACTTTGTAAATGTGTTTTAGACATGTTAGTATTTGCTGTTACGCCATACTGTTAAGAGTATTATAAGAATATTATTAGTACACTGGCGACATTCATTCCAATGAAAAAATGTTCTAATAATTCCCCACTCTCAGTGAGTGAAAAAGTTATTAATTTAAATATACACGATTGCCTAAAACACGATTACCTTAGTTTTACTGTACAAGGAATTGTTGAACGATTTTCCCGAACAGTGGCAGCTCGTGGTGAATTATATTGGGAGGTCAATAACAAATTTAAAAATAGGCATACTTTAAATAAAAATAAATATTTTATCCTTAAATTGAGCTTTAAATTATCTTAAAGTTCAGGTCTGCTCTTCGTTCTATTCTAAAAATGTTGAATGACACGTTCGTTAAAATTGCACGCACATTCCTTTTATAAACGATTTCTCGATACTTAACATTGCTAAAGCGGATAGTCTATCTTGTCCCAACCCCTCAACAAAATTTATAAGCCCTCGAAAAACTCCTGGATTTTTGAGACAAAGCCGTTTCATCATGGCCACGTAGTGCCAGCTTGAATGCCCCACAAAATTTTCCACAAGCTATAATTTGTTTAGAATATAAAGATTTTTGAATACATTTTCATTAAAATCTCTAAGGGATTTTCTATAAGCTGTGTCTAGCTGAGTGCGAATATCAACATTTCCGACCGTAGCATAGTTCACCGAAGATTTCTTGTGATCTGCAGAAAATGCATGTTTTTTATTTTTTCTTTTAAGTGTTTTAAGTCTTTAACACCAATTTTGCACCATAATGAGTCGGACGAGTCCTTAGAAACAAAGAAACAAACATAACAGTAAAATGAGTTAGAGACTTCACAACCACATATCCAGTTAGCTAAATCGTACATACTTTTGCGAAAGTTTCGGTGAACCTCTTTATTTTTGTTTTTACTAGTTTGTCGTATACTAAGTTCTGGCAAATTGCGACCACTTACCTTGAATTCGGTTATTTTCTCAAAATTAAGTTCGTTAGCACTCTTTAGTTGTCTAATGTTTTGCACTACCACGTTTTATTTCATCTACATTCACAACTCAAACAAAGACCACCTTAAAATTGGTTATTTTTGCAAAATTAAGTTCGTAAGCACTTTTTAGTTGTTTATTTTTTTGTACTAGTCAGTATCAACATTTTATTTCCGGTATATTTCCAACTCACTCATGGTTCATAAAAATAAAAAAAAATATTTATTACAAAAAACTGTATATAAATCAATTTTCATCGATTAAAAACATCCGAAACAATATCTCAAACAATTAGAATATCGACCCAGCGACCTCTGAACAATTGAACTTCCGCATGCCGACGTGATGCCGCGACCGATCGATCGAATTATTAGAAAAGACCGGCCGATGACCTAAATCGCGATTTCATATCCCATTTGCTATCACGTTCGGCTGCCGCTCGGTGAAATCTCCGTGTTCTTTAGGGTCAAGCTTTAAGGTAATCAGGGCAATTTGAACTGCCCAGCCTAGCTTAGTATAGCATATTTTATTATGCCTAATAGTGTAGCGTATTTAATTTTTACCAAGGTTCGCGTTTTATCACATCTATTAGGAGGGCGGTTAAACGAATAATTTATTTTCTGAAATATTTTTGGGAGGTCATTGACCAAATGAGTCTATGGAAGAGCCGCCACTGTTCCCGACTTACTGGAATAGGAAAGTCCACCGTTTTTAGATAATTGCGGGAGAGAAAGGTAACAGATCAAGTGGAACCTCCCAAGAACATTCCAGGAGGGCCAGCAAAAATTCTCGATGAAGACACTCTAGATAAAATTGTGTAGAGCTTGGCCAAGATGACAACGTTCCTTTGATAACTGGAAAACTCCTATGGACAACTTTAAAAAATATGGATTTTGCTTGGTAAAAACAACCAAAAACATTTTTACTTGAAAACGATGCAATTATTTGCTAGCGACGCAAATACTTGAGAAATATAAAGCAGTACCTCAGGGAGTAAAAGAAATTTTTTTATCTTAGTGAGACGTGGATCAACGAAGGTTATATAGTACAAAAAATGTGGCAAGACAAAAATATAACCATCTTAAAAAAATAAAATTTTCATCGAAGGCGAAGAGGGATTTTTTAAAGAAGATTTGCTTGCAAAATAATCAAGTTTGCAAATATCTCCTTGAATGCTTTCAGAGGCGGTCAAAATGGATATACTTACTGAAAAGTAGAGAAATTCTGTCCAAGTAAAGTTTTAGCAAGGATTTAATGCATAATTTTGTATACAAAATGAAAGCGGCTACATTACGTTATACTGCTTGAAGATTTAAAGATATGTATATATTATATACGTTTGTCTTTTAATCATTAAGGGGTTTCTTCCTTTCAGGTAAAGGTAAGCAATGTTACCTTCCCATATGAATAGCTATTTTTCAGAGTCAAAAATAGTTTTATTTTTATTTTTTATATTTATATGCGTTATTTACAGTGTCGCCGACTTTAGTATGTTTTGTGGTTTCGTGTTTTATGTTAATATTCGGAATGCTAAAGCAATTCGGTCCGAAGTAGTGGCACTTTCCAATAATTTTACATTAAGTACTGATCATACTGACAGACTAAAATCTGTTGACAGCCTTAAATATGACTAATGCTTTCTTAGGCCGTTTAGGTAGTTTCATATACCATTTGTAAAGGTCAATAGATCATTTCGGTGTTTACAAAATGTGCAAACACAATATTATGCAGAAAAAAATCACAAAATCTCCACACATTGTTGTGGCAACGTTGCACGAGTTGTTTAAACATCATGTGTAATTAAAACGTACTTACTGAAATAAAATTCGTTGTTTCTAGGCAAGAAAGCTCACAAAATGTCTTATTGAGATCTGCTAATTACGTTAAAATTCGCCAAGATTTGCAAAAGTTATGTAAGTTTCCATACTATCGTAATTTACACAGTTGCCTAACTTTTAAGGAACAATTTATATTAGAAGCTTTAGGAGTGCATCTACCGTCAATAATCATGTTTGGTCAACCCAATTATAACTTTGTGCGAGACTCGGTTTCAGCGCCAACAAGAGCACCAGTGACGTCATGTTTTCGTTGCTTAGCTACGTCTACTTATCCCTCAATAACAACCACCCAACCGCCTCAGTTTTTGTAGCTATGCAAATGCCTTTGACTGTGTTAGTCATGAAATTTTGATAAGCAAGCTGAATTTTATGGAATCCGTAGTATATCTTTAAATCTTATCTCGGGAATAGGCAACAATTTGTAAGGGCAAATGGTTCTGATTCTGATTGTAAATTGATTACAAGTGGAGTCCCTCAAGATTCGGTCTTGGGACCTATTCTTTTTGTTATACGTTACTGATATCACCAACATAAAAATTAATGGAAAAATCTCTCTTTTTGCTGACGACAGAAGCACAATAGTGGAGTGATTTTGGTTTAACGTCTTTAAATTGTAATATTTCCAATGATCTTGTAATGAGTAATGTTTGGACCGATTCCAATCTGCTTTGATTCAATGTGAATAAAACGGTGGCCTTAACTTATAACGAGACTTTACAGCCACTTTAGCTACTTAACAGCAATAATACGTTGAGTCTGTTAAGTTCCTGGGCTTGAATATAAATAACAACCTAAAATGGTCTAAGCATATTGACACCTTAACTAAAAAACTTTCTACCGCCTGCCTTGCCATTCGATCAGTTTCAAAAGAAATGGACTTGTCTTCTGCCAGTCTGACTTCTTTTTTCTATTCGAATCACATCTCCACTGCCCATACTGTTTTAAAAAAACATGAAATATTAACACTTCCCGCATTATTCATTTTAGAAACCGTCTGTTTGATGATAAAACATATAAACACATTCCCGGAAAGGCCACAACACGTATATCCTACCAGAAACTCTGGGCTTGACCTTCCCATTTCTTCCACAGAATTAATAAAAATAATCAATTATTTACAAAGCCATAAAACTTAAACATCTTTTAGAACATTTAAAATCAATCCCTATGTTTCCGCTCTTTCGAAAAAATAATCAAATCGTACCCCATTGAAAGAACTTTTTACTGCGTTAATGATTTTTATAATGAATAAGTCTTAAATGTTTTCTATTTTCTTGTTTACTTAAATCTCGTGGGTGTTATTATCCAGATGCTAGCATAGCATTTGAAAATATTTTAAAAGGAATGAACTGTCTGATAGTCCGTTAACATTTATTATTTTTGTTACATATTAGAATAAAGTTATATATTTTCTTTTTCTCTAATACACTTTAATTACTATATTAATTCAGTACACTTTTTGATTAACTTCACATATTTTGCTCGTATAACGATAACAAAATACAGTTTAAGGTCGCGTAATTTTAATTTCATCGAAATTATTCACCTCACATATATATTGTTTATTTCCTTTTGTTAAGGTCACCTGGATTCATTAACCACTTTACTGCAATGTTACGAATATAACGAATGTTATAGTTACAATTTATGTATTTGCATTGATCTATCGAAAAATATGATTTTTTTTTCGATTAATATTTCGTTTTTTCATTGTTTTTTTTTATTTTAAGGTAAATTTTGCTTTGTCCATAAAATTGTAACAATTTTCCTGTGACAATAAAGCATACTTTTGTTTGTTTGTTTGTTTGTATGCATATTATTCTAATACTCAAATTTTGATTTTTTTAAAGTTATTTTCTTTCGACCAAGTTGAGAAATGAACTATTAAGTAAAATTTTAAATGTCCTTGATCTTCACTGTGGTATTTTGAAGACATTTTAATTTTTCTATAAGCTTTTGGAAGGAATAAATAACTCAACTCTCGTATCTTGCAATTTTATTTGGTTATACATACTTCCGATTCGGCGTTAAACAGGTAAATCTCTAAATTTTATCTAGGCGGTGTTGTTTCTTAACAGGATCTTTGACAACAGCTCGTCAATCATTTTGAGTCCAGTTTTTTGTACACTCATGTGTACATCATAAATCAGGTCTAATCTAAACTTATAGTCCAAAAAAAGAGCTAACATCCTGATTGATCAAATTATGGGCGACCTATCTCTGTTCTGCATACATCTAAATTATCTAAAATTTAAAAAAAATCCCTACTAAGTTGCCCTCCTTACTTACTTGTCCATAGGCCTTGGCCATAAACTCTCTTCTTAATAAAGATTTAAAACTAGGGAATAATTACAGAAGAAATTACATATTATAATTTTTATGTGCTATTTGTTACATGCAATGAAGGAAGTGATTTAACATTTGGAGAGCAATATCCTTATTCTACTCTTTAATGTAAATAATGCTAACAAATGCAAAGAAAGAATAATGTATTATAACATATTAAAAAAAAAGTTCCAAAGCTTACTATTTCGCTGGAAGTGGAAACAAAAATGAAAGACCTTATAGAGAACACTGAAAGCGAACTAAGTAATAGCGAAGTATTTGTTCCGCCGTCTTTTCGTCTGACTTTTAGCGCACCCCTACACCGGCTGAAACAAAATCTGTTGAACCTATCACTGTTGTAGCCGGTGCCGTAGATCTCTATCTTCCTCTAATACTATCGTCCACGCTATTACACCTGTCGTCTCTTCGAAATCGAGGTTGTCTTTGGAAAAGCGCATGGTAAAGCAGAGGCCTGATACTGGGAATAAACCAAATACTCGGTTCTGTAGTAATCATGAAAAAACAACGAGCGCAACGGTGAAAACTGAGGCGTTGAAGTAAATCCTCAGTAAAGGAATAGTCTACTGTTTTTTCTTTTTTTTTTAAGGTGGAAAGCATGTTTATTATGTATACCATTTCACTTTATTAATCCTAACAAAGTAATATTTATGTTATTTGTAAATCGTGCCCCGATTTTGGTTCAAGGAAGAATAAGTCGATTCTAGTAATAATCATATTTAAGTTAATTTTTGTTGTTGTGGAATTACTTGAGGACACAATATGGATCTTTAGTTTTTGATTTATTTGCTTATAGTGTATTTTGTTTTTGCTAAAGTTGTAAGTAATTTACATAAATGAGTAGCCCTGTTTTTTTATCTATTTACGTTTTCAGTATTTTCTGCTTCTTGTAGCAACCTTCACAATTTTTTTGGTCAATAATGTTATCTTTATAATACATTTATGCTTAACAACTTCTACCTGTACAGTTTAACATCATTATTTTTTAGGTGAAAGTTTTAGGAACCTGAAGATTTTGGTCAGTTTCGATGTAGAATCACTATACACAAATGTTCCTGTCAACGACTTAATTTCCATTATATTAGACATATTGGATTATAACAATTTTGATAAGAACTTAATAGATCTAGTGGAAGCTTGTCTTATGTCCATTTATTTCATATTTCAAGGAACTTTTTATGAACAAACTTCAGGTACAGCTATGGGATCTCCTCTATCACCTGTGGTAGCGAATATCTTTATGGAATCCTTTGAGGATAATGCTCTAATATCCTCTCCACTAAAAAAAAAACACTGACACAAGATGTGTTTTGTTTACATATAAATCTGCATTCTATTTAATGTTATATGTTCTGAATGTTTGAAATACGTACAATTTATATGGATAAAACTTTTTGTTCACTCGAAAACAATTTTATTAAGTGTTTTTTATAGACACCCTGGGTCAAACCAGTTTATTTCAGTTTTTGGAGGATTATTTGACGAACCTTTATACTATTTATGTTAATATATTATATCTAGATGACTTTAATATAATTTTACTTAATAATAAACATAATACAAAAAAGCTAGAAAACATAGCTGACATTTTTGGTCTTAAGCAGTATATCGAGAAACCGACCCGAATTACTGGTTGATCATATTAGCTAATAGATTAAGTATTTTGTCATATGCAGACTATCTTGAGTGCTGGTGTAAGCAGCAATGAAGTTTCTGACCACTTTTCTGTTTTTATTTAAATGGCGCTTAAAATTAATAATCCTGAAGTAACTTCGTTTAAATACAGAGCTTCAAGGAATATCGATTAAGACAGGTTTCAAGCTGAGCTTCAATCTTTCGAAGAAAAGGTAAAATTCTTAAGTTCTCTAATATTGAAACTTTTTGACAGATGCTACTATTAACATCTGCAAGAAAAAAATTAAGTATGCACCTCGGATTAGAGACAATATAAGAGTTTTGCAAAGGTTAAAAAAAGGTTGAAAGACAGTAGGCTATTGGACCATTATTCTTATTACAAACAGCTGAGAAATATCTCCACTGCTGGTATCAGAGCGGAGAAAAAAACATATTTACGACAAATATTTTTAAATTCTACAACTAAAGTAAAATGGTCTAAGTTAAAAAGACTACATCAACAATTTTTTCATTAAATCTGTAAAACAGTAATCCCTCCGAACGCAACATTATTTCATTTTTATCAAAATAACTGTAAGAGCTTTTGGCAGCGATAATTTAAATATAACACTTATTCAATTGTATTGTCCTCATATTATAGAATATATATCTCATGCAATAAATAAATGCATAGAGACGTCCTATTAATATAAATGCTCGAAGCACGAGTAGAGGGGATTGGGGGGTTAGTCTCGCTCCCCCCACCACTTTTTTCATTGGTCTCCCACTTCCCGCGCCTGTCCCTGCCACGCCTACTTGACTCTGCTTGATTCTGATTGGTCTTCCCCACTCTTACGTGTGCATCCGGAGGGAGATGTTTTATTTAAGCGCTAGCAGCCAACTTAACAGATCAATTTATTTTCATCTCTTAAATTTAGTCAGATGGGTTCGTTGAATACAGTACCTACCGAAGATATTATTGGACGTGTTGGTGAAGTTATTTGTTTAGCACTAACGGCGCCATTGTGGAACATTCCGGTGGGTGATCTAAAATATATTCCTCTTAATTACTTAAGAAGATTTGTAGAGTCAGTGAAGTTGTTACAAATTTGGGAAAAGCTACCAGAACGCTATAGACGTGACAAGAAATTACAGTTAAATTTACCGTGTTATACTCATCATAACCAAGAGGGTGACTGTATAGATGGACCACCGCGATCTATAAAAAGAATTCTACTTGTTATCATTTTCTTATTGTCAGGATTCTATGCAAAGCAGACCACAATGGTGTCATTATTACGAGAAACTATCGAATGAGTATGCGAGTGCTGCATCTGCATGTGACAAATATTGTGAAACATTAGATTTAATACAACTTATTCATGACATAAAGGGATTGGGATTTGGTTATCATCTTCTTAAATTGAAAAAATATATTGAAGATCCCGTTCTAGTGAAAGACATTTTAAAAGAGGAAGAACTTTTAGTGTAATCATGGAGGAAGTTGTTAGAGAAATGTATGAAGAATTCATAATGTCTAGAGCTTGCTCTGAGTTTTTTGCGTTTGACGGACAAAGCAGTGAAGCTCAAAACATTACTGTTTATTTGCACTATATGGAACATGCAGAATTATGTGAACTAGCTGCTAAGGCATGTATAGAAGTAAAAATGAAAGAAAATTTATACATGATTTAAAACAATTAGAGTTAAGCGAACATATATTATGTATAAAGGAATATTTAACCAATAAAACAAATATATTTTAAAACGAATCGTTTTATTTCATAAAAAAATAGTTATACAAATGAAAAACATTTGCTAATGCACAAAAACATGGATTTTTCTGATGATAAAAGCAGAATGGTTCCAATTTCTGTAAAGCTGGCTGTTCATCAAATTCAATAACTGGTTTTTGAGAATATTTTCTGACAAACTCCGCCTTTTCTTCACCCTTAACATAGATAAAGTCGACTTTTTCGGTTAAATTTCTGATAACATCTCGACATCTATGATAAGGAGTAAATCCTTCATCCCAATCGATACAATGATGATTATTCATTAGCCAAATAGCGTTGCTGTATAGTTTTGATGGTAAATGATTCATAGGAAAGAGCGCTTTAAATATGTGGTGGCTGATTTTAAACCTATCGTATGCTGCCAATTCTTTAACAATTAACTTATTGTTCTCCACTTTAAATCCTTGTATATCTACAATTACTTTCATATCTTTAAATAGTGAAATTTTTTTACCATTTCAAATTTTAATTGGTATTCTTCTATCTGTTTCTTTAACTCTTGTAATTTGTGTTGAAAAATGATTAACCGACGCATATAATCCATAATGAAAGAAATTTCTTTGTGTCATGCTATAAATATTAAAACTGACGCATGCGTATTAAAGTTGTTTAACTAGTTTTGTTAGAGGATTATAGCTAAATATTTTATCGTGGAGGATGAGACAATAAACAGAGATATTTTTTTGAATATTTTCATTTGTTTCAAATTCAACTCTTATAACTACAGAACCACTTTGAAGCGATTCCTTCTGATGAGAGCAATCAATGTGTGAAATAGGCGAAGTTGTCTTAAATTTTTCAGGCGCAAAAATTGGTTCACTTGTCAATCCATAGTAAGAATTTCTAAAATTGTCAAACATTTCATATAGAGCAGAAAATTTGTTTTCTTTAAAATTTAAATATAAATCGTGATATGGATATCTCTCAGAATTTAAAAAAATTCTTATGTTTGTTAGGTCAACGTTATCAAATTGACTTATGTCCTTTTTTAATTTTCTTTTTCGATCTACTTGGAAGGCAATAACAGCATGACGGGGCGTCTCCAGTTTACTAGTTGTTTTTACCGGCCATGTATGACGCGTTGCTTCAGGTAATTCGGAATATTCAACACATTCCCAGCTTCGAAATCCTAACAATATTTCCTTGTTTGTTTCTAATATTTTCGTTAAGGAAAGTTGTTGAGGAATATCTACCTCGATATGTGGCACTTTCCAATACAATTTTTCAATCGTGACTTTTGGAGTAGGAAGTTCTAATGTTTTGGGTTCCGTATCATCTATAAAGAGCACAGCATCTAAATCATTACTTGCTCTGATGAGTACTAATTCTTGCTTCATATTTAAAATAATTTTTTTATAATCCTCGAAAAATCCAAGTAGCATCTTTAGGGGTATCGATACATTAAATTTACCTTTATTATCTACCAAAATTCTGTCTGCTTCATTTCTGTTGGGAAACCACCCAGCATTGTGAAGCTTTACGCTTTCATTGTTATTAAAAGATAAATATCCTTTGAGTGTTGATGTTAAACCAACATTTCTTACAGAGTCTACAGTTACTCCATTTAATTCATAACGTATTTCTCGAAACAAAAACGCAGTACCATTGTTGACAAATCTTAATTTTTCTGTATATTTTCCTTCTTGATTAGCGAGATTTCCTTCTATATATAGAATACTTTCTGAAGGTAATGTGTATGTGTCTAATTCTTGGATTGGAATACGTATTTCATCATTATAATCAAATTTTGAAGAAATGAATGGTTGATAGATATGTAATTCGGAACCAATTACAGAGTTGTCAACATATAGACTTTCATTAACGTTTAAAATATCCATTATTTAAAACTTTAAAACCCAACAATTTCAGAAACTGATGGTTTTTTGTTGTTAACCGTTTGATGTTTTTGGAACTACTAACTTTATGGTTAATTTTTTCTTTTTATAAGATTTACTTACGGTAATAGGTTCAAACTTAGATACAAATGGTCTGTTATATCTAATAACCATTGTTGTTAGTTTTTAAATGTAATCTTACGGTAATGGTTTCGTTTCTGAAATGTATAAGGTGACCGTCTTGATCAATTATTTTTACAGTAATGTTGTTGATTGTTTGAACGCTAATTGGAAAGTATAATATAGGTAATGGTGATTCCACTATTTTATACCCTGGTGGTACCGTTGGAAAAAATTGGTGAATTATGTGCACTGGTTTGCCATTGTTAAATGAACCTACACAAATGTTACAATCAACACAAATAGCATTAACCTTGGAAATATTTACAACATTGTCAGATTCACTCCATTCATGAGGCTTGATTTTCCGTTTATTAAAACCTAAAAGGTTTCCTATTGAATCACCTTTTGTGAAATCAATTTCTTTACTGCATTTTAGGGTATTGAGATTTGTCGTTAATCTAAACGAAGAGGGTTCTATAGTAAAAATTTCATGCAGTTTGTTATTTATCAATGTACTTAAGTCTTTTATGTCATAAGTTCCATCCGGAATAACAATCACTTTACCATCTACGTAAATTTTATTGTTTCCATGCTCTATATTAGGGATACTCATAAATGACTCAAAATCAGCTAAACCTAATAAATATTGCTTGTCGTCATCCAAATAGATGGGAGGATTAAAATCAAATGATAAAATAGAAGAATTCCCTGTAAGCGTAAATGTTGTAGACATTCTGTTAATTTTTAAGAAATGCCGTAATAATTTATTTCATGTGCTTATATAGAAAACTAAGAGCTAGCTGTCCACAATTATAGTTATTAAATTTTTGTTTGACCTCATAGGTGTAATATATATTTACACCCTTACTTGTATTAAAATATTGGATCAACTCAAGAGGTGGTTTGAGATTACCATAACTATCAAAATACACATCTTTTTGCTTTTTTATGTAAGCTACCCAATGAGAACCATCATTTTTTTCACTGTCCAAATTAACAATACCAGTTTCTTTTTGTCTAATTTTTCGCGGAAGATTATCACGCATAAAAACACCTCTAAAGTAAGGTATCTCTAAAATGTTTGCATATTTTATTATATCAATGTTTATTAAAGCTCTTTGCGGAAACTCTATTTGAGCTTTTTTTTTAATGTTTTTTTTTTTAAGGAGCGCCCTTTATAGGGCTTAATGAACAATCCTTTTCCTTTTCTATATGGCTTTACAAATAGACCTTTTCCGGCTGCAACGTTTTCCATAGCTTTGTTATGACGTTGAGTTTCTTCGAGCAATTGTCTTGATGCTTTTACATCATTAACAGCTTTAGCAATTTCGGCTGCACCACCTCCCAATGCACCGAGGGCACCCAAAATTGGAAGCAAAAGAGGTAAAAATCCACCAATTTTTTTTGAAGTTTTTATAACGCGTTTTTTTATCCTGAGTTTTCGTTTGGATGTCTTAACACCCATACCAAACTTTTTTTTTCCTTTCATAATACCTGTAACCATCAAAGCTGCAGTTTTTTCACCCAGCGATGAATCCTTAGCCTTTACTCTTTGCCAAGCCTTATCTGCTAAAATTTTATCTGCTTCGTGTCTGTTTGGTAAATCGTTAGATTGCGAGTACGCTATCGTATCGTCTAATTTTTTATGCCACTATCCCCCCTACTTAATCTTTTTTCCAACTTTGTTCCCGGACCGCAATAGTTATAACCAGGAATGTGTAGTTCAACAGGTAGACTATTAATAAGTTTATTTACTAAACCCGTACCTTTCTTCTTGCTCTTCTTATTGGATGTAATCGAGTAAGGGTTGTGTATGATCATTTTATAGTTTTTGTAAACTGAGTCGATAGAGCTGCTCGTCTTCTATAAATAGTAAAACGGGCAGCAAATTGACTTGGCTGTTTTTTTTTTATAAATACATATTATCTAGAATGTTAGGTCAGTTATTGCTGACGATGTGGATTGAAAAGCAAGCTTTTTCTTTACCTATTAAAAACCATGATGAAAAAATCTTAAACAAACCATTTAGAAAACATGGCGATCTCTTTGGTGGTGAATCAAAGAGATGTCTTGTTGTAGGAGCATCGGGGGTTGGCAAAACGAACTCCATTCTCACATTACTTGAACATCCAAACGGAATAAGATTCGAAAATATTTATTTATACTCAAAATCGTTACATCAACCCAAGTATGAGTATTTAAGAAATTTGCTAAAACCTATTAAAGAGATTGGTTATTTTGAATATGACAATGATGAAAATATTATATCCCCTCACGATATTAAACCAAATTCAGTTATTATATTTGATGACATTCCATGTCAGAATCAAACTGTTATAAGGGACTATTTTACATTTGGGAGACACTACAGCAACTAATTTCAAATATTGCAAAAACGGAACCAACTGACATAAAAGAAGAACCTCATACTTTTAAGGAATTTTATAGTACTTCTACTCCAACAAGGACAGCTAAGAGAAAAACCGGGAAAACTCCCGTTTTACCCACTGAGTTACCATCATTTTTTTAGTATTGCATCTACTAGTAATTTCCCTACCATTCAAGAAACAAGCACAGTAGCTGAAACTACACCCCCATCGGGTGATAGTACTGTAGAGAATTTAAATATCTCTGATATTTTAGAGCAAACTAGACAAACAATTCAACAATACGTTGACACTCCAGGATATAAATATTGGTTGGAAGATTTTGATGAATTGCCAAGAAAATATATCGATGAAGGAGTTAGGGATACAAGACATATATTTGATCACAATTATGGTATTGTTCATGATTTGGAAACAAACAAATTTCTTTTAGGGACAACAATGAAACCAGTTGAAATTATTAATAAAAATATAAAAGTTGAGGGTGTAACCTACAAAGGCACTCCAGGTTTATACGAAGTTCTTTTTAAAAAAGAACCTATTGGTTACAAGAAAGAAGACTTAGATCATTATATGGACATTCTAGCAAGAACTAATGCATATCGCAGAAATCACGACCGTAATGAGCAAGTTCAAGGTAACGGTTCAGTCAAATATGTAACTATTATAGGACCGTACTTACAAACCAAAGGGGCAACGAAAACAAGAAATATTAAAACACCTGCAAAAAATCTCATAGAAGCATTTAGTAGACCTAAGGCTCCATATAGGCAAACAAGGCAGAAACTGGGAATGGGGATATTGAAACTTAACAAAACAGATACCGACTATGTATATTGGGACAACATCAACGAACTTGTTGATAGACTTAGACTTTTAATGGCTTCTCGGGTTGCCGGGCATACTGGACATAATAATGAAATAATCTCAATTATTGAAGAACTACGAGAAGCCAAAGCAATTCTATAAATAAAAGTTTTTGAAGTAAAAAGCAACAGTTGCATATTATATATTCAGTATGTCGGTAAATAAATTTGGAACTCATATCCTAAATGCCAATGAAGACTTATCTTACTTTTGCATCCTTCCCATGGTTCTTGGACATTCGACAAAATCAATTAATCTACCGAATGGTGAAACAAGACGTTGTTTTACTATTAGCGGCGATGAAACTACTTTAGCGTTTCCATTTCCAGAAGCAGACGTGATAAAAGTTCACTGTAGTAAAGACATAGATTTTATCATAAATAACAATATATTTAGTTCGATTGAACTATTAGGTCATAAACTCGGTAATGGTGATAATATTTCTGTTGTAAGATCTCTTAAATATTCTGCATCACCTGGAGTGTTATACGCAGGATTGGTTTTAAAGTGTAAGACTGAAAATGAATAAAATTAAGGAGGATGTCGTTAATGAATTGCATAGACCCGCTAGAAGAAATTTTAAACAAAGACGAGTAATCGTAAAAGGGCTTAATGATTTGTTTCAAGCAGATTTAGTTGAAATGCAACCTTACTCAAAATTTAATAGAGGATATAGATATATATTAGTGGTAATCAACACTTTTTCTAAATTCGTTTGGGCACTACCTACAAAAACTGGTAAAGAGGTGGCTGCAGCAATGAAAAAAATTCTCAAAGACTTAAAAGAAGCCCCTAAACACCTGCAAGGCGTTCCAAAAAATATACAAACAGATAAAGGAACAGAATTTTATTCCAAAGATTTTCAGAAGCTAATGAAACAGTTTAAAATCAATCACTATAGTACTTTTTCTAATTTGAAAGCAAGTATCGTTGAGCGAGTGAACCGAACATTAAAGAATAAAATGTGGAAAAAGTTTAGTCTTCAAGGAAATTATAAATGGTTAGATATATTGCCTGAAATTGTTAGTGTGTACAATAATACAGTACACTCTACAATTGGTAAAAAACCTAATGCTGTTAATAAGGGGAATAAAAAAAATATATTGAAATCATCATTTACTCATATGAGAACAGTTGATCACGATTTAAAAAAAGTTGGTGACTTTGTTCGTATAAGCAAACACAGAGAATTTTTTTCTAAAGGGTACACACCCAACTGGTCAAATGAAATTTTTAGAATAAAAAAGTTACAACTTACAAATCCTACAACCTATTTACTTGAAGATGAAAACAAATCAGAAATTCAAGGAGGTTTTTACGGAAAAGAATTACAAAAAGTCAGACATTCAGACATATACTTAATAGAAAAAGTAATAAGAAGAAAAGGAAATAAGGTGTTAGTTAAATGGTTGGGATTAGACAAAACACATAACTCATGGATATTAAAAAAGGATATTTTGTAAAATATTCATCAATAAAACTCATTTTTTTTATATTACTATTGTTTTATTTTATAATCATATTTAACATATTATTTAAAACAGGTTTTAAAATAATTTCACATAATTCAATTCGTCTTTTAAAATGTTGTTGGTCTACAAACTCTTGAGGCGACATACGAGATTTTCTATATGCAAACGTCCATGCATGCATCGTATGAAGTTTAGATTTTTAGTTTCATCAAAACTTACTGATTTCTTCATAATATTTTCTTTCTCTTAATTTTTGTTCGAGCTGGATTGGATGCATTAGTAATAATTCCAGCATTGTACAAACATTCTTACTATTGGTGTTTTCACTTGGCGACAGAGTATCATATACTTTTTGAAGACAATTGATTTCGGAAAACAGACTATTCTTAAAAATGTCGAAGTAACTGTTAAATTGCTGTTTTTGTAAAATATTTAATCTGTATTCGATTAAAGGTATTTGTTCCCATAATCTGCACACAGTTTCATTTCCAAAACAGACGTAATCATCATGTTTTGTAATCCTCACTATTGGCATTTCACCAAATTTCTCAAAAAGAATGGACATATTTTTCAAAAATATAGTTTCTTGAAAGGCGTTTGATGAGAAAAAGTAATTCGTTATAACACCCTGATATTTTAGTAGGTCTTTCCAATCATCTTTACTTAGAACAATAGATTCGTTCTTGTTTCCACCAAATTCAACACATGGCGTAAAATCACTTTCTAAACACAAACCAATATTCACAAACTTTGATTTGGATTTATTTAAAGGGTACTGTTTACAATTTACTATGGTTTGTTTTTCGATAGAATGTATAGATGTTTTAAACACATTGGACGTTACTCTCTGAGGGCTGAACATTATTAGACCGTAGAATATAGAAACTAACTAAATAATGATTTGCAGCACATTTTTATAGTCTACTGTCCCCTCCACATAAATGGAGGAGGGAGATTACTTAGCGTTCGAGGAGATAAAAAATTAAACTACAAAAAAATCAAATACTAAAACTTTTAATTCAGGTTTTCAAATACATTACAAAAGCAACGTAAGATGAAATAATTGATATTAAAGTCAGAAACAATAATATTATATAAAAATATACATAATTACAATTATGTTTTTTATGAACAAGTTCTATCCATTCTGAATAAATGACAGGCTTTTTATCAAAGAAATATTTAATTTTCATATAATTATTAACACTTAAATCATTTTCTGAAATATTATAAGTAAACAAATGTGAGTTTCCATCTATGTAAATCATTCTCATTTGCTTATAACAATCAGTTTCAATTTTATTCTTATTGATGCACACGTCGGCTCTAATTGTGTTAGGAATATGATTAACATATAGTTTTCTGCCAACAAGGGAGACTAACACGACTAATGAAGTAGTAGTCATTGTTCTAAAACAACTAAATAATACTGTTTGTTACAACATTTTATATATTCACACAAATTAGTGAAACAGATCATCAATGAAACAAATTTTATAAAACTTGACAACTTTAACTTCCTTTTCCAATTTCAAAACCGGATAACAATTGTGTATCAAAACCACTTTTATTGCGAGTCTCTTCTAAACATAATCTTTTAGATTTGGGTTCTTGTTCAGATTGTAAAATAGATAAATTTTTAATCATTGATTCTATATTGACAATATCTTTGTGACCCCATGCTAAAGTTTTTGTGGTATTTGAAAGACGATATCTTTTATCGTCATGACTTGTTAAGGCTAGTTTGTTAATCAAATTCGTATAAATATTGTGTAGATGTGACTTAAAAACATACATTGTGCAGTATACTTTTTGACCTTTTTCCACAACATCTTTATAATCTGATAAGTTTAATTGTTTTTGTACGGCCGATTTACGAATACCTTTTGCCTTTTTATCTAAACTATCTTTGGTTTTTACACAGTATGCCTTAGCACCGGTACCAAAAAAACTTTCTAAAGGTACACCTTTATATTCATCCTTAAATTTACCAACCACTGATGTGGATATCGGCATATTATGAATATTTGGTTCAGGATAGTTAGAGGTGTCAAATTGATCCAGATTTTGCTTCATATCTTCATAAAAATTTTCCGTTTCAATTTCTAGTATTAAAGAATCAGTATCAGTGTACAATAAACTTACATTATCTCCATATTTTAATTTTAAATATCCGTAATAAAAATCATACATCACAGTTTTTGCAATATCCAATATACTCATTCCAACATAAATGGGCTTATTATATTCGATACATATCTTTTGAAGTTGAATAGCTACTAGATTTTCTGAAAAAATTTTTAAATCTTTAAATTGAGGTTTTGCAATTAATTTCTCAGCACTTAATTTGTTTCGCTCTCTCTCCCATTGAGTTACTAGCTTAATATCTACTCGGTTATCGACATTCTCCACAGTTTTACCAAAAATACTGTTATTTGCCAATTTGTACGAATTTTTTTCAAATTTATTTTTTGAAGCATTTCGTAAATTAGTATTTAAATCAATATATTTAGCTAACCATGGCGATTGTGTAAATTTAATTCCCCTGTGTATTTTGAGAAGTTTAAGTCCAAATTTTAAGCTTTGCTTCAAAGCACGATAATGAAGAACATAATTGTACTTATTGTTTAAATTGGGAATTAGTTTAGAAAACTTGGAAATTGGTGGCTTAAATTGTTCGGTATAGAGCGGAAAGTCGTTATGGCTTTCATGTAAATTCTGAGGATATTCTAAGTCAACTTCAAATACATAACCCGTAGATGATGTATCTGAAATATTTAAAATATTAAGTTCATTAATTTCGTCCTCAGATAGCCAAACAAAGTTTTTTTCTGGCAAATACTGTTTCATTGCAAAACCATACAAATTTGTTGCATCTAAATAGGCAATATATTTTGTTGGATACTCAGGATTGAAATTATCAAGAAAAGGATTATTTGCCTCCGATTTTCGAGCTGAACAAGTACTAACTCCCCCGCGAACCCCTTTTTTGAAGAAATGAAGCATATCTGGATCAGTCAATAATTCCAACTCTACATTTGTAAATTTCATCATAGCATCCCAACACATTGAAGGGCTTGTTACATAGTTCACGGGATCTAATTTATAAGTTTTATAACAAGTATTTCTATAATTTTCAAAAACATCGGCTAAAAGGAGAACGTCAGATTTCAAATATATATCTGAACATTCACCTATCGTGGAGCAATTGAATACATTCCATACCTCTTTAGCTCTAATGTAATCTTCATTACTAATATTTTCATCAATTAAGTCATTATAAAATTTATCAATATCGGGCAAAGATTTATCATCCAACTTTTCGTAAGAGTCAATATATGAATAAGGAAAAACTCCTTTTTGCCTAACATATTTAAATTGCTCTGCGTCTGAAAAATGTTTCTTAATTTCAAGACATTGAGAATTATCTAAAATATTAGATAGTGATTCAAGAGATTCTGGTAAAAACTGAAATGAGTCTATAAATCGTAAATTTAAGTAAACTATCTTTTTATTTTTAGAGTCATACGTGTTTACCATAATTTTTTTACTAAAAGAAATATATTTTTCTTTGTTTTGAGCAATAACGCTAATTGATTCTTTATTGTTACATAATGACTTAATAAATAGATGAGAATCGTAATTCTTTAGATTATGAAAAATTATTGGAATGTAAGTTGGAGGTATGAAATGTAAATTACAAATAGAATGAGCATGGCCCCTATAGTTACCGCTAAAATGACAGTGGTTCTTACATTTTTTAAAATTTCAGTCTGAAAAAGGTTTTTCACATATATAACACACAAATGCATTTTCAAATTCTTTTTGTTGCAAACTAGTTAACTTATTCATAGGCTTTTGATTTCTAAAATAATTGTTATAAAGATTTTTCACATATATTCAATAAACTTTTCAGCACAATCAGTTCCACGATAAAGTTTTAAAGATGTGAGATTATTATCAAATGATGATTTAATGTAATAAGCGAACGAATATGGCACATGTTCAGCAGTTTTAACAGTATAGGAAGTTGTAGGATCAAGCTTTTCGTTTTCAACGTTTTTTAAATAGCACTCGAAATCAGCATAAATTACAAAAGGTGCTTTATACTGCTTTTGAATATTTTGAAACTTTAATATGTTTTCTGGAATTTGATTTCCAAACTTATCTAAAATAAGTTCATCTGAAGGATATTTAATACGAACAGATGTGCAATCATATTCTAAGTGTCTTTGTAATTTTGCGTAGGTACCAAAATATTGACTATTACCATCATCAGAAGTATTTAAAAGTAGATTGATATGTAAATTCTTTTTATGTCTATTATAGTGTAATGGTCCTACAATCTCATTTACATATACTCCATTTCTAAAAAATTTCTCAACCCCATAGACATTTATGGATAAATTATTTTTGTTTTCAAAAGTACTTATCTGCTCTAATTTAACTGGAAAATTAATACCTGTAAAATCAAAGACAGTTCTGAAGTCCGGGTACGAGGAGGTTTTCCTAGGGTCACCTGAAGGTTTACATATTGCTGATACAACGGCATATGCAAAACAGAAATCATCTTCATTCAAAATGTTTACCAAACTACCTCGGAACTCTGGAATTGGAATATAAGAGTAGCCACATAAAGGATTGTACTTGTTGATGTTTACTTCTAAATGGAGAATTTGTTGTAAAACCCAACCTGCAATTTAAAGAAGAGATAATTAGTATTTATTAAAAGAGACTGTTGTAAATTAAGATGAATTGAAGCAATAGCGTTTGAAATTTAACATTTTTGCAAGTAATTATTAACTTACCAGAATCTCGTTCGGGTAGTTCATCTGCTTTGGTTGTTAGAATTTTGAATAGTTCGTCATAGAGATTATTTAAATCAGTCGTCTCAGTCACGTTATGGAAGGCTGTGTTGAATGATTTAACGGATGTAGACTTCAAAATTGGCGAGTAGTAGATACCAAATAATTCTGCATTTATCTTAACGCATCTATATAATTGCTGTTGCTGGCGAATTAATGTTACGACTTTCTCGGAAATTTCTTGCTGAAACTTTTTAAGGTTGACATGCATTTTGGGTGAGTAAACCTTGTATGCAGCAATTCGACTCTTAAAAGCACTTCTAATAAGGTCTATTCCACTTCCATATTTAATAGTACTCTTGCTTTTGTGGACATTTGTTCTTAGATGAGAGTTCCAAGCATGAAAATTAATATCAACTTTACAGTCTTCGCAATAGCGAGTTGGATTATTCCTGAAGAATTTTGCATCAACTGAAACAAAAAATAATTTTTTTTTAATTCACTATAATAATTTATATGCAAAATAACATAATGAGCGGCGTAGCAAGATGGGGGAGAGGACTGACCACCTGCCCTGCCCCTGGACGCTTAGTGAGTCAAGCAAAAAAGATCATTGAAATAGCACAAAACAAATTTTATTGTTTTTCTTATATTTTAATTTATCCTAATTCTTAGTAAATAATGTAAATATACTTACTATCGATTAAATACTCATCCGGATTATGATTTGTGTCTCTTTTTAAACATGATTCTTTAATGTGTCTTATGGCATTTCGTCTCTGTGTAAATTCTTTTAGACAAAGTGTGCAGAGAAGGGTCATTTTGAACTGGATATTTATAGGTTTAGTTTCTCTTTAAATAAGGAATTGTGAATTTAAATTTAAAAGTTTGCGCTTACGTGTTTTTTTTTATTTTTAAAACATTTATTTACCACTAAGATTTACCACCAAAGCAAAGATTTTTCATAAAAATATTACCTAAATTTAAAAGAAGCTCACCCTGTCTATGAATTATTTTTTTAACAGTTGAGCAAGTAAAATTACTCAAATTTTTACATTCATTCAAATTGAAATAGCTGTTTACCATTGATTTGAACGTCGCACAACCACGTCTTTGATCTGTTTTTGATAAATTTTGCTTTGGTTTTGAATCTAAAAACTTGTTTAATTCACTTCTGTAGGGAGTTTTTAATGAATTGCTGAGTTGGGTTGTAACAACGGCCCCTGATTTTTCGATATCATCGGTTTTGATTTTTTTCGTTACATTTGTTTCGTCGTCAGAAGATTCAGAAGCAGAACGTTTTCGTTTGTTCTGAACTTCTTTATATTCGACAATTTCACACGAATTGAGGTGAGGTTTCGGTGGACTATGGTTGCAATTTTGAACAACATTGTACACCTCAACATCACCTACAATTTCGTTACAGGTTTGGTCGAACACCGCTATCGATTTTTGGTGGAAATGTAATTTAGGAGCTGGTTGGTATTCCTCCCTGATTATTTTAACCTCAATAACGGTCTCTGTTGAATCTTCTGACGACGAAACAGAAATTGGTGAGTAGACTTTTTGCTCTACCTGAAATTTATTTTCACCCTCAACTCCCTGAAATTCATTTTCACCCTGTTTCCCCTCAACTCCCTGGCTCGAATAAACATCATTGACCAACATTTCAAACTTTTGATTTTCTAAATTAATTTCCTCCTCATCAACAGTGAAATATTTTGAGGAGGTCTCTCTAAGACTGTCTAATGATTCATTGACTGGATTAATATCTGAATTAAATTCCCCAAAGCTCGCTATTTCTTCAAAATTTATTGTTGAAATCAGTTCAGGGTGAACTGCATTATTTTGATTATTAAAAATTGTAACTAAATTGTTTATAATTGTAGCGTCATCGATATCACCAATTTCTGATTGAGTATTATCCATGTTCTCATTAAAATATTTTTCTAACGCCTCCGGTTTTAATTGGCACAAATGACAATCCATTAAATCATGGACTGGGCAAGCCTCTTCCAAATCAAATAAGGTAAAATCAAATTCAAAATCAAAGTCAGTTAGAGAATTCATAGTGGTAAAAAATAAAAATCAAACCTGCAAAAATCACAAAACGAAAGAAAGCTGTAAACTAGATCACACAATGTAGGATAAATTTTCAACACTCAAAACATAAAATTTAGGAGTAGGATAACTAGGGATTTGCAGTCTAAAAGGCACGAAAACACAATTACACAAGAGAATTTACCGCAGACACTTAGAAGCACGATAGGAACTGGCGTACAAGAAATACGACTTTCAACTGACGGTAGATGTAAACTCGAAAGCCGCTTAAAACCACTTCTTGTTAAGTCACGCCCACTGGCAAGGTTGGTGGCTGGTACAGCGTGGTACCAAGGTCAACTGGTGTCAAATACCTCCCGACGTGAACTAGGCAACTATAAATACTTTTTTTTTTTGTTTTTTTTTTTAATTTTGCAACTTGACTTTTTTTTTTTTTTTTTGGTTAGTGGTTCTTGGTTGGTAAGTGAGGGTGGTACTTAGGCGTGTTGGGACTGTCTCTTTTGTGCTTTATATTCTCGTGATTCTACTGCACTATTCAGTCTTTGTCATTTCATTCAGTCTAGATTGTTTTGTATCAAAATGTCGTGTGTGCCAAACGAACTAACAACTTCAGTTGAAGTACAAATATCCGAAAAAATGTGGTGTATACCGGAGAAACCAACAACTTCAGTAGAAGTACCAATATCACCCAAAATGTGGTGTTCACAGGAGGAACCAGGAACATCTGCCGAAATACCAATGTCCCCCAAAAAGTGGTGTTTACCGGAGGTAATGGAAACAACTTCAGCTGGAGTATTCATGACTCCACATCGACAACAGCAGTTGATGTCACCAGAGCTTACACCAACAGAAACATCACCCCCAGCATCAGCTCCGTCAGAATGGTCAGAAACTGTGGATGAGGTCGTGCTAAGACTTCTGCACGATTTAGAACTTTTATTTGGTATAAAGGTAAGCAATGGACCTATTCAAATTGATATTGTGCCGTTAGTGTCAATCCCAATAAGTGCCAAGAGAAAACAACCCAAAAGGTTGTGCAAAAGACCGTTCAATTATAAATATAATTTTTAGTTTTAGGACCAGAAGACTATTATAATTTATAGTGTTAAATGTAAATGACCATTATAATACAATACAAAGTGCAAAAGGTAATTTTAAATATATTTTTTAGTAATATTAATTCGATGTATAATAAATATTCTTAAATTTTATTTTGTTTCTTTTTTTGCGTCCGCATTTAATTGGTAATAAAACGTACTAAGGAGCATATCAAATATGGAAGTGTGTGGGACTAAAAAAAAAATTATGTATGATAATAATATTCTTTATTATGTGTTTAAACAAAAATTAATTATATTTTCTTATATTTTATTAATAATTAAATTGTCTTGTGATAAATCTACTTCTATTTTTTTTTCATTTAACAAGTTTTATAACAATTTTTATAATCATATAATATTTTTATAATCATATAATATTTTTACATTAGCCAAGGCACAATGCCAAGGACTTAAATTTTTATGAAAATAACATTCTGGAATTTTCTTAAATTTGCGTAGTTTGGGTTCCTCGTTGACTGGAATGCTTATGATCAGCTCTGGGGTGAAAATTTTTCTTAAAAAGTTTGTCTTTGTAATGCCTTTGACATAGATCTTCGGATTACTATATGTCTTTACAATATTCTTGAGTATTTCTTCTATTTCATTTAATTCTATATATCTAACGTCCCATTCCAACCCATGATATTCTTCAGACCAATCAACTATTTCTTGATCCTTGGCAGATAACATGGTTCTTTTAAATGGTGACTTAAAAAGAAAATTAGACCAGCGTACACCATCGTAGATAGCAAGCTCCTTTGAGACCAAGTCAAAATAGACAATTATAATCTTGAATGTCCACGAATAGTTCTGAATAGCACTCGACCATGATTAATCTCCTACTATTAATTGTAAAGGTTATTCTGCAATTTTATTTTTAAAATAACTTTTGTCCACTAAATGGTTTCTATTTTTTTTTTATACTTCACTGCATATTCTACTGCTTTTTTATAGTGCGTAGAAAAAAACTCCTAGGTAATTTTTTGTTACTGCATATATTTACAAGTCCTCCACCATAATCCCATCATTCTATCCTTTTCAAAATGTATTGTATCTTTTTTTTTGCTTAACTTTATTCAAAATTACTTTTGTCCACTAAATGGTTTTCAATTTTTTTCTCTTCAGTTTTATTACACACTACACAAGTTTCAGGGGCACTGAAATGAAAAAGATTGTCATTGCACAATGTACAGCGCAAGTCTTTTTCACAACATTCCATTGCTCTTTTGTAATGTGTAGACACAAAACTGTGTTTGCCAAGGGGTGCTTCTAATGCGTGCAAATAATAGCATCGTAAGCACAAACTATAAGCACCACCAAACGAAGGCATTATGACGACATAATCTTGAAAAACACAAACTTCGCGGCGTAGATAATTTGGTTCAACAGCATCACTAGCACTTATTTTTTTAATATTTACTAGACCTTTTTCACCACAACCGGCATCAAAGAAATTATGTATCCCCTCATCTTCACTATCGTCTTGAACCTCTTCAAAATTGTTTTTATCTAGATCGGCTAACCATGCTTGTTTAACGTCGAAAATGTTTTTTCCTCCCACCGTGAAATAGAGTATTTCATCTTCGTACATTGAAGACATTTTTTCCAATTGCTCAAAATGTAGGTCACTTGATTCTTGCAAAACAACGTGGCGACAACTCATTTTAATTAATATATATTTTTTAATTTCGTTACTTTTAAAAATACTGATACTACAGTAAGAATGAATTGCTCTGTTGGCTGCTAACACTTAAATAAAACATCTCCCTCCGGATGCACACGTAAGAGTGGGGAAGACCAATCAGAATCAAGCAGAGTCAAGTAGGCGTGGCAGGGACAGGCGCGGGAAGTGGGAGACCAATGAAAAAAGTGGTGGGGGGAGCGAGACTAACCCCCCAATCCCTTCTACTAAAGCGAATTTTGCGATTTTCTTTATTTTATTTAATATTTTTTAAATTTTAATATTTTATAACTTTTTACAGCTTTATTTAACAATATATTTTTTCTTTTTTATTCTTCTTAATACGCCCATGATAGCCTACTTTGCTGCAAATTCGAAATGAATCTATTTGACTTTTTTGACAAACATCATATAGTTTTTGCCTAAAAGTATATCTTCCATGTTCTTGAGAACCTAAAATGTCCAAAAGTCCCAATTAATGTTGTTTCAAAATTCTTGTGATGACATCTTACGGAAATTTAAAAATTTACCTTTTTGTACCACTTTGTATATATTAAACTAAACCTTTTTCTATAAAGGTGCTCAGAATTACTACAAGAATTACTGTTAGTAGAGTATATAGTACAATACTTTACCGGAATTTTGGAGTCACCATCTTGAATATTTATGATGCCATTTTGAATTGAAGTCTCATATGTTGACCAAAAACTTTTAATTTATCGCCTTAAAACTTTATTTTCAGTTCAGTTATAGCACAAAAACTAAACAGCGCATCACATTCTTGCTCTCGTTGCAAAGCAATAACGACCCTAATGCCTGAACTCATTTGTTAGAACGGGATTTTGATTGGCTGTGCTAAAGCTTTGCAGTAAAGTACCTATTTAACAACCGATAAAAATGAGTTAAATGCAATTATATTTAAATCCTTTTAATATTGAAATACATAAAATGTATTCAAATACTTTTATCATGTTTCAAAATACAAGAGTTCTAACCACACTACACCACAACTTGTTACGTTCTGGACGCGCGTTTCGCTAACCAAGTTAGCGTCATCAGCAGATGATACAAACTAAAGTAAGTTATCCTAACCGAGACTATTTATAGGTAAATGTGGTCACACTTGGCTGCGCCCGACTGCACCGTTGTCAAGTAAACAATATAGGGGACTATAGGAAATAGGCTCTCTGTCTTTATTTAGTGCTTTCTTACCACATTTAAGTATTTCTATACTCTCAAATGCATCCAACAATCTATTATTAGATACATTTTTAATTAACTTAAGATTATTTATTCTTATTTGGTAATTGTTTTCTAAAGCATGTTGGGCAACGCTTGACTTTTCTGTTCTTCCGTATCTTAAATGTGCCATGTGTTCTTTAAAACGAATGTTTATGGAGCGCTTAGTTTGCCCAACATATTTTAGATCGCAGTCATTACAGCTAATTACATAGATGCCACTCTTCTCCTTCAAGTCGACTTTGTCTTTAAGGTTTCCAAGGAGATTTTTCAAACTGTTCTCCGTTTTGTAGGCTACTCTAAAACCTACGTTTTTAAATACTTTTTCTAGACCTCTCGGAGATCTGGGATCATATGGGATTACTATGAACTTATTGGGAGCCACAGGTGCTTGAAGAGTAGTGGCATTTTTAATATTTTCTTATGCTTATGTCTATTTACTAATTTATGTACAAAATTACCATCATATCCATTACTTTTAGCTATATTTTTATCCGATTAATTTCATTGTTAAAACGTTCTTTACTGAATTGAAAATTGACTAATCTGTGAGTTAAGAAATGAAATGCTGCCATTTTGTGTTGATGGCAATGAAATGAGTCGGGTGTTATATACCTAAACTTAGTAATTTAGAATTTGAACAATGGTTAGATTTCCAAAGAAAAATGTACGTAGTTATTGATGCCAAATTTTTAAAGAAAATGTGTTCACTTAAAACCAAACTGAGAAAGTTGAATCCACAAAAATAAATTTCTTCGGAAGTCGAGAACATTGTAGAAAACCTTTCTTCTCAGTCCTTTGATAATAGAGAAATCGCCCTTTTCAATAAAGGTTTGAATTTTGCAGAGCCTCCAGTAAAAAATAGTTTATCAACTATTATAGCGAATATCGAAAGTTCTATTCAATACGTGCCAGAGTCAAATAAGGGATTTATTAGAGAGGCTTGCAGAAATCAAATCTCAAAAAACGTTGTTAACAACAAGTCAAAATATGTTTCTCGTAAAAATACTGAAGTTATCCAGGGACTGAAGAAAAAAGAATGTTTTTATTTAAAAGCTGACAAAGGAAATAAGGTTGTTATACTAGACAAAACAGATTATCTTGAAAGAGTAGACCATTTGATTCAAACTGGTCCCTACGATTTAATTGAGAAGAACCCGTTATCAAAAATGATAACAGAGGTAAAAAATACCGTAAAACAGTGTAAAAACCTTGTGTCCGATAAACTAAAATTTAAACTTACACATATTAACCCACAGTTATCTAAATTGTATTTCCTTCCCAAAATCCATAAACCTGGGAAGTCCATGAGACCTAATTTTTCAGCTATTGGATCACCAACGTACAATATTTCAAAATGGTTAGTAGAAGAATTTAGCAGATACCTAAAGGAACTACTTGAAATCAATAATTTCAAGAAAGAAATTATTGATGAATATTTACTTCTTACAAAATTATGTATGAATCAAAATTTTTTGCAGTTCAACAATAAATATTATAAACAACTTGAGGGAACTGCGATGGGCAATTGCTTATTTCCATTCCTTGCAAATTTGTTTACGGGTAGATTAGAAATCCAGTTCAAAAAAGAACTCAAGTATTTCCTAAGGGTGTGGTATAGATACGTAGACGTTATATTTGCTATTTTTGATACTAAAACAGAAAATTTGGACACTTTCTTAGAAACATTAAACAATAAATATCCTTCTATTAATTTTACGTACGAAAAGGAGAACAATGGGCAATTACCTTTTTTCGACACGTTAGTTATTAGAAATAACGATAAATTAGAATTTGATATTTATAGGAAAATTACTAATTCTGATAGGTATATAACATCCGACTCATTTCATTGCCGTCAACACAAAATGGCAGCATTTCATTTCTTAACTCACAGATTAGTCAATTTTCCATTAAGTAAAGAACGTTTTAAGAATGAAATGAATGGGATTAAAAATATAGCTAAAAGTAATGGATATAATGGTAATTTTGTACATAAATTAGTAAATAGACACAAGCATAAGAAAATGTTAAAAGATGCCACTACTCTTCAAGCACCTGAGGCTCTCAATAAGTTCATAGCAATCCCATATGATCCCAGATATACGGCCGGTCTAGAAAAAGTATTTAAAAACGTAGGTTTTAGAGTAGCCTACAAAATGGAGAACAGTTTGAAAAATCTCCTTGGAAACCCTAAAGACAAAGTCGACTTGAAGGAGAAGAGTGGCATCTATGAAATTAGCTGTAATGACTGCGATCTAAAATATGTTGGGCAAATTAAGCGCTCTATAAACATTCGTTTCAAAGAATACATTTGTCCAATAGAAATCAGCGAGTGATTATTAATGAAAATGTCTCTGATACTTTTGATGTTGTGCCCAGTGTGCCACAAAGAAGCATTCTTAGTCCTCCGCTTTGCACTATCTACACCTCACAGTTTAAGAAATCTCTGAAACATTGCCGTCACCACATGTATGCTGACGACACTCAAATATATTTTCCATTTCCATCAACAGAAACTCAAATAGCTAATAACTGTATTAATGACGATTTGAATACTCTTCTGAATGAAACTAAAAAACATCTTTTAAAAATCAATACTACTAAATTCAAAGCAATATTATTTTGTAAGGATAATGTTAGAAGTACTACTATGGAAACCTTGAATATATATTTCAGTAACACTGCAATAGAATTTCAAAATTCTGCAAAAAATCTTGGATTAATAATCGACAATAAATTAAAGTTTAAAAAGCATGTAAATTCTAAACTAAAATTAGGATACTTAGCGCTAAAAATGATATATCCATTATTATATGGCACATTTAAGATACGGAAGAACAGAAAAGTCAAGCGTTGCCCAACATGCTTTAGAAAACAATTACCAAATAAAAAATAAATAAACTTAAGATTAAAAATGTATCTAATAATAGATTATTGAATGCATTTGAGAGTATAGAAATAGTTAAATGTGGTAAGAAAGCACTAAATAAAAACAGAGGGCCTATTCTCTATAGTCTCCTCTATTGTTTACTTAACAACGGTGCAGTCGGGCGCAACCAACTGTGACCACATTTACCTATAAATAGTCTCGGTTAGGATAAGTTACTTTAGTTTATATCATCTGCTGATGTGTGGTTAGAACTCTTGTATTTTGATCTATCGTCCACCACAGGTTCTAGTGTTAAGACTTTTATCATGTATTTATATACCTTTCTAAATACCAATTCCTAAACACTTTTTTAAAGTATTTGATGTTCTAAATACTCAACCCTTTTTTGCACTGGGTATTTAATTACACTGTACTTAAAGTATTTAAATACTGAAGAGTAATTAAATACAAAAAGACAAATACTGCCCAACTATGGTCGTACCAATTATAGCATGTATCAATGCTTTAGTGGTAGGCCTATGAGGAACTACAATAATAATTTTAAAGAAATGGCCCTATTTAGGTATTTAAATGTGAAATTAAAAATTGGCATTAGTTAGACAGACTTTAGTTTAGTTTTTAATTGTGCAATTTGGAGTTTTGTTTTGTGTTTATCTATTTAAAGAAAAGTTGATCGCAAAGAAGTGGAGGTGATATTGGGGCCGCTTTTTATTTTATAGATTTCAGATGTAATTTAAAAGCTATAGTTACTATTGATTGTCGACGGCGCGGCGGTCCCACTCATATTTATATTTTAAAAAATTTAAAAACATCTTTACGGAAGCAACAGTCCACAATTATAAATAGTTATATTCGAGTTAAGTCAAAAGATTATTTATCGCGAATAACTCAACCCTGCTTTGCACGTTTTCCCCTCTCAAATTTACAAGTACTTTTTTCTATCTTAAATATAAGATTCTTTGTAGAAACGAAACTTAATACTTTTTTGTGTCCTTTGGGATTACAAACGCGTCCTTTTCTTACGTTGCCTTTCACAAATCAGATTGTTGCTCTAAATAAGAGGGAAGGCGAACTTCGAAAACGTATGCCTTAAAAACGTGTTGACTTAATTCCCATTTTCCGCCTTCCTCGGGATAAGTTACCAACATCCTTCCTAAATATTAATGGTATCAAAAAAGGGAACGTGTAAAAGCAATATGGAATGGATTTAATCACCGTTATTTCTACTGTAAATTTATTCCGTTCTTATTTTTAGACTTGCCCCTTATTTTCAGTAAATGACGTTCTTATTTCACGTATTGAAAAATTAATTTTATATTGTCTTGTTTCTTGGTAACAACAAACCACAATTACAAATTGTATTATGATATTTTTTACGTACATGAGCTGCTTGTGTTACCCTGGTATCATTATTCATTACTTTGAATGGTATAAAACAAGTTGTGAAATAGAAATGCTAACAAATTAAATTAATAGAGATACAATTTTTAAAATAAATTAAAATTCTGGTTATGATTCAAAATTTTATACATTGGCGCTATATTGCTCAAACTGATTTCGATAAAAAAATACTGGCAAACTAATGTAAGAATAATGTTTTTTTTTTGTTTTTATTATTATTCTTATCAATACCCAAGGAGGGGAAAAACGAAAAATATTCACTATTGATATTATTGATATTATTGAAATTTCATATCTACACCGATTTCATCCTTAATTTCGAAAACACACGATATCTCAGATGCGCCCAATTTTGCCTTAGACATTTTTCAAATTCTAAAAAGTCACACACAACTAAAAAGGTAGATTTGGCCTACTGTAGTAACATTAGAAGTGAAAGACTAAATATATTATATGTTTTAAAATCATGGTTCTTGGGATTAAATCGTGTCAAATTCGAATTATTTTTCGACATTTCGCTTGCGGTTACAGGGATCTTCACTGCAGAAGATCAAAACACGGAATGTGTTCACCGATGTATGACTGATGAATGATTTGTTCCCAGGCATGATGAATTACGTAGCCCGCATCTCTATTGAAATCTTCTGATGATTTCAATAGAGCTTATTAGCATATGTTCTGTTGAGTGATACTGATCAGTAATAACGGATTGAAGAATTTTTTTTACTTATTGATCTTACTGGTAAGTAAAGCAGTGGCGGCTCGCGGGTGAACAAGTAAGTGAAGTGTAAAGGAACCAAGAAAATATCGCAATAATTTTTTTTATATGTGGAGGGGGTAGAATATTTTTTATGACTAACCTGAACTTTTTTCATAGCATTCACCTGAATAGCCGCCACTGAAGTAAGGAACGAAAAAAAAAAAACGGTAAAACATGTCAAATTTCTGTTCGCTTTGTATATATACTTTTTTTCGGTATGTAGGCTAGCTCTAATGGATAAGAGTCTCTTCAAATACAAATGCAATAATAATAATAATATTTATTATTTCCAATCAAGATTTATATTTTATAATATATAATATATAATATATAATATATAATATATAATATATAATATGTAATATATAATATATAAAATATAATATATAATATATAATATATAATATATAATATACAATATATAATATGTAATATATAATATATAATATATAATATATATATATATATATATATAGTATATAGTATATAATATATAATATATAATATATAATATATAATATATAATATATAATATATAATATATAATATATAATATATAATATATAATATATAATATATAATATATAATATATAATATATAATATGAAATTAACTTTAACTTAATATTAAAAAGAGTAGTTTCGCAATAAAGTTAGAACTATCCTAAATAATCTTGTTTATAAAATGTATGTGGTGTCTATATGTATTAAACTTATGAAGTCTAGAGCATAAAAAGTAGAAGGATTCGAGATAAGAGAAGAGGAATTAGGAAAATAATGAAAGTAGAAAAGAGTACGAGGAAGTAAAGATATAATTACTAAATACACTTTCGCATTGGTTGCTTCTAATAAATATTTTATATTAATTCCTTTAGATTATTTATGGAATTATTGATTTTTTTACCATTTTTCTAATAGTACTAACTGGTAAGGAGAAGACAGTGACTTTAAATTAATTTATTAAACACGATATGTTATATGAGAATGATTTCTTAAATAGTTCCTTGCTATGTGCAGGAAATGTTAAAATGTGTGTTTTGCGAATAATAATATTGTGTACGTCTGATCGGTATGTGAGTATATCGTGTAAGTATGGAGGGGATTTATGTTTAATTATTTTATAAAAAAACTTATACTTTAGAATGTAAAATACGCCTGCAATACATGTTAAGTCAGGTAAGCTCACAAATGAAGAGAATACAATCGACTCTTAATTGAGTCTAGAAATGACCCATAAATATTGTAGTAGAAATTAAAATGGGAAATGAGTCGCATACATTTTTTTTTGGTATTTTGGCTAAGATAATGTCTATGAGGGCACAGCATTTTTAAAGAAGAGTATGCTTTATATGCTATTAGACACTGTGTAATGTGCTGCGTACATTTTAGTTTGAAGTTCAATACAAGACCTAAGTTTTTTGCATATGGTTTAAAGTTTATAGGTTCTGAGCCAATTGATAGTTGAATATGTTCCTCTAATTTATCTAAGCTATAGACTTGTTTGGATTAATTCTAAGTAAATGATCATTCGAGATGTTCATTTAACTTTCTAGGTCTTGGTTAAGTTGAATCGTAGCCATTTCCACATTAGCGAATTTAAACGAAAAATAAATTTGTGTATCGTCTGCGTACAGATGATAGTGAACTTTAGTGAGTTGATAAAATTTGAGGTGTACATGGTGTATAGAAGTGGCCCCAAAATACTTCTTGTTGGTACGATTCATTGAGTTCTGTCTGAGAGAAATGACCGAACAAGTAATTACGACATATCATCAAAACCTATGTATGATAAAGCATATCGAAGGCTTTCGTGTAATCGAGCAGAATCAGCACTGTGGCCTGACTTTTGTTCAACGCTCTCACTACATCACCTGTTACCAGTGGCGGCTTGTGGTGAATTATATTTGGAGGTCAATAACAAATTTCAAAATAGGCGTATTTAAAATAAAATAAATATCTTATCTTTAAATTGAGCTTTAAATTCTCTTGAAGTTCAGGTCTACTCTTCGTTCTTTAGAATTGAAAAAATGCTGAATGACACGTTCGTTAAAATTGCACGCACATTCCGTTTATAAACGATTTCTCGATACTTAACATTGCTAAAGCGCATAGTCTATCTTGGCCCAACTTCTCAACAAAATTTATGTTTATGCATGTTTTTTTATTTTTACTTTTAAGGGTTTTAAGTCTAACACCGGTTTTACACCAAATGAGTCCGACGAGTCCTTAGAAAACAACAAACAAACAAACATAATAGTAAAATGAGTTAGAGACTTCACAACCACATCTCTAGTTAGCTAAGTCGTACATACTTTTGCGAAAGTTTCGATGAACCTCTTTATTTTTGTCTTTACTAGTTTGTCGTATACTAAGTTCTGGCAAATTGGCAAAATTACATTTTTTAGCACTCTTTAGTTATTTAATTTTTTGCACTACTGACATTTTATTTCATCCACATTCACAACTCAAACATAGACCACCTTGAAATTGGTTATTTTTGCAAAATTAAGTTCGTAAGCACTTTTTAGTTGTCGATTTTTTGGCACTAATCACTACCAACATTTTATTTCCTGTATATTTCTAACTCACATATGGATCATAAAAATAAAAAATATACATAACAAAAGTATATAAATCAATTTTCATCTATTAAAAACGTCCGAAACAATATCGAGTTAGAATATTGACCGCGCGACCTCTGAACAATTGAACTTCCGCACGCCGACGTGATGTCGCGACCGATCGATCGAATTATGAGAAGAGACCGGCTGATGACCCAAATCGCGATTTCATATTCCATTGGCTATCACGTTCGGTAACTGTTAAATCTTCGGGTACTTTCGTCAAGCTTTAAGGTAATCAGGGCAATTCGGACTGCCCAGCCTAGCTTAGTATAGCGTATTTTATTATGCCTAAGGAATGCTACGAGACCATTCGAACCCCCGCGCGCGGTTAATTCCTAAGGTTCGCGTTTTATTACAACTATTAGGAGGGACGGTCAAACGGATAATTTATTTTCTGAAATATTTTTGGGGGGTCATTGACACTATGGAAGAGCCACCACTGCCTGTTACATCAGGCAGCGCAGTTGAGCAACTAAAGCCTTGTCTAAAACCAGATTGTCAGTATTATTTCGTATTTCAGCTTTTTCTGCATCATAAAAATTGTCTTTTTGTTTATTGAAAAACTGTAGACTTTTCAATATTGTATTCTGTTTCAATGATATTAAATTTTTTATCTTAAATTATTGGTTCTAATAAGTTCTGATTGGACAGAAATCGGTTTATCATACAGAAAAATAAGCAGCAAATGGGCTCTCGTTTTTTGCACCTAATATAACGTAATGGATTCCCAGAAACCCGAGATACCGTAAATCCGCTTTATTATGAAAAATGGTTATTCTCTACTGAGAGAAAAAATAGAAAAGTGGAGATGTTAAAACGTGGATAACTAACTCAGTCATCTGTTACGGATAATCATAAAAAACCTTTTGAAACTGATGGTACATGGAGCAAGCAAATTATATATTCTTAATGTTCAACAAATAATATGAGGTGAAACATTTAACTGGAATAAACTTTATAACTTAGAAACTAATAATAATTTTTAATTAACTTGTTTTAGTCTGCGGAACTATTGGTAATATCGATTTCATCATGACGTCACCCGCATAAGATTTACGACGTCATATTCCTAGTTTTTAACTGCTGTTAAAATTTGCACACCAGAATACCGCGAAATATTTAAGAATGTTAACAGAATACATCTAATTAACAAAAAAACTTATTTTTATATATTATTTGTTTATAATTTTTAACCTGGAATTACCAATTTTAACTCTGCAAAAATGTTTAAATTTGGTCATCATATTGACGCCGTCACTTTGAATTTTTAAATATTAAATAAAAATTTATACCTTGCACTCTTATATCACTAGTTAGCGCTTTTCAGTAGAATCTGCACAAATGACAAAGTTTGTTTGCAATGTTGGCGCCGCGGCCGCCACTGTCATTTTTTAAATGTTCATCAAAATTTCTAATTTGCGCTTTTAAATATCCTCAGTTACCTATTTCTAGTCAAATCTGCATAAACGACAAAATTCGTGCATCATGACGGCGGCGGAGGCCATTTAAATTTGGAATTATTGACTACAAATTCATAATTTGCACCCTTAAATACCTCAAGTTACTCGTATCTTACGAATCTGTATAACCTCTGTCATGTTGGCGTCGTCATTGTGAATTTCTAAATATTGATTAAAAAGTCAAAACTTACACTAGTAGATATCAAATACGGGAACTGGTTCACCCCCCACCACTACTCCTGACCTTGAGAGCCCAGGTGTGCTGTGTAGTTTGGCCTTGAGGCGATGTGACGTCATATGACCTTGAGCGCGCATCACGCGGCTTCGAGGCCATGTGACGTCACATGACCTTGAGCGTGCACCAAATTTTTCGTTCTTTGATTTGGGAGCCCAGGTGTGCTGTATCGTTTGGCCTTGAGGATTTTTAACATCATATAACCTTGAGCGTGTATAAAACTTTTCGTCGTTGCATATTGTTTGGCCTTGGGGGTGTGCGACGACAGAGGGTCTCGAGGTTAAAAGCTATTAAAGCCAGGTATTCTACCCATAAAATTGAAGAGAGGCACTCTGTGCGGTCACAAGGGATTTCATCATTAAGTTAATGTTTGGTATATTCTTTCTCGGGCACTAATACTGGCAGATCATTATTTAAATTTGGGTGTTTAGAATAAACAAAATTTGGAAATATTTACTTAAGACATTTTAATAATTATTGTATCAAATAGGGATGTAAAAATTAAATGTACCAAGCAATAGCGGATCAATATTTAAATTTGGGTGTTTAGAATAAACAAAATTTAGAAATATTTATTTAGAATAAACAAAATTTAGAAATATTTACTTAAAACATTTTAATAATTATTTTATCAAATAGGGATGTAAAAATTAATTGTAGCAAGCAATAGCGGATCAATATTTAAATTTGGGTGTTTAGAATAAAACAAAGTTTAGAAATATTTGTTTAATTTGGTATTATTGTCTTCTTTTAAATAAAACTCAATATGTCTTCATAAAACAACGCATTATTAATACAAAATACATAAAAAGAATAATAATAATAATAATAATAATAATAATAATAATAATAATAATAATACTAATAACTATTCTAAACAATAATAATAATAATAATAATAATAATAACTATTCTAAATACCTATTCTAGTAGTTATAATAGGGGAGCGCCTCCTCCTCCTCCTCTCTCTCATGTCCCTCATTCTTAACTTCCTCCCCTTTTATTCTCATTCGCATCATATTTTTTAATTTTTTCTCTTTGTTCTCCCACATTTGATTTTGCATTCTTAAGTCTTATAAATAGGTGCATCATGATCATTTTAGTATGCCGAGACACATTTACTAAGCTGTGCTCGAGTTGCGTAAAAAGTTATTTTTGAATTTTTCCACCAATTTTGTATAAAACAAAAAGAAAAAATGTGTCAAGTAATAAGTGAATTATGTGTAATCGCGAAAAATTAACTACAACTATCAGACAGTTAAAAGTTAAATATCTCAATTTCTTTGAAGTGATTTCGAAAGATGAATACACCAAGCTGTTTTATCCACTGAAACGAGATTATTTGGAAGCAATTGACTGTTGTGATGATTATTTAGAAGGAATTATAAGCCTTACTACGTTTTTCAATACATTTGGGAAATCATACTTTGTAGGAGAATTAAGCCACCTAATAGAATTTATAGGAGAAGATTGCCAATTTATACCTGCTATTATTGCAACCCAAAAAAGTTTTCAATTATACGAAGATAAAAAACAGGTATTATCAAAGAAAGTTAATCCTATTCGCAAGAGACGTCCCCCTACATATTTAAAATATTATGTTAAATAAATGAAATGGCTGAGTTGCTGATTGCAGTTAAATTATTAGAGGAGAAATTTAGTAATCTTTCAAAAACCTATTTCTCATATTGTATGGCAAGTGGTCCGGAGTGGATAGACTTTTATTGTAATCAATCTGAGGAATTCGTAAAGGCTGCCCTCTGTTGCAACAAATACATTGAAACATTAAATTTTTTTCAACTTATTCAAGATCTAAAAGATATTGGCTTTGGTTACTATTTAAAAGACTTGAAGCAATTTATTGACGAGGATACTATTCTTCAAGAAATTGAAAAGGAAGAATAAATTTAATAATATTTACAATGGAGCAAATGGTTACTGAAATGTATGAAGAGTTTATTATATCTGCTGCATACTTCCAATATTTATCAATTGTAGGCGAAGAAGACGCAGAAGCACAAGATTTGTCAGCATATGTTAATAATATAGATCGAATGAAACAATGTAAATTAGCCGCTAAATTTTGTAATGATTATTTAAAATATAAAAATGAGTATGAACTTTTAAATGAATTTAGAAAATTAGATTTAAGGTATCATATTAATTGTATTCAATCATGGTTGGTTAATGCAAAATAAAAAGGTAATTAAGTTTTTTTTTTATATTTTTATTCATTCATAAAACAATTGTCATATAAAAATAACACATTTGTCAAAGCACACATACAAGGTGATTTTGAATGATAGAAGCATTTTGGTTCCATTAGCTTTAGCGCTGGTTGTTCATCTATTTCAATCACATGCTTTTTAGAATATTTCTGTATAAAATCCTTTTTTTCGCTTCCTTTTACAAAAACAAAATCTGCTTTCTTCGTAAGTGTTTCAATTATTTTTGGGAAATGATGTAATGGAGTAAATCCATTATTCCAATGTATACAATGATAATTTTTCGTTAACCATACCGCCTGCTTGTGACAATCAGGTGAAAGAAACTCCATTGGAAAAGGCTTTTTAAAAATGTAATGAGTCATTTCATAACCATCAAAAGCTGCAAGCTCTTTCGGTATAAATTTATTTTTTTCATCTTTGAATCCTTGAATATCTATAACCAATCTCATATTTTCAAAGCAGCAAATTTTTTAATGAGACTTTTTTTACTTGAATAATTTGCAATTTCTTCTTTCAGTTGATTAATTTTAAAAATAAATTTTTCAATTTGTAGTTGTAGTTTTGATGTCATGATTAAAACTAAAAGCTTTTGAAAATTTCTTTAAATTAAATCGAAATATGAAAATAGTGGGGATAAAGTTTATAATTGTTTCACAATTTTAGTAAGAGGGTTGTAGCTAAATAATTTGTCATGTAAAATAAGACAATAAGCAGAAGTATCTTTTTTAATTGCATTGTGTGTCTCAAATTCAATTCTCATTACTACGGATCCCATTTGAATTGTTTCTTTTTGATGGGAGCAATCAATATGTGTAATAGGACTAATGTTTTTGAATTGTTCATAGTAAGACTGTCTAAAGTTGGCAAACATTTCGAACTTTCCAATAAATTTTATCGAAAGTAACCAATGGAGTGTAAAGTAACAAGGTTGCCGGATCTTCTTTGAAAATAACACCATCTAAATCATCAGTTGTAACATATTCATAATAATAAATGTTTGCCAACAATTCTTTCCGATGTGGAAACCAACCTGCATTTTCCAGTTTTCCGATGTGGAAACCAACCTGCATTTAAACTTTCGTTGGTATTGTGAGAAAGGTAGCTTTTTAAGGTTGATGCTAATCCAACATTTCTTATTGAATCTATAGTAATTCCGTTTAGTTCATAGCGGATTTCTCTGAACAAAAAGGCTATACCATTGTTAATAAATAGCAATTCTTTCTTATATTTACCTTCTGTATTAGTTAATTTTCCTTCGATATAAAGTAAACTATCTGATGGTAGAGTGTAAGCATCGAGTTCTTGAATTGGGATCCTTATTTCATCATTGTAATCGAATTTTGAAGAAATATATGGTTGATATGTGTGAAGCTCAGAACTGACGATGGAATTGTCTACATAAAGCTTTTCGTTTACGTTTAATATGTTCATTATTTTAAAACAGTGAAACCCAAGGATGTGAGAAATTTACGATTATCTCGTCTTAACTTGTTGGTGTTGGATTTGATACTGAACTGTTGTTTAGGCTTTTTCTTTTTATAAGTTTTTACTTTGTTGATAGTGGTAGGGGCAAGTCTCATCCCAAGGGCTCTATTATATCTAACAACCATTTTATATTTCACTTGTTTGTAAATGTAACCTTACTGTTATAGTTTCTCCTCTAAAACTGATAAGTTCTCCGTCTTGATCAACTATTTTAACTGTTATATTGTTAATTGCTTTCACGCTAACTGGAAAATACAAAATGGGCAAAGGAGATTCAACTATTTTATACCCTGGAGCTACAGTTGGATAAAACTGGTGAATAATATGAACAGGTTTACCATTATTGTAAGAACCGACACAAATATTACAGTCAATACAAATAGCATTCACCTTAGTTATTTTTGCAACATTATCTGATTCTTCCTCTTTCAAAGCTTCTAGTATCCTGCTATTAAAACCCAACATTTTTCCTATCGAATCTTCCTTGGTAAAATCAATTATTCTACTACACATTAAAAAAGTTTTTAGAGTATTAACATTTGCTTTTAAAAGAAAAAAAAATTTTTTCATTCGGAAATAAATCTTCTATACTTTCTCTTATGTATGTTTCTATATCTGTAATGTCATAAGTTCCGTCGGGAATAACAATTACTTTTTTATCTATATAAAATTTATTATATCCTTCTTTTATATTGGGGATAGTCATAAACGTTTCAAAATCAGCTAAACCCAGGTAATATTGTTTTTCATCCTCTAAATATATGGGCGGATTAAAATCAGCAGACAAAACAGAACTGTTTCCTGATATGGCAATTGTGGTAGACATTGCAGTTTATTTATGAATGAGATATTACAATAAATAATGAGTTTATATATTTTTTTGCAAAAATTTTAGGGATAGTTGACCACAGTTATATGAATTAAATTTTTGTTTATTTTCATAAGTATAAAATACATCCACTTTGCCATTCGAATTAAAATATTTGAGAAGTTCAAAAGGTGGTTTTAAATTTCCATAACTATCAAAATATATTACATTTTTGTTATTTTTAATATAAGCAGTCCAATGAGATCCTTTATTTTGTTTTTTATCCAAATTTACAATACCACATTCTTTCAGATTAATTTTTTTTGGAAGTTCATCGAGCATAAAAACACCTCTAAAGCCAGTTATTTTTAACAGCTTTACATATTTAATAATATCATTGTTCGTAAGTGCTCTTTTTGGAAAACTTATTTTGAGTTTTTTTTTGTCTGATTGCTTTCATTTTGACGGATCCTCCTTTATAAGGTCTAATAAATAGTCCCTTTCCTTTATATGGTCTAATATATAATCCTTTCCCTTCTTTAGAAGCATTTTCCATTGCAATATTATGTCTCTGTATTTCTTCTAGTTGCTGTTTAGCTGCTTCAGCATCATTTACTGCCTTAGCAATTCCTGCCGCGCCTCCACCTAGTGCACCCAGGGCGCCAAGAATGGGAAACAAAAGAGGTAGAAATCCTCTAATTTTTTTGGGTGTTCGAATGATACGTTTTTTTCTCAATTTAAGTTTACCCCCTTTTGTATTTTTTAATCCCAAACCGAACTTTCTTTTACCCTTCATTATTCCTGCAACACTTAAAGCTGCAATTTTTTCACCAATAGAAGAATCTTTAGCTTTTACCCTATCCCAGGCTTTTTTTTCTAATATTTGGTCAGATATGTGTCTTTTTGATAAATCTTCAGTCTGAGAGTAAGATATATCATGTTCTTTGCAAGCGGAATCCAATGGATTTATACCAACGTCACCTCTAGTTAATCTTTTTTCCAAGTTGGTGCCGGGACCACAATAATTATATCCTGGTATATGAACTTCGAAAGGTAGTTTGCTAATTAATTTATTTACTAAACCAGAGCCTTTTCTATTACGTGTTTTAATAGTTTTTTTCAACTTATGGCGACCCACAGTCATTGAAGTTCTTTTTATACTAAAAGCACATTGACATTTTTCTGGTATAAATACTTTTACAGCTAAAAATATTTACTAGTGTGATTAAGAATGAGGATTGAAAAACAAAAATTCTCATTACCAGTAAATAATCATGATGAAAAAATTTTAAGTAAACAGTTGAGAAAGCATGGTGACTTATTTTGCGGTGGTTCAAAAAGAGGGCTTATAGTTGGTTGCAGTGGTAGCGGTAAAACCAACGTTATGCTTACACTGCTCGAGCATCCAAATGGAATTAGGTTTGAAAATGTCTATGTTTATTCAAAGTCATTAGATCAACCAAAATATGAATATTTAAGAAAGTTGTTAAAACCTATGAAAGAAATTGGATACTTTGAATATGATAGCGATGAGAACATTATTTCACCTCATGAGATAAAGCCAAATTCCGTTATCATTTTTGATGATATTCCTTGTCATAATCAATCTATTATTAGGGACTATTTCACGCATGGAAGGCATAGAAACACCGATTGTTTTTTTATTTTTCAAGGATATTCCTCAATCCTTAAACGTCTAATTCGAGAAAATGCAAACTTATTAATTTTATTTAAACAGGACTGTTTGAGTTTAAAACATATATATAATGACCACTGTATATTGGATATGACATTTGATCAGTTTAAAAATATTTGTGCTAACTGTTGGATGGATCCATATGGCTTTCTTGTAATTGACAAAGATTGTGAAGTAAATCACGGCAGATATAGAAGTAAATTCGATTCCTTTATATATTTATAAAAGTAAAAAATTTGCAGTTTTATTTCATTTAAAACTTGTACAGCATGGATAAACGTTTAGCTCGAGAATTAATAAGATCGAGACAAGCCGTGAAGCAGAAATATCAAAGCTTGAAATTAGCTACTTCTACTGCTCAGTCCGAATTAGAACAAACTTATAGACCAATAACACAACCACTTAAACAGCTAATTTCAAGTATTGGTAAATCCGAACCATTCGATTTAAAAGAAGAAAGAGTTTCAAAGTATGAAGATTTCAAAACACCTACAAAGCTTTATAAAACATCAACTCCGACGAAAAATATTCAGAAAACAGGAAAAACTCCGTCACTCCCTACAGAACTACCAACATTTTTAAATGACAGTAGTATCACTTCTTCCTCTCCTGTAGTACAACCATTGTCATCAACTGTTATAGCAGAAACTTCAGATCCTTCTAGTGACACAACAACAAATTTAAACTTGTCAGACATATTGGAACAAACTAGAAAAACAATTCAAACCTATGTTGGTACACCATCATATAAAGATTACTTAGCAGATTTTCATGAATTACCCAGATCATATATTGATGAGGGTGTGAAAGATACACAACATAAATTTGACCATTATTATGGAATAGTTCATGACCTCGAAACGGATAAGTTTTCTTTTGGTTTAACACAGATACCGGTAGAAATTATTGGAAAAGACATTAAAGTGGGAGGAATAACGTACACAGGCACGCCAGGTTTATACGAATTGCTTTTCAAAAAAGAACCGAAAGGTTATAAGAAGGAAGATTTAGATAATTACATGAACATTCTAGCTAAAACAAATGTATATCGTAGGAATTTTGATTCAAATGAACAAGTTGAAGGAAATACATCACACAAATATGTTACAATAATAGGACCATATTTACAAAGAAAGGGGATTACAAAGACAAAAACCTTGCCAAGATTAGTTACAGCATTTAACAAACCAAAACCTCCGTTTAGAACAACTAGAGCCAAATCTACAGGAAAGGGATTAATTTTGAAAACAAACAGATCAAATACAGACTATGTATACTGGAATAATGTTAACGAAATTGTTGATAGGCTACGTTTATTAATTTCATCAAGTGATGCGGGAAATAATGCTCATAGTAACGAGATTATCTCTATTATTGAAGAATTAAGAGAAGATAAAGTAATACTATAAATAACAGCTATCAAATATAATCATATTTATTGTTTAATGAAAGCTCAACATGACAGTTGATAAATTTGGACGCCATATTTCAAAACAAAATCAAGAGAGAATAAGTGACATTAATAATTTAAAAAGGAGATTAGGTGAAAATGAAACAAATAATGAAATCTTTGCTAAAAAGCTTAAGGTTTTTGATGAAAATTTTTGAAGTATGAAAACCAGATTAAAGGATGCTATACCTCAATTGAAAACGTTAATAAACAGTTGCTAACGCTAAATCAAATAAGTAAAGATTTGCAATTTTTAAATGAACATGTTAAAAAGGAAGACAAAAAATTAAGTGATGATATCAACAAAATTAATAAAATAATGGAAACAAATATAAGAGAAGTAATAATTGAAAAACACAAGGAAAAAATTAAACAATTAAGAACTTTTATAAAAAGGTTAGATGATGAAAAAAAAAAGAAATCAAAATAGCATTCTTAACAGTAGAACAATTGACCAACTCACTTTGGAAGAAAATCAACAATATATTTCCTTGGAAAATATAATGTCCAGTGTAATTAAGAAATTAGAACAAGAATTAAATAAAACAGAGGAGGAATTAAAAAATAGTGATAGTAGATCAACTACTTTCTTAACTGGAGAGATAAAAAAATCCTTTAATGCGTTAGAAAAGGAGATTACTAAAATTAGTAAAATTTTAAATGAAAAAAGTTATACAATACAAATTGATAAATTGAATGAATGGGAAAAAACATATAAAAGTTATATTTCGAATTATTACAAAACATAGAAAGTGAACTTCCTTAAAATTGAATAAACAAGTTTGTTGTCATGACAACCGTTAAACAACAAGTCGTTAATGAATTACATAAACCTGCTAGAAAAAACTACAAACGCAGAAGGGTGGTAGTGAAAGGGTTAAATGATCTTTTTCAAGCTGATTTGGTTGAAATGTTACCCTATGCCAAATTTAATAAGGGATTTAAATATATCTTGATTACCATAAATGTATTTTCTAAGTATGTTTGGGCCGAACCGTTAAAATCTAAATCTGGAAAAGACGTAACAGCGGCAATGAAAAAAATATTAATCAGTGCAAAAACTCCACCAAAAAACTTGCAAACGGATAGAGGGAGAGAGTTTTTCAATGTAAATTTTCAAAATTTGATGCAACAATTTCGAATTAACCATTATAGCACGTTTTCCAATTTGAAAGCGAGTATAGTAGAAAGAGTGAACAGGACTTTAAAGAATAATATGTGGAAAATATTTAGCATTCAAGGAAATTACAAATGGTTTAATATATTAGCGGATATTGTAAAAGATTATAACAATACAAAACATTCTTCAATAGGAATGAAGCCAAAACAAGTAAATAAAACAAATGAAAATAGAATCTTGAAATCTGCATTTACTCATGCTAAAACGTTAGATATAAAATCTCCAAAGTTTAAAGTGGGTGATCACGTACGAATAAGCAAGCATCGAGAGGCATTTTCAAAAGGTTACACACCAAATTGGTCAAATGAGATATTCCACATTAAAGAAGTTAAGATGACAAACCCTTGGACATATTTAATTCAAGACGAAGATAATCAGGACATTCTGGGTGGTTTTTATGAGCAAGAATTACTAAAAGTAAAGCATACCGATGTGTATCTTATTGAGAAGATTTTGAGAAGGAAAGGAAACAAAGTTTATGTGAAATGGTTAGGACTTGATAAAAAATATAATACATGGATTGATAAAAAAAATATTGTTTAATTAAATTGAAATTAAATTTTAGTTAAATTTGTTTTATTTCTGTTCCTCACTTTATGCTTTAGCTGATACAAATTACAAAGTCTTAATGTGCTAATTAATTTCAAATAAAATTCACATTTACTAAACTAAAATTTTATTAAGTAAAACATCAAAAACAATTTTTATTAAAACGTGTCAAATATATTTTATTTCTATGTTCCTCAGATAATATCGAATCTAGAATAAGTTTACAAACATTTATTCTTTAATAAAAACGGAGTCTATCTAAGTACCACATCTGAAAGTTACTCCTACGGGCTTGTCTGTAAGCAAAGCTCCACTTCACTAACACATGCACCTTATTGTTCTCTTCCAGAAAAGATATTGTTTTCTTCGTAATATTTTCTTTTTGATCCATTTTCATTGTTTTCTTCGTAATATTTTCGTTTTGTTCCATTTTGCTTCAATTTGTTTTCCATTTGTTCAGGATATAAAGCAAGTAATTCCATCATAGTTGAAACATTTTCACTGTTAGGATTTTCTGTTGGACTTATTATATTATAAACATGCGTACACAAGTCGCCACAATCAGAAGAAATATTATTTTGAAATATTTTGAAATATGTATTGAATTCTTGCCTTTTAAGTATAGATAATCTATAATCAATAATTTCCTTTAATCGCCACAAATTGTCCAAAGACTCTTGTCCTAAGTATATGAAGTGTGGGCCTTTTGTAATTTGTAGAACAGGGGTATCATTTATTTTCTGAACCTGCAGATGAATGTTGTTTATATTCACACTGGTTTGATCAACTTGAGGAAAGTAGAAATTGTTTACAATAATTCCTTGATGAACACAAATGTCTTTCCAATTTTCTTCGGTTAGTGCGATTGAAAATCCAGTTTTTCCACCAATTACAATTTTTGGAGAAAAATCATTTAAACTAATGCCAACAAGAACAAATTTTGACAAAGAATTATTTAAAAAATAAATTTTTGAATTAAGAAGCGTTTCCAAAGGTTTATGAACCACGGCGTTGTTCATAATGACTAAACGAGACTGAAACATATTGTGTTATTCTTGTACTTAAATATTCTCATCCCCACTTTCTTTAAAGTTTCGATTAAAATGAATTAATGAAAAAATAGATTTCCAGTTTGAAATTTGTAATAAAGATAAATAATTAAAATGGTAATGTATAAAAATAATGCAAAGTTTAATGTAACACTAATGATGGAAAAGTAATAATTTTTGAATCCGTCATAATAATTGGTACAGTTGGGGGTTAAAATTTGTAACTGATTATTTTTAAACTCTAACCTTTCTATCCAATTTGTATCAAAAATAGATCGATTTGGATAATGATACAAAATTTTAAAAAATTTACTTGCATTTTCATTTCCATTTATTCGTTCCATCCAACTAATTGTACTATTGTTAATTAATCCAATTTTCATAAATTTACAATATTTACTTAGAGTGACGTCTGTTTTATTAGAAAAACATATTTCACACTGTGTTACGCCAGGGGGATGATGAACATAAAAAACATTTTGGAAAATAAAATAAAGAAGAATAAATTGAGATCTACTGATAGTCATTAAAACAAATTAATAATTATATTCCAAATTTATTAACATTAAGCAGATACTTTCACCACGAAAGCAAAAGCAGTTGTAAAAAAATAACAATAAAATACTTAATTTAAATATATGTAAAAGTTCATAAATAAGGATATTAATAATACTATATAAAATGTGTAGCTTGAAGACTTATTTTGAATGGTTACAATTATTCGATTCCTATTTTTCCATAAACAGTTATTTAAATCACAATTCCTAGCAAATTTCTTATGCTCCACAATAGGATCATCATAACTTAACCAATCAAAAATTTCAATACCACAATAAAAACATTTACAAATATCATTGATTGAAGTATAGTAAAAGCCAGCTCCAGCTAACACTTCTGGTCTCAATTTTCCTTTCCATTTTTTAAAAGTGGAAAGTCGTTTTTCATATGTTTTAAAATAACTGTTATCAATTTCTTTGTCAAAAGTTTCTATGCACATTTTGTGAAAGACTTATGAAGACTAACTTTGGTTTCAAAAACAACAAATTTAAATACCTTATAATATCTACATAAATATATCTAAATCTTCATGTTCTGCATTCCATTGATACAAAGCAATATCTTGGTGTCCCCAAGCTAATGTATTAAAACTATAGGGAATTTTATACCGCTTATCATCTTCGGAACTCAAAGCCAATTTATTAATTAACTCTGTAAAAATTGTATGTTGTCTAGATCGAAAAACATACATTGAACAAAAGGTTTTAGAATGATTTTCAACAACATCTTTATAATGAATAAAATCCAACTGCTTTTTAATTGCACTTTTTTTAACACCTTTTGCTTTTTTTGTTAAACTGTTTTCCGTTTTAATACAATATGCTTTTGCTCCAGTACCAAAGAAAGCAGTAATGGGTTCACCAGCATATTCATCTTTGAATTTTCCTATAACTGACTTTGTAATAGGCATTTCATGAATATTATTAAATTCATAATTAGATGTGTCAAATTTGTGAATATTTTTTATCATGTCAGAATAAATATTTGGAGTTGTGACTTCTAAAATGAACGAATCGGTATCGGTGTATAAAAGTGAAATATTTTCCTGATAAAGAGGTTTTAAAAAATTATAAAAGAAATCATACATGACAGTTTTAGATATATCTAATATTGAGAAGCCTACATATATTGGTTTATTGTAAGTAACTTGAATCTTTTGCATTTGAATAGCTACCAAGTTTTCAGAAAATATTGTTAAGTCCTTGAAATATGGTTTTGCAATTAAATTCTCAGCACCATCTTTTCTTCTATTTTTTCCCACTCTGTAACAAGTCTTACGTCAATTCTCCTATCAACATTTTCCATAGTCTTGCCATAAATACTATTATTTGCCAACTTGTAAGTATTACGATCAAATTCATTCTTTGAATCATTTCTTAATCTTGAATTCAAGTCTATATATTTTTTCAACCAATCAGATTGAGAAAACTGTAAAACTCTATGAACTTTAGTTAACTTGAGTCCATGTTCCAAACATTGTTTTAATAATTGATAGTGAATAACATATTTTGATTTATCATTTAAATTGGGTATTAATTTTATGCATTTAGAATTTGGCGGTTTAAAGTTTTCTGGACAAAACGGAAAATCGTTATGATAGGAATGTAGACTTGTAGGATATTCTAAATCAACTTCTAAAACATATCCCTTATTAGATTTTTTAGAAATATTCATAATATTTAAATCATTGATTTCTTTATCTGTTAACCAAACAAAATCTCCCGTTGGAATGTGCTGTGACATTGCATAACCATACAAATTTGTTGCATCATAATAAATTATGTATTTAGTTGGCTTTAAAGGATCAAAATTTAAAAGAAATGGGTTATTAGCTTCAGATTTTCTACAAATGCAAGAGCTCACACCACCGCGAACGCTTTTTTTGAAAAAGTGTATCATATCTGGATCAGTTAACAATTCTAACTCTATTCCAGTATAACGCAAACACGCCTCCCAGGATAAACCTGGAAAAGTGTAAAAATGAGCTGGATCGAGCTTATATGTGGATAAACAAGTGCTTCTAAAATTTTCAAAAATATCTGCCAAAAGTAAAGTATCAGAGAGTAAGTAAACGTCGGAGTATTGACCAAGAGATTCACATTTAAACAATTGCCAAACCTTTACAGCTCTTTGGTATTCTGCATCACTGATGTGCTCATCCGTTAAAGTATTATAAAATTGGTCTTTCTGAGGTAAAGTTGTTTCTTCTAATTTTAAATAATCATCAATATAACTGTAAGGAAATACACCTTTTTGCCGAATAAGTTTAAATCTTTCTTCATCATTGAAAATTTTTTTTATTTCCTTACATTGTTCATCTTTTAAGCTTTCAGAGAGTTTTGATAAAGAATGGGATAGAAATTGAAAAGAATCAATAAACCTTAATGATATATTTTTTTTCTTAGCCTTTTGTGTCTTTTTATCAAAATAGTTATCCACATGAATAAGCTTTTCAAATGAAATATATTTTTCCTTGTTTTGTGCGATAACTGTTAGTTGTTCTTTGTTTAAGCATAATTTTTTAAGAAATAGATGAGAATCATAATTACGCAAATTATGCAATATAACTGGAATAAAGTTAGGTATTCTGTAATTTATGTTGCAGAGTGAATGAGCTGGACCTCTGTAAAGACCGGTTATATGACAATGATCTGCAACCCTGTCATTTAAAAGAGGTTTATTACAAATATGACAAACTTTTTCATAGTTATGATAAATTTTGTCCAGTTCGTTCAAAGGGATCATTTTTTTAGGAGCCTTTAAATATTTATTGTATATGTTATACACATCTCTTTCTAAAGAATTTATAAATAATGTATCACAATTTTGACCTCTATATTTTTCAAATTTAGAATAATTATCGTCGAAGGAACATTTAATGTAATAGGCAAATGAATGTGGAATATGTTCATATTGTTTTAAGGTGTATGAAGTATTAGGATTTTTATCAACATTGTCATTATTTAAAGGCTTTAAAATGCATTCAAAATCTGCATACACCACGAAAGGAACTTTCATTTGTTTATGATAATTTACAAATTTCAAAATATTATCATATGAATAGTTTCCAAACTTATCTTTTATTAATTCTTTAGAAGGTAGGTTAATTCGTAAATGATCACAATCATAGCTATTGTGTTGTAATAAATTTTCTTCTGTAGGGAAATATTGTAAACAACCATCGCAAATATATTTTTTTCCGTGATGTTTAGAAATTTGTGCAGAAACTAGTTTTGATAAATCTTTAATATAGCAATAATGAAAAGTTTTTTCATCATCATCACTTATTAACAATAAATTGACATGTTGATTTTTTTTATTCGATGAATAATAAAGTGGACCAATTACTTCATACCCCTTTTTAGGATTTATAATTTCTAATCCATATACATTAATAGAAATGTTATTTTTTTCTTCAAAAATCTTAATGTTCTTTAGCAACATTGGAAATTCTATACCTGACATATCCAAAACAGAAGAGTAGTGTGGGTAGGATGAAGTTTCAAAATCTAATCCGCGTGGTTGGTGAAGAGCAGACACAACTGCCCAGGCGAAGCAAAAGTTGTCATCATTCCTAATGTTGATCACAGCTTGACGTCTCTTGATCTCTTGAGGAAGTTCGATAAAAGATGAGGCTCTCAGCGGATTGTGCTTGTTAACATTAATTTCCAAATGAAGTAAATTCATCAAAGCCCATCCTGCAACGTAAAAATTAAAAAATTACTTTTTTTGTTGCTGTTGTAAAATCGAAAATAAATTCTTTACCTGAATCTCTTTCTGCAAATTCGTCAGCTTTCTGGTCAATAATGGTGCAGATTTGCTCTAACAGTTCTTTTTTCTGATATCCCTGGCAAATGACTTGGAACGGCGCATTAAAAGATTTGACATCATAGCTGTCGCTGCTGGGGTTAAAATAGAAACCGAACAGTTCCATATTTAGCTTGATACATTTATGTTTCTGCAGTTCTTGATCTATTAGATGTGCAATTTTGTATTCCAAATGTTGAAAATATTCTTTCACATTTATGAAGTTTTGGTGTGAGGAAATCCTATAAGATATTATTCGTTCCCTGAATGCTGACTTGATAATTTCAACACCTTCCTCTAAGCCTATTTTGGAATTGTTCTTGTGCACACTAGATCGAAGATGTCCACCCCATAGACTTTGGTTTATATTTTTCTTGCATTCTTTACAATATTTTACAATATTTGTAGAATCTATATAAATTAAGAAAAAAATATTTTACAAAATATAACATGAAAAATAAAATGTTCTTACCTTTAACAAGCTTTGGTTTTTTCAACCAACTGTTGAGTTTTGTGGAATTTCCGTTAACATGTTTTTTAATATGTCGCAGTAAATTATCCTTTCTAGTAAAGACTTTATTACATGTTACACACTTATGCATTTCTGAAGTTTTCTGCATAATAATAATAATAAAATTAATATTGTGCAATTCTATTTAGTTATAGTCAAATTTTGAAAAAAGCAATTGCATTTTTGAAGTTCTTTGTATAATAATAAAATTAATATTGTGCATTTTTATTTAGTTATAGTCAAATTTTGAAAAAAGCAATAGAAATTAATTGACTTTATGAATCCATTTCTTCAAATGAGTCAACTAATTTGTCAAAGGCCTGTTTAACATAATTCACCGTACTTTCGTCTCCCTTTTTAATTGTGATCAAATTAGTTAAATTTTGAATAGCGAAACCCAGACACTTAAGGTTTGCTATTTGTTTTTTATTTTTTTTATTAATTTTAAATTTTTTTTTAATGATAAATGATGGTTTCGAAATTGAATTTTGTTCAACTGGTGAATTATTAGGAGAAATATCCGAAGTCAAATTTGCATCAATTTGTTTTTCTTGCGGATCAGAATTTACAATAGCATATGGTGAATTAATAGAAGATATAGCCGAACTTAAATTTTGATCAATTTGTTTTTCTTGCGAATCAGAATTTACAATATCATATGGTGAATTAGTAGGACAAATAGCCAAACTTAAATTTTGATCAATTTGTTCTTCTTCCGAATCAGAATTTTCACTAAACAAAAAGGGAGAGCAAATTGGTCTCGGAGAATTAATTGGCGATTTTAATGTTAAATAATTTGGATTAGATTTTTGAAAACAAACAATATCCTCATAGCTAGAATTTTGAGTTTCGTCAATGTCATTCAGTTCTTCAAGAGTTTGTTTAGTTTTTGTTGTAATTAAGTCCGTTTTGTTGTCAATAATGTCATTAAGATCGTCAAGAGTTTGTTGTTGAGTAGCTGTAAATAAATATTTTTCGTTGTTGTGTTTGTTGGCATTATTCTGAACTTGGCTATTGTAAATAATTTCATTCAAGTCCTGAATAGTTTGTTGTTGACTAGTTGTAAATACGTCTGTTTCATTGTTTTGTTGGTTTGCAAAATTCTGCATTTGAGTACATGTGTATAAGTCAAAGTCATTGTCAATTATTTTGCTACTCGATGCCAAAAAATTGTCCATTATGAAAAAAATCGTAATAACAAATAAAAATGCCACAAATGTACATAAAAATGTCACCAATATATATAAGAATTAAATCTTGCCAAATAAAAATGTTAGAAATAAAAATAAAAATTTACCAAATAGACACAATGTAAACACCAGAAAACTCGCGAGCTCTGCACAGTGTGAATGCAGAAATCAATTGCATTCGTCTCTTCGCTGAGGCGATTTTATATGCAAAAGTTAATCACATGTGTCCTACTTAAAGTTGAACGACAATCTCTAAAAACCACTTTCCCAAGCCGATCAACAACCTTACCCCCCTCCCCCCTCTCCCGCCCCCCCCCCCCCGGACTCCTGAATTTCCGAGACTAAAATCCCGGTTCCCCAATTTCGGGCTACCCTCTTCAGGTTAAGTTAAGTTAGGTTAGGTTATGTTAGGTTAGGTTAGGTTATGTTAGGTTAGGTTAGGTTAGGTTAGGTTAGGTTAGGTTAGGTTAGATTAAAAAAGAAGAAAAGAAAAAAGGAGAAGGAAAGAAAAAGAAGAAGGAAGGAAAAAGGAGAAGGAAGGAAAAAGGAGAAGGAAGGAAAAAGGAGAAACATATAAAAAAGAGAAAGAAGGAAGGGAGAGAAAGAAGATAAGGTGAGAGTGAGGAGGGTTTAAGGGGGGTTGGCGGAGCGGTTCCCCGAGGAAACTGACAGGGAAAGGGACAGCGAAAAAAGAAACAAAAAAAAAAAAACTTAAGTATTGCAGGTAGTAAAAGTGGTGGTTGATGGGATATATACTTAAGAACATCCACTCGACGATCATACAGTATCATTCGCTGTAATATCAGTTGTCGATATTATTTTATAAGCTATAACCAAAATTGTTTTTTATCAAATATATCTATCTAAATCTAAAGCTCCTAACGATGGCAGAAAATATGATTGGAAACGCTGACCAAATTGAAGAAAATAATGTGGAGAACGCCGCTCAAATTGAAGAAAGAAAAGAAATTTTTATTAACTTGGAAGGCGATTCCATCACTTATAAACATTCATTTTTGGACAAATCATCTAGGCTTGTTAGAAGATCATTCTTATGTAACATCGACATTAATTATATTGAGGAGGAAGAAGAAGAGATGGAGGAAGATGATCAGGAAATTGACGAAGGAGTGGACATGGATGGACAACTGCTAAATTTAGGAACCGAGGCTGACGTAAAAGTAAGCAAGTTTAGGGCTAGTGAATTATTTAATAATTTTGAAGAAAAAGATGTATGTGTTATACAAAGCTACTCTAAAATTGAAAGTCGAAGACTAGGAACATTTGCTATTTGCCTTCCTTGTAGTGCAATTCACATGAGATATTTACGGAGAGGGGAGTCCGATCATGTGAGCTGCCACTACAAAAGAGCTTATGTTGTTAGTGCTTCTGATTTACATTGTGCTATTTGTAGGATACATCTTTTTCTACTAATTCCTGAACATGCTTGCTTTTACTGCAATAAAAATGAAAAAAAAGAGATAGAAGATTATGTTGTTAAATATTAATAATAAACATAGTTTGTAAAGGTGATGGGTAGATTATTTCAACAATATTAATTTTAAATATAGGTTATAAACGTAATGGGTAGATTATATCAAAAATATTAATTTTAAACATAAATTGTAAAGATAATAAGTAGAATATGTCAACAATATTAATTTTAAAAAATGTCAACTGTTACTATAAGCGGTTATATATTTTCATTGCTATATGCAAAATACTTCTTTTTATTCTAACATCTGACACTGTATTTGTAAATGAAATAGCTAATCATATGTAAAAAAAAAGTGTCGATTATGTCAACTGCCACTAGAAGCACTCATATATTAGCATAACATTTTGTTAACACTTGTTTCTGTATTCAATTGAGTTTTCTCTTACTTGATGCAAATTATATTAATATTATTAGTAAATTATATTAATATTATTAGTAAATTCCCATAAGAAAATTTAAGCTTCCATTTGCAAAAGTGGTGCCATTTTAGGGCGTGGCACTTTTTGTGTAAACCCATAACAATTGTTTTGTTATGTAATGTGAAAATTAGTATGTATTAAAAAACTTGTTAGATCATTGTTGTCGTTTCAATATAGGAAAAGGAAAAAATGTGTGTCAATTATTATATATATTTACATTTACTTTTTTTACAAAATTATTTGTTACCAGAGTTTTCACAAACACAAATTATAAAAAATATTATCCTCTTTTTAAAATTACAACAAAATGATGTCTAATTACATCTTTGAAGATTTGTACCAAATAGTAATATCTAGTGCGACATACAGGACAATTGTTTACCATTATAGAACAACCATTTTCATCATTCCATATTAAAATACATTTTAAACAAAAAATGTGGGAACATGTATTTGGTCTACATGAATCATAATATTCGATTATTTCAAAACAAATAGCACAAAACACTTTTTTCTCTTCACTCTCAGTTTTATTCAAATTTTTTAAAACAATCCCATTATTTTCTTCTCGAACTAATGGTATATTTTCTTCTTGAACTCCTGGTATAATTTCTTCGAGGCTAATTGTCTGAAGCGGAATGGATCGATTTCTTTCTCCAACTGATTCACTCATTTTATTTTAATATTATTATTAATAGATTTATTCAACAGATTTTTTTCTTTTAACAGTCACTCGTACCTTAACATACTAAAATGATCTTGATGCACCTATTTATAAGACTTAAGAATGCAAAATCAAATGTGGGAGAACAAAGAGAAAAAATTAAAAAATATGATGCGAATGAGAATAAAAGGGGAGGAAGTTAAGAATGAGGGACATGTGAGAGAGGAAGAGGAGGAGGAGGAGGCGCTCCCCTATTATAACTACTAACGTTACCTTTTTTTAAAAGTAGGGAAATTTACCAGTGCTTAAACATGTATTTATAAAATCAGTAAAGTGAGTTGACAAGTAAGGGAAGACTAAAGACTTAAGTTTAGCATCAAATCCATCTACTCCTTTGGCTCATGTTTTTATAAAACTCACCGACTTTTCTATATATTCTTGACTAACCTCCGAAAAACTAAAATGTTCGGTGATACGTATCTTCACATACATCTATACTCCCGTATTCACTAAAAAGGTTTAAGAGTAAGACCAGGTCTAGTTGCCATGGTACTGAAAACTCTTAGTTCGCCAGTTATGTTTCGCTTATGTCACTGTGATTTTGTAATTGTGATATTTAGAAAAATTATGTGTTCAGTTGTTAAAAATGAAATCTTAAACCTACAACTGTCAAGTTAGACCTAGTCTAAATTTAAACCTCATTAGTGAATGCGGGTGTTAATGTCTTGCTCGAATTTTTACAGTAAGCAAAAAAAAGTCATAGAGTTTCTGTGGAAAAAGAGTCAGGCACATGAGGTTTTGACTTTGAGGATTTATATTGAAATAATTAATTGTTCTCCAAGTTTAAAATTTATAACCTAATTATCCTTTAGTATAAAAGCTGTTTTTTTTTAACCAACCGTAGGCTAAACAGACATTATTAATATCAAATGCAGAATTCTTTTTAAAATTAGTATGTAGTATACACCAGTCGAAGCTACAGTCTTAACAAAACGCGTCGTGTAAAAATTCATTTTATGGAATTTTCTAATTAATATATTAGTATTTTACTTCGTGTAATGGAATTCCATCAAGTAACAGCCTCTATAAAATTGCATATTCGCAACTATAGTGTCAGTACGCGGCAATCCATAATCTTAATTGGCAATTATTCCTTAACTACAGCACTAAACCTATTAAAAACCTTACAGTACAACCACAACTACTTAACTAGGAGGGTAGTGAAAAGAAAAACCTTCAACTTTTAAAATAAACCAGTTAAATCCACGTTGAAAGAAGAAGCACACTTATTTACGGACTACTAAACAACATATCGTAAAACATGCAATGTGGTTCCCTAAAAGGCCAATGTTAGGCTGAAATATCTGAATTAGAACGCTTGACCACAAACGAAAAGTTTAAAGAAAAATTTTATCATATACTGATTCTAGTTCATTTTTTGAGATAACGACCAAGAAGACCCAAAGAGCCAATGAAATATTACTTAAAATTACAGTTAGAGCATATTACAGTAGCTGTTTTAAACTTTTTTAATTTTTAAAACTAGAGTATTGAACTGTAAATAGAATAAACTTCTAATTTTTGTTGAGCTCTAGTACAATTTAAAAATAGTTCAAAAAACTTCTTTAATTCTGTTAATTTCAGAAGAGAAAAAAGAACCCGAACCATTACATTACACCCCGCTGATATAATCTTTATTGATATAATAAGGGGTCCCATTTAACATAAAAAAGTTTATATCGGCACAGGAAAAATGAAATACACTGTATAAATACAAACAAAATTGAAAAATTTAAAAGAAACAAATAAACAATATTTGTCTTTAGAATTTTACTGTATTTTTTTCTAGTTCTCCAGATAAGGGGACTGGATATCTTATCTTAGACACCCTGTACATCCCTATTATTCAAAAATTAAATTCAATTCTCCACAACCTTCAAAATTTCCCTTTGAAATTCATGTTAAGAAGGATGCGTCGAAACATTAATATGGAATTTGAATAATATTATAATAATAGATGTCCATCGAATATTACTGGGTAAATTTAATATGGTCGAAAATAAGACACTTTGGGTATGATAACAATTCTAAATAATGGACATTAAAATTCATATCCCTTGTTCTCAAAGATGCAGTCAATATTTTCACTTTCCGACGAAATACTGATACAATAGTAGATATCAAATACGGGAACTGATTCACCCCCCACCACTACTCCTGACCTTGAGAGCCCAGGTGTGCTGTGTAGTTTGGCCTTGAGGCGATGTGACGTCATATGACCTTGAGCGCGCATGATGCGGCTTCGAGGCCATGTGACGTCACATGACCTTGAGCGTGCACCAAACTTTTCGTTCTTTGATTTGGGAGCCCAGGTGTGCTGTATCGTTTGGCCTTGAGGATTTTTAACATTATATAACCTTGAGCGTGTATAAAACTTTTCGTCGTTGCATATTGTTTGGCCTTGGGGGTGTGCGACGACAGAGGGTCTCGAGTGTTAAAAGCTATTAAAGCCAGGTATTCTACCCATAAAATTGAAGAGAGGCACTCTGTGCGGTCACAAGGGATTTCATCATTAAGTTAATGTTTGGTATATTCTTTCTCGGGCACTAATACTGGCAGATCATTATTTAAATTTGGGTGTTTAGAATAAACAAAATTTGGAAATATTTACTTAAGACATTTTAATAATTATTGTATCAAATAGGGATGTAAAAATTAAATGTACCAAGCAATAGCGGATCAATATTTAAATTTGGGTGTTTAGAATAAACAAAGTTTAGAAATATTTGCTTAATTTGGTATTATTTTCTTCTTTTAAATTTGGGTGTTTTAGAATAATTAAAAGTTAACGTTTGACATATTCTTTCTCGGGCACTAATACTGGCAGATCATTATTTAAATTTGGGTGTTTAGAATAAACAAAATTTAGAAATATTTACTTAAGACATTTTAATAATTATTGTATCGAATAGGGATGTAAAAAATTAAATGTACCAAGCAATAGCAGAGCAATATTTAAATTTGTGTGTTTAGAATAAACAAAATTTAGAAATATTTATTTAGAATAAACAAAATTTAGAAATGTTTACTTAAAACATTTTAATAATTATTTTATCAAATAGGGATGTAAAAATTAATTGTAGCAAGCAATAGCGGATCAATATTTAAATTTGGGTATTTAGAATAAAACAAAGTTTAGAAATATTTGTTTAATTTGGTATTATTGTCTTCTTTTAAATAAAACTCAATATGTCTTCATAAAACAACGCATTAATAATACAAAATACATAATAAGAATAATAATAATAATAATAATAATAATAATAATAATAATAATAATAATAACTATTCTAAACAATAATAATAATAATAATAATAATAATAATAATAACTATTCTAAATACCTATTCTAACATGCTTGTATCGTTTAATATTAATATATAACCATCATCTTGCGGTATATAGATGGATGATGGATTGCCCCCATCATCATTACACCCATTGCCCCCATTAGTCAGATCCCCATTGCCCCCATTAGTCAGATGGCTGTCCAAACCAACTTGTGCATTATCCACATAAACATTGCCCCCATCAACTGGAGGATTGTCCTCCTCTGAATCTGTGTCGGACTCATCGCCCATATGTTCTAATGTCATCATATCATTGATGGTGTGCTAGAACAATATAATAGAAATTACAATCAAATTTAATTATGTCATAATCATCTAATTATCTTATTAATAGATGCGTAGCGTGACACAAAGGGGTAGATTATACTGAAAGTTGTACCATTGCTGTAAAAATACGTTTTATTTGGTGGAACATAAATATTTTTCTTAAATCAAACCAGTTTCACACTATGATAAAAAAGAAAGGTTTTGTAGTAAATTAAAATTTCACAGAAATGTATCACAAAACAATTCGCTACACATTTCCTTTCTACATTTCAATTGTGTGGGGAATGTGGTATCATCCATACATTCTTACACTACTACTACTAAAACAATTGATTTAAAAAATTAGGTCTTGGAGATTTTTCTTCAAAATAAAGCATCAAGCTATGGACTTTTGACATAAACTAACAAGCAAAAAAATGCAATAATAAAAGAAAAACATTTATTATACAGGGTCTTTCCTAATAAGTGTCCGATATTTACAGGATAATTCCTCCAAAAGTTCCCAAAGAAAAAATAAAATCTCATTTTTTCTTCAAAATAAAGCATCAAGCTATGGACTTTTGACAGCAAAAAAAATGCAATAATAAAAGAAAAACATAAGTTGGTTGTGGAATTATAGTTAATTTTGCTTGCGGTCACCTATCCACATAAACAATATAAAAAATTATTTCCTTTCTACGTTTCAATTGTGTGGGGAATGTGGTATCCTCCATACATTCTTACGCTACTACTAAAACAATTGATTTAAAAAATTAGGTCTTGGAGATAATAAGTAAACAAAGTGACATATCAGCTATAATAGAAATTCGTTTATTATACAGGGTCTTTCCTAATAAGGTAGAAATTAAGGTTATGTATTTTTTAGCAAATGTATGTCCTCAGCAAACAGCGTCTTGTGCAGCTGTTGGTTCAGATTATTTTATGAAATTTTAACCACAAGTTAAGAAGACTACCTCCTAACGATATATGGTGCCGAGAAGATTCAAATTTATACATGGTGTCTCAGATCATTGGACATTTTATAAAATTTTCAATTCGTAATATCTAAGTTTTTTAAATGGATCACCCTGTATTTGATATTTTTTTCTGAAAGAGGCTTAAAAATCTTTGTTAGAATTTGTTAGAAAGAATCTGCAGTTATGCTGTGTACCTTTAATTAGCGAAAACCCTGTATAATAATTAACCTGTCCTATATATTTTTTTTCTGAAGGAGGCTTAAAGTACCTATCCACTGATATATACATGCCCTATATCTAAATCTAATAGTTAACGAAATACATAGAAATATATGAAAATTTACAACTAATTAATGCTGACTATAATGTAAAGCCTTAAATCTATAAAGATAATTAAAAGAACGCTTCAAGGATTTTTAATTTTCCAATATCCAAGTTAATTGGGTCATATATGTATATATACAGGGTGTTCAGCTAAGGGTGGTTTTCGGCCATATCTCCGAAAGTATTTGCCCTAAGTTATTGGGGAAAAAATCGAATAAGTAAATCGCCAAAAATAAAAAAGCTGGAAAATTATTTTCGACGCGCAACAACAACCGTAAAAATAAAAAACACGGCTTTTTTAAATAGTTCCAATTAATCCTTATCGAAATTATTTTTTGTGATCTAATAATTCCGCATTATACAGGGTTTTTCCTAATAAGGTAGAAATTAAAGTTATGTATTTTTCAGCAAATGTATTTCCTCAGCAAACAGCGTCTTGTGCAGCTGTTGGTTCAGATCATTTTATGAAATTTTAACCACATGTTAAGAAGACTACCTCCTAACGATATATGGTGCCGAGAAGATTCAAATTTATACAAGGTGTCTCAGATCATTAGACATTTTATAAAATTTTCAATTCGCAATATCCAAGTTTTTTAAATGGATCACCCGGTATTTGATATTTTTTTCTGAAAGAGGCTTAAAGTACCTATTATCGGGAAAAAATCGAATAAGTAAATCGCCAAAAATAAAAAAGCTGGAAAATTATTTTCGACGCGCAACAACAACCGTAAAATAAAAAACACGGTTTTTTTAAATAGCTCCAATTAATCCATATCGAAAGTATTTTTTGTGATCTAATAATTTCGCAGAATAATAGTCCCAAGTCTGTATAAAGTGAGGTAAAGCAAAATATACTATAATAAGAATTTTCTTATTATGATTAAAAGCTAATATTATTTTTTATCAGTGGGAAAACAGGTTATTTTGAAGTAACTAAAAAATGAAGAGAGATATCAAAACGCGGTTTTCTCCAGAATTTAGGTAATTTTTCCCTCTTTAAACTAACTCTGTTGAAAGCATACTGTTCCGTTTGGTTTTTTCGAGAAAATCTCTAAAAATTGAATTTTGTTTAAACAACGCCCTCTAGTAGGTGTACCAACAACTATCGAGCGTCAAAAATGACAACAATTATAAGAGCATTAAATGCTCTTTCAAACAAATACCCACTTGAATACCATTAAATAAAAGATGTAGGAGGCAGAGCACTTTGAAAATTGATTTATTTATTATCTTCCCCCACCCTTATTATCGGAAATATGACAAATCGCCTTAAACAAAACTGACGCAGATTTGGTTGGAGTTTTTGTTGCTCTTATTAAAATGTTACCTCATATTGGGTATTTTCGAATAAAAAGTTGTTTTTTTATTTTCTATTGCAGGTACGCCGTCTTGTGATAGTTTTACAAACTTGGAAATATTTTCCAACAATTTCTCTTGGCCACTTTAGTAACGAAAAAAAATTTTTTTGGGAGGCTGTAGCATCCATAGTCTGAGAAAAGCTACCCAGCCACCCTTAGTGGGACACCCTGTATATACATATATGACCAAACTAAAAAAACTTGGATATTGCAAAATTAAAATCCTTGAAGCGTTCTTTTAATTATCTTCATAGATTTAAGGCTTTACATTATAGGCAGCATTAATTAGTTGAAACTTTCCATATAATTCTAGATGTTTCGTTAACTATTAGATTTAGGTATAGAACATGTATATATCATTGATAGGTATTTTAAAACTCTTTCAGAAAAAATATCAAATACAGGGTGATCCATTTAAAAAACTTGGATATTGCGAATTGAAAATTTTGAAAATATGATCTGAGACACCCGGTATAATTTTAAAACTCCTAACCATCATAGATCGTTAGAAGGTAGTCTTCTTAACTTGTGGTTAAAATTTCATTAAATAATCTATCAACTGCACAAGACGCTGTTTGCTGAGGACATAAATTTGCTAAAAAAATACATAACCTTAATTCCTGTCTAAATGACACAAAATTTGAATAAGAAGTTCTTATAAAAGTTCTTTCAGGGAATCTAAAAATGTAAAAATATACAGGGTGTTCCATTTAAAATTCAGGGTTTGAAGTCGGTACAGCACTTTTCGAATACCCTGTATTAATAAAACTTAAAAAATTAAAAAAATTCATTAAAACCAAGAAATATTTTTACCTAAAGTATCTGCAGTTATGCTGTGTGCCAGTAATTAGCGGACACCCTGTATAAATATTTTTTAAGATATTTATTTAAATTTTAAAGAGGAATTTTTGCTTTCTTTTTTGTATTTTACCACATTTATCGCTATTAAATATGTGAGGATAAATATGCATTCCAAAAAAAAGCAATACAACTGAGCGATATTATTTATAATGTTGGAGTGGTTCGGGCTGTTATAAACATTTCAATAATTAAAAAAAAGCAATACAACTGAGCGATATTATTTAAAATGTTGGAGTGGTTCCGGCTATTATAAACCTTTCAATAATTAAATTGTATGGGGTCCTTAATTTCCTATGTTTTAAATAGAAAGTGTATTATAAAATGTCAACTAAAAGGCATTGGATAAAACGAAGTTAATATGTTTAAAAAATTGTGGTTATTTGTCGGCAAATTGGAATCATGATAGCAATTTCGTGGATATGGAGAAAAAAAATGTTTATATTATGAAGAAAGTTTCTAAATAAAGAAATAATTGTACCTATTTTAAATAACTAAATCCAACTTTAATAACCCTAGACCGTTTAAAACTTACATAAATTTACACATACTGCACACATATTTTTGGAACGAAAATTTCCGAATGTTTAAAAGACAGTTATACAATACTACATGATCACATTGGTTGGCTTTAAGATAAAACCAACAGTTATTTGAAAAATAGGATCGGTCTGCTATATACTTGCGTGGGCA
>JAUTXW010005285.1:0-22500 GCA_030620095.1 Kuschelorhynchus macadamiae
CTGGCTGCATTGCTTACGTCGTTCATCGTCACGAGGTTTTAATCCTTGATATATTCGGAATTTAAGGCTTAAATTGATTTTTCCTGGTCTTCAATTTCTCTGGTGGAAGTTTGTGGATTTTCAGTAACAGATTGTAGAACGTAGTATTGGTTTTCTTCATTGGAAGGTTTTTGTCGGGATAATATAGACTTTTTAAATGATCCATATTCTTTTAGATTAAATAGCAAACGCCGAAAAATACACTTGTCGGGATGTCTCCGCTCTGGGTATTTGTTAGAATACATGCGCTCGGCACCTACACAATTTATTTGGAATAAAATTTAGCAAGATAGAATATAAAATTTTTCTTCTTTTTTAAAATTACCTCAATCCTTTTACAAAAAAATAAATTAAAAAACGACAACAACAATAACAATACAAACATTTACTTGTTTGAATATTTGTTAAATAAATAAATACATTCATTCGAACTTGTCAACTGTTTTTTTTTACTATACTACTATAATAAAATGCTAGAAATGTATTAAAAAGCCATTTTTCTGGATAAAAACATAAGTAATCATATAGTGCAGTACATCGTTGAATTCGCAATGAAAAGCGCAATCTAATACTGGGTGTACTTTTTTTCCGTCCCATAAAGAAAAATTAAAATTGATGGTGGTTCCATCGAAACGAAACGTTGTAATGAAAATTTGTTAACGTCACCTTGTACAGCTTAAAAGTGAGAATGAAAAAGTGTTTTCCGTTTTTTCATATCTTTTCAAATAGCTTCAAAAGAAAATTAAAACGAAATCGCAATATTTCGGTTTTTCTCGGATATTTCCGAACGGCTTAGAATTTTCAAGTTTGTAAGGAGATTTTGTTGGGCATCAAAAAATACGCAACTTTTGTCTAATTTTGCTCGACACTATATCTCTTACTGTTTCCGAGATCCCCATGCTGTATCCTTCTCTTGGACACTGTATATATATATATATATATATATATATATATATATATATATATATATATATATATATATAATTATATATACATATATACATATATATATATATATATATATATATATATATATATATATATATATATATATATATATATATATATACAGGTTGTCCACGGATAGAGGTTACGAGAATTCACATTGAGAAAAACATTTTTTTATACAGGGTAGTCAAGAAACAAGAAAACAAAATTTGTTCAAGCTTATTTGAGACTTCGGGAAGAAACGTCAAATAAGAAAGTTGTTTCAAATTTAACAGATATCCAAAATTTCACTTAATTATAACTCTCCAAATTATCACATTTAGTACACATTACTTCTTTAATAGGGGAATATTGTTATCTTTCTTATCTCTACACCTTCAATTATCCTGACACGTTTGTCAAAAACATAATTCTGAAAAATGTTAACTATAGAACAAAGATTTTTCATGGTAGAGTATTACAGAAATGGTGAAAATTTTTAAGAATATGTGAGAGAAAAATTTGGTGAAAAATTCCCAAATGGTTTCATTTCAAAAATTCCAATCCATAGGACAAGTAAAAAAATTTAAGGAAACTAGTTCCGTGATAAAAAAAAAAGCCAACAACTTGTATGACGAAAACGATTATTGTACAATATTGGTATTACAGTCGGTTAACGAAAATTTTGAACAATATTTGAATCAGACGTTAGAACAAGGAGATGAAGCTAAAACACTACGTTTTTGTTTGTGGGTTGGGAACGATATCATTAGTAATAACACAAACCCAGAATTTAAGATACCTGGAACCAGATAATATTATAAAACGGTTAAGATTGGTGCGTATGTGCGGTGTATTTTGGTGTTATATGACTATTCTTTTTTGAAAATACCTGTAGCAGAGTAATTTCCTAGAGGTGTTAAACCCATACTTCACGGGCAAACTGAAAGAGCTGCGGCTGGAATTTCGATGTAACATGTATTTTCAACAAAGCGGGTGCCCAGCACACTACGCAAGTGAAGTAGCTGAGTGGCTTAGAAATACACTCGGACATCGAAGGATCGATTGAAAACCGGATTCGTGACCTCCAGCAAGCCCAGATCTCACTCTTGCAGATAATTATTTATGGGGACCTTTAAAACAGATAGTATACAGGATGCTCATGGAAGACGAAGTTTTAAATTAAGGAAAGTACACACTATAGAGTCTTTTCAATATTAGAAGCCCAAAGCAGTTTTGACTAACTTCGCAAGCAATTGTGAAAAATGTTGGAATATGGAGGAGAGGTTTTTGAATATTTGTTATGTAATTTTTTATACTTTTATAAATAAAAATTTTAATTTTTGAAGCCACCATATTATTACAATCAAGTGAAATTCAGGATTTGTCTCTTAAATTTGAAGCAACTTCCTTTTTTGATGTTTCTTCCTGAAGTCGCAAATAAAGTTAGTACATTTGGCCAAATTTTATGTTTTCGTATTTTTTTTGACTACCATAAAATCTTTGTGAAAATAACTTTTTCCTGAAATATGAAAATTTATATATATATATATATACGCTTTAGAAACGCGAAAGTCAAGAATTTATTTACATTAACAGATTGACGAATGTAATAATCTTATACAGCGCCCGATACATGGTAATGCTCACTAAAGTACTCAATAGCTAAATACGATTGGTTGTTCGATCAAACGCAAAAAATGCGGCTATTTTAAATACAAAATTAGTAAGAAACTGAATATTTTATTTAAGCTTTCGTTATAGGAAGGAAATTCATTGCTAGTGCGTCCAGTAATGTTCCGGAAATATGTTACGAAAGTGACTAATTTTTTTTTGCAGATCGGCAGTTTGAGTAGCGCTGTTAAAGGTTGTCTCAATTAAACCTAATATACCTCTGTATAATTAGTTTAAAACTAATTTTTTTACAGTCAATAAAACTGCTTGAAGACGAATAAACAATTACGATTAATTTTAATGTCCTTATAAATTATGTTGGTAACGAGAACAGCTTATTGGCCTATAAATAAAACTCAAGTCGCTGGTACATATTTTGTTGGCTGATACTTGGACTAAACTGAAAAATATAATATTTAAGCTCATCCTTTGCCAAGTGTTATTGTATCATTGTGGTTATTAATTAGTTGGAATAAATGAGATATGTTGGTTTCTTTTTTATAAAATTGTCTACATTTACTACAGGGTATTCCATAGTCGATGGTACATTAGAACTATCTGGAGAACAAAAAAATTAAATTTGAAATTTTGAGTATGGCCATAAGAGGCTGCGCTCTAGCTTTTTAAAATAATTTCGCGTTTGCAGTGTTGGCAGATCTACTGGTAACTGGTATCAACTTTGGAATTTTAAATGGGTCACCCTGTAGTTTATTTTATTTTTGGATTCTGCGAAACAATCTACGTTTTCTGTATAGGATAATTTTCATTTCCCTTACCGTTTCTTAAATATTAATTATTTTGTTTTTTTACCAAAACTATGTGAATTAAAACCTCAATATTTTCGTCTCCAGATGTCAAATTAACGTAAAATTTTAACATTATTTAGTCAACATGTGGTACTTTAATTTTAAAAACATAGGATTAATAACTTATATACAGAGTGTCCTAAAAATTCACTAAAAATTCAGATTTTATAAATTTGATCAAAAAAAGTTACTTTTTTAAAATGGAACACCCCCTATATTATGAAACTAATTTTTTTTATATAAAGTTTTCCTATACCTATTTTCAACTGCTTTCGATTTATAAGCGATTTTATGAATAATTATTAACGAAAATTTAACTTCTGCAAAATATATTGAAACTCTAAGAATGACCGTATATGACTTTTTAGATAATCTACTGCTTATCGATTTGAAAAGTTGTTGGTATCATGGAGCTTCTGCCCATCGTAACCACGATGTTTAAAGATAGGTGGATAAGACCTGAATGACCATGGAGTTGGCCATCGCCATCTCCAGATCTTACTCCATTTTCTTTGTGGAGTAGGCTTAAAGAAAAGAAGATCTAGAAAATCTGGTAAGGCGCGCTTTTGAACAACTTGATTCATCAGAAATTCAAAGAGTTACTACCTGTCATGTGATGAAATGTATTACCGATTGCTTTCATGTAAATGGTCAGCACTTTAAACATCTGACGCATTAGATGAGAATTCCAAAAGTTTTAATTTAGTGACAAAATCGGTTCTTTTCAGAAGCACAATTTTTATTAAAGAAAACTCGTTTGGCATTGCCCAAGCTGTGGTTACATCGTAAAAACTAACCCCCTTATTCACTAAAAGGACCAGGTCTAGTTGGTACTTAAAATTCTCAGTTTGCCACTTATATTTCGCTTATGTCACTGTCGTCGTTTTGTAATTGTGACATTTAGAAAAATTATTTGTTCAATTGTTAAAAATGTCATCTTAAACCCATAACTGTCAAGTTAGACCTGGTCTAAATTTAAACCTGTGTGAATACGGATGTTGGCGTTTTAAATATTTACATCCGTATTCTCTAAAGAGGTTTAAATTTCGACCAGGTCTAACTTGACAGTTATAGATTTAAAATAACATTTTAACAATTGAACAAATAATTTTCAATTACAAACTGACAGTGACATAAGCAGAACATAACTGGCGAACTAAGAGTTTTAATTGCTCATGACAACTAGACCTGGTCCAACTCTTAAACCTTTTTAGTGAATACGGGGGTTAATGTCTTTTTCTCGAATATCATTATTAATTATTTATAAAATCGCTTATAAATTGACATCTTTAATGTCTATTTGTCGAATACTAATACTAATAATTATTCATAAAATCGCTTATAAATCGAAAGCAGTTCAAAATAGGTATAGGAACACCTATATGAAAAGAAATCAATTTGTCTACTTTATTCAACGCATCAATAATATACAGGGTGTTTTTTTTTTTAAAAGTCACTTTTGATCAAATTTGTAAAATCTGAATTGCAGTTCGTTTTAGGACTCCCTGTAGAAAAGTCGGCGATCCTATGTTGCTAAAATTAAAGTACTACATGCTGACATTTTGACATCTGGAGACGAAAATTTTGAAGTTTTAAATCACATAGTTTTGGTAAAAACACAAAATAATTAATATTTAAGAAACGGTAAAAGATATGAAAAAATATCTTATGAAAAAAAACTTAGATTGTTCCGGAATCTAAAAATAACATAAACTATAGTGGGCCCCATTTAAAAAATTTCAAAGTTGATGCCAGTTACTAGTAGATTTAACAATACTTCAAATTATTTTTAAAAACTAGAGCGCAGCCTCCGCTGGCTGTAGTCGAAATTTCAAATTTATTTTTCTTTTCGTTCTCTAAATACTTATAACGTACCGTCAAGTATGGAATACCCTGTATTTCCTTACGTGTCATGAAGGAATTCAACATGTCTGCCTAAGAGTTATCCTATAGTTGCCTTAACGAATTTCGCTTTGCAAGAAAACTGGAAGAAAATTAGAATATGTTTTATTAAAGTATTAAACTCAGAGGTCCGTATGCACTTAGTATAAATCCTACAATTTTAAAGTATTATAGCGGTATCGCCTGTCCTCAATTTTTAACATTTTTTTATGTTTAGTTAGAAAATGAAAAGGTTCTTCAATAAATACCAAGGCACAACTAAGCAAACCTATTGGACAGATATATTGATACACGACTCAGGTAGTAAATACCTTAACACCCTCGTGGAAGTAGCAGTCCATGATGCGAACTAGGTGTTGGAAAGGCAAGCCTTGAAAAATCCACCATATCCAGTCCATGTAAACCCTCTCCGCACGGCCTGTGCTACAGTGTCGCTGCAGATGCACGGCTGCGCCTTTCTGGAACAAATGTCACTAGCTTAAAAACCAAGCATACAAAAAACCTAATATATATATATATATATATATATATATATATATATATATATATATAGTGCGTCCATAAAAAGTTGAACACATTTAATTAAAAATTAAAGTAACCATTTTTACAAAAACGCTTAAACACACTTAAAGAGAATTAATAAATTCAGTTATTGTTTGTTTTTTAACATTTTACATGTCGCACACCCTATACGTTTTTTAGATATTAATAATTAAATAATGATAATAGTTCGACTTGGGGCAAACCGAATTGCTAATTCTAGTCTTAGTTTTTTATAAATTTCTTACAGTCACTTTAATAAGCATACAAAAAAACCTAATATAATATATATATATATATATATATATATATATATATATATATATATATATATATATATATATATATATATATATATATTAATAATTAAATAATGATAATAGTTCGACTTGGGGCAAACCGAATTGCTAATTCTAGTCTTAGTGTTTTATAAATTTGTTACAGTCACTTTCTGTTTCAATTTTGTTCTTTTTTTGAAAACTAGAAAATTTTACCACAAATAGATGCTACAATAGAAATAATAAAAAATCGTAAGATTAAATTTTGTCAGTTTTCAAACGAAATTATCTCAAAAACAATTAATATAGAACATGCCACAGGACAAATCTTTAGAATTCGCACAAGTTTGAAATATGGATTAAAAATTGTGTATTATATTTAAAAAAATACCACTCATGTCAGTAAAATTAGCAGTAGTGTTAACGCGAACAAAGTTAATTTTTCAAGGTGGCATAAAATACTATTTATTATTTTTTGTTTTTCTAAGTCGGTTTTAATTATTTATGCAAAATTTAAGTTTACCCTTCTTAGTTTTATTTATACGAAGTTTTTTTATAAACGTCAGCTTTAAAGTGTCAATAAAATGGGACCCATTGCAGTACAATTTTACTACAATAGAGTGGAAAATGTCTCGCAGAAAAATATCGAAAATGGTGGCTTTCGGCCAATTTAAAAAAAAATAAACCGCAGAAAAACCTGCATGTGATTTATTTAGCAGGGTAGAAGCTGTATGTCAAAAAAGATAATAATTTTTTAGTTTTGACAACAATTTTTATTAATCTAAATAACTTAAAAACTATACGCCTCTTAAGTTGGGACGGTAATTTTTTTCGATATATCTATAGTTATCGATATATCGATTGTTATCGATATTTCGATAGTTATCGATTTATCAGTCTCAATAAAATTTTCGATCGCCGGCATCTATCAGCAATCTTAAAAGCTGAATTAAATTCCCTAAACGTTGTTACAGTTCCTTTTTAAAGTTTTCGGGGTGACTGATTATAGTTTTCTGGCTTAACCCGCCGCATTAGTCTTTTACATATTGCCTTTAATAAAGTATAATATAAGTAATAATTAACAAAAAAAATTAATTAGGGGGTATCTTAAGGTAAATTCCCGGGACCTAAGCAGGTGGGATCTAATTTCCCTGTAAGCCTATTTCGGGTATTATAAATAAATCTTAATGGTTTCAGGAAATATTAAATAATTTTATTCTAAGCACAAAAATTTTCTAGTGACAATAAGTATATGGGAGGATTGACTTATCTAAAACTATCGTATTTTATATTGTTTTCAGGGTATTTAGGAGAATGAACGTCAATTTTACAAATCATTTTAATTTTTCACAATTTGTATTGCTGATTTTTCATGCATATGTACAGATGGCGCTTATACAGGGTGTTCACTATCCATATCTCGGAAGTTTTTCAAGTTAGCGTCTTGAAAAAAAATATTATAACACGAGTAGCCAAGAGCAATTGATATTTTTAAATTTCTAAAAAGACCGCAAGGGCGCAAGTTGCAAGGGTGAACAATAAATTTCAAAAATTCTGCCAAATCTCCCAGAAGTATATATAATTTTATTTCCTCATTGGAAAGCTGAGTTAATTTCCAATAACCTTGGTTCTAAACTTATTGTCATATCCCCTTTAATAAGGGTGGGGGAGCTGTTGACTTACGAAATATTTAAATTGTTATATCTCCTGTACTTTTTATCCGAATTGAATGAGCTTAGGCGTATTTAAAAGCTGTTTAAAGTATTCGGATCGAGTGACACCTAGTTTTTCAAAAATTGGTTATATGGCGCTGTTTGTAACGATTACAGATTTCTCCAATTTTCTTAAAAATTTTAAATGTAAGGCCATACTAAAAATTCATGGAATTTTTAAAGCCTTATTTTTCGACGAAGGAAAAAAATAACTTGATCAAAAATATGTTGCGTTATCAGAAAAATATGTGGTTTTATCGGAAAATCTACAGTTTTTTAATAAAAAAGAAACAAACTTTTTTGAAACCGAACAAAAAATAAAATATGATAGAAATACTGACTTTCCGATAACCTTAACGAAAAAAACATATTCTTATTCTTCGTCAAAAATAAGAACTTGAGAAGTCGATACGTTATAGATTTACTCCGACATCCTTCTAAAGACGGTATTAAACAACTATTAAGTTTGATCGAACGAACGAACTATGAAAACAATATTATTTTTGAATACTGGGCAGATTATTATTTACAGTTTTATTAAATTATTTAAAATTACCAGTAATATGTTTTGTTACTTTTGGTTTTCCTTCCTTCACACTTTATCTATGCTTAGAGCTGGTCCAAACTTTGTCAAATTTGTCAGAACCGAAGTTTGGAGCGTGTTTAAGGCCAGTAAACCAAAGCAACAACAACATAACAGTAAAAGTAACGCGAAAACACAAGTAAACAACAAGAATAGCACTTTGTAGGTAACTAGATAACAAAGAAAACCAAAAATTCCAATCTTCAAACTGTTTTCCCTTATTAGGAAGCATCGATTTACCCTTCAGATAGTCAAACAGCAGTTTCAATTTCGGCTTTTGATATACTGTTTATGGCAATTTTGATCCTCTCAATGATGTTTTTCCGGGTCGTTCGTCGATTCTTATAAACCAAACTTTTGATCATCATTCCCCATCAATAAATGCCCAAACAAGTTAAATCCGGAAAACTAGCCGACCAAGGATCCAATCCAACGATGCTGGTCGAGATATTTCCGGAATCATTATTAAAGCGGGATAACCTTCATACCGATACCATATGTTCATTCTAATAGCGAGCGTCAAGTCTTCTAGCAGTTCTGCTAAATACATTGTTCCGCTCCAAATTTCGGTTCTGTCAAAGTTTGGATCAGCTCTAAGCCTAGATAAAGTGTGAAGGGAGGAAAGCCAAAAGCAAAAAATAATATTGCATTATTGTTAATTTTAAATAATTTAATAAAACTGTAAATAATAATTTGCCCAGTATTCAAAACTACTACTGTTTTCATCGTCCGTTCGACCAAACCAAATAGTTGTTTTTAAAAGGATATCGGGGTAAATCTAAAACGTATCGACTTTTCAAGTTCTTTTTTATTCGACGAAGAAAAAATGTCCCGAGTACTTTATTTTCTATAAAATTATGGGAGTCAGTACTCATTTTCATATTTTATTTTTTGTTCTGTTGCAAAACAGTTGTTTTTGCAACTGTAGATTTTTCGATAATCTTAAGGAAAAAACACATATTTTTGCTAGAATTATTTATATAAAATTCGGTGCATTTTTAGGGTCAACTGCCATATCTTGTATTTGGCTGACCTTTTGGCTCGTTTACTAGACTAGTGAGATTTCCCTCAGAGGCTCACATCGCTCTGTAACACCACAGGGGGGGCAGAGGGGTCAGGACCCCCAAATATTTTAAGCAATTGGCTAAACTGTGGTTGAGTTGGCAAATTGCGAGACAAAATTAGCAAGTAGAACCGAAATTACTGTAATACAAAAAACATAATATTTTTTGGCTGCTAGAATGTTTTGTGTCCCCTTCCTGACTGGTATCTTCGTTATTAATTATCTCGTCCGAAAAATACCTATTAATTCACTTATTTGGTTGTAGCTTAAAAACTAATAAAGATATCGATGTGCGGTTTTCGCCAAAACTTCGGTCTTCTATTACTCTGTATAATGAGGATAAGCGAAATTTTAAGAAAATTGTCAAAATCTGCAATCCTTACAAACGGCGCCATCTAACCAGTTTCTGAAAAAAACAAGAAGTGTCACTCCGAATTCTAAAACAGCTTGAAATTCCCTTTTAAATACGTCTAAGCTCATTCAATTCGAATAAGAGGTACGGAAGATATAGAGATTTAAATCTTTCGTAAGTTAACGGCTCCCCCACCGTAATCAAGGGTGATATGACAATAAGCTTAGAACGAAAGTGATAGGAGATCAAAACCAGCTTTCCAATGAGGCAATAAAAGTTATATCTGGGAGTTTTTGTAGAATTTTTGAAATTTATTGTTCACCTAGCAACCCTTGCGGTCAATTTAGATACTTAAAAACATTTTCAGTGAATTGCTCCTGGTCACTTTTGTTGTAACATTTTTTTTTTCAAGACGTTAACTTGAACATGACCTCCCAGATGTGGATACTGAACGTCTTTAAGTGAACAGCCTGTATATAATTTTAATTTTAATTACCATGGTTCTATGTACAATACACATTGTTTCCGGGGAGACCAATTTAATAATTTATGGTAGTTCTAGGTCATGATCCAAGCATATTATAAGAAATAAAACGGCGTAATGGCGCCCTTTTTGACCTTTTTCTGCGATAAATTTAAAATGTTTTAAGATGTTGCTTTGAAATTTGGTTTATATGTAAATAACCAAAAAAAGTAAACAGCTACATGCCCGACTTGGTGGGAGGAGGCAAATTTTATATCTTGCCAAGTTATTTCGCTAGCTAATTATAAACATGAATTATAAATGTTGATAATATTAAATGATTTTATTCTGGACACAAAATATTTGAGGTGTCAGCAACTGAAGTGTTTAGTGTGGAGACGGTAGAATCGTAAGAGGGGGACTACCAAAATATTGTGTTTTTTGGGTTTTTTAGGGACACAATGTTCAATTCTAGAAATTATTTTGATTTGTCGATTTTCTGTCAATAGCGCTCTTTTTATAATAATTATATTACGTAGCAAAATTGTAAGTGCGATGGATGGTGGATGGATAGTACTTGTAATATTGTAACCTAGATTTAGGCGTCGTAAACTTTGAGCTTAGCTTTTTTAATAAGACTTTTAAATAAAAATAAAAGTGGTGAAACAAATAAAACCGACCTAAAAAACTTTAAAATAAAAATAAATATTTTATTCCGTATTGGCAATTTGACTCGAAGTGGGAGTCAAGATGATAAAAGTAGTAAATAGGTATTACACTTGATGTATTTGTCATTAGGACATTCAAGACGTGAGAGTTTTTTGTTGACATATTCGGTACAGTTATATCTTAGTTGGACGCGGACTTCATAAAGACAAGTTTCCAAGATCGAATAAAATATTGACTTTTCAATTTTTGTTTTGAAGTCGGTTTATTTTTTTATAACAAATTTTATTTTTTGTGTTGGCACAGGAAATGATAAACTTATATGGTATCAAAAGAGCAACAAAGACAAACAATCTGAACTTTGACATTCTCTTCTCTTATATTTTTATGGAGTTCCATCCCTGATGCTTCTTTTTAATCTGACCTTAATAATACCTATTCAATTAGAAAAATATTACAAATAGGCCGGTTATACTGTTATTATAATTCAAAGCATATTTTGGTAATTTGACTAGTTTTCAAATATCTAGTGTAAACTTTAAACAGATACAAGTTTATTTTTTGGGACTTCCGCTCCGATTGAAAACAGTTTAAGACACTCTGTATGGTGTAAATAATTCTGAATGGTAAAAATGAACTAGTATATTATAATAGTATAGGCAGAATAATATGTACTCACGTCAATTTTATTACTTTCATAATTATTCTGTGTCAATGAACTAAAACCACACAATCACAGAAACACGTAATGTCGTATTAATCACTTACAGTTAAAGTACTACTACTTGCTGCAACTAATATATATTACACCTGCTTTTAAAATATGCGAATATATATATATATATATATATATATATATATATATATATATATATATATATATATTCCACGTGCTATTAAAATATATACCTCATTTTAAATTTGTAGACCCACCTTACATGGTATTTTTAATAAAACAGAAAATGTACATTGTACAGGAATTCGACTGAGAATTCTGGTCTGGAGCAAAATTATACAAGGTCTGTTTAATTTTAATTACTAATTATAGTTCAAGTTATAACATATAACTTGTTATCATTTATTATCATTGATTTTCTTAGAATATTACGGGTGACAATTTCACGTTTTTTTATATATGGCTAAAAACAAACAAAGTCAAGATGTGCGGACACGCAGAGAGTCGAGAAGCACCGGTGCGAAGTTACGGTCGCACATTTGTTTTTGATCTCCATTATCGTACCTTAAAACTTCTAATTTTATATTAAAACTGGTACGCCGGCCGGTAAAAGTAAAATGTAATATTTATCCAAGTATCCACATAATAAACTAGTGTTGCAACCACTGGCCGATACAGAAATAAATTTTGGAGGGGGGCCAGACGATCATCAATTAAATAAATTTATTTAGATATCCAACTAGGTTTTATTTCATTTATAAAGGTACATAATATTGTGAGACGCACACAATCAACACAAGAAATATTAACATAAATACAAAATTATCTAACCTAAACAATCATCAAAACAGTTGTACCTACTGGAAAATTAAAATTGAATTTTATGACATGTTTTGTTTTTTTTTAATCCTTGTAGATTTGTTTTAAACCAAGGGCCAAAGCCATATTTCTTTTTGATTATTTAACCGTCGTCGGTTTATCAATTATTTGCAAATTATATCTTAAGCGCGATACAGTCCATTAAAAAAAATTATATATTGCTCTTCCACGTACACTATTTTTGTTGCAAGTACGCAACTTAAAGCAAGCCTATTGGGCCTAAAATAATATTACAATTTAGTATCATATTATTTTATATAACATCTAAACAAATATCAGAAGCTCATTTTTGAGGTAAGCAAGAAAAACTAATTTTCAGAAATAATTTTAGGTGAAAAACCGCTCGTTTTCTGCTTGTTTTTGAACGACAACTTTCTTTCAACTATGAGTGAGGCAATAAAGATCTATATCAATTCTGGCTTTTTTGATTAATTTGAAAATTATAAGTTCATGATATATCCACAGCAGATCTATGTTATTAAGAACTTAAATAAAATGATCGTATTCCATAGCGAAGTTCAAATTTTTAATATCTGTAGTTTTCGTCCTAGTTTAAAATTAAAAAAAAAAAAGATGTTTCTGCCTTCCGTATATAAAAAGGTTCTGTTTATACTTTGAACGGGGTATTCGGGGTTTATTTTATGGGATGGAAAAAATGTTAAATACCAGTCTTTAAATTTTATCCGAACCGCCGTAATTTGCTGAATAGAAAAAGGTGACACATGTTAAATTAGCACCGAGAGCCGCATTTAATAAAACAATATTATACCGATTGTTCCATTTAAAATAACAAAGTCAATGTTAATTTGTTCCCTTTCAAATTGTCATTTGTTACTTTTTTGACAAAACCTGACAGTGCAGATAAAACCTTAAAACTTTTGTATTGAATTTTTTTCTCTTCTAAAATAAAGCTTGTAGACACCGTTCAAAATATAAACAGAAATTTAGCCTTATTTGTTGAGGAAAAAAATATCCGATAGATAGTATCACTAATTATTACATAATTGAGTTAGTTAGTAACAATTACAGATGTGAATTCAGTTAAGTCAGAAATAACTGCAACGACCCATGGTTTTTTCTTTACGTAAAAAAATAAGAATCAATTCGCTTTTTACCAACGTAAACAGTATACTTGACAGGCTTACCTATAGTTTAATTATTCTGAATGGTGTTTTTAGAACGAACGAGCCGCTGTCTAAGAATGCCTTAAGACAATACTATAACGGATATATTTTACTTACATTTCAAAACGAATGCGGCATTTAACATATTAAGTAATATAGAAAAAAATTTACTCGTTTTCGGAAAAGTTAGTTATATTTTACAACAGATCTTACCCGATTCTACGAAGAACATTCTCCTCTAATACGATATTCTTCTCTAATACTATTGGAAATTAAACTCAGCGATATTGAAGATTTCAAGAATTATTTTCGAATGAAGGAAAGTACCTTAATAATTATCACTTAATTTTTGGCTCATTAACGTTTCTATGTGTAGGGGGTCTCAAAAAATTATAAAGAACAAAAGTAAATATATAAATGGAATGGAGCCACAAAAGGTGAAAATAATAATATCGAATTTGATGTTAGGATGCTTTAAAGCACCTGATAAAAATATACAAATCCAAAACCTACCTTTCCATAGCGGCAAACGGTAAATACTGACCCTCCAATGAACTAATAGAACTTTTAGTTAATTATGACCCCTAGCGATTTTAGAAAAAATTAATTACAATGTTTGCTTTATTTTTCAAACAACCTGGGGGGGGGGAGATAAATCATAATTTAATCTAAAAACCTTTCAAAACAAAAAATCTTTATTTAAGTGACTATTCTTTTCACAATTTTCAAGTACATACCAAAACCTAATAAAATGTAACAAAAACACTCTTCTAATCGTTTATGGTCTTCGCTGCAAAACGGCCATCGCCTTATTGTATTTGTCACATAACTGAAAGTATTGGCAAAAAAATAGATAAAATATTCTTGGGTATCAGTCCATACCCACTCTTTGATATCAGCCTATTTTGGTCAAGATTACCTACACAACGGGAGACAAAGTGGGGTCAATTTATAAATGCAAATGTTTAAAATATATTTATTATTTAGCATAAAAATGCATCTCCTATAACAAACACCACACTGTTAGAATAGGGAGTCCCGGAAGAGTTCAAACTTGTACGAACTTGTACACACACTCAGCAAGATCTTTGACAGTCCACAGTTCACGTTTGAAACCGTTGTCTTTAAAGGCACCAAAGAAGTTTGGCAAAATCCTTGACATAAGAAGCAATACGTTAGGGACAGACGGACAACGTGCTACTACATAGTGAAGTCAATTGAAATACATTGCTTCTTAAGACAGAGTTTTTTCTCAAATTTTTCGGGTGTGTTAAAAGATAAAGGTTTCAAACATAGCATGTTGCTGATAATTAAGAAGAGATCCATTTGTTAGATATATACACCCGTATTCACTAAAGGGGTTTAAATTTAGACCAGGTCTAACTTGACAATTATAGGCTTAAGATGACATTTTCAACAATTGAACAAATAATTTTTCTAAATGTCACAATTACAAAATGACAGTGACATAAGCGAAACATATCTGGCAAACTAAGAGTTTTAAGTACAATGGCAACTAGACCTGGTCTAACTCTTAAACCTTTTTAGTGAATACGGGGGTTACAGACTTACATTAAGAAACAAAAGCTGATATTGATTTCCGAAAATCTAACTACTCTGATATATCTGTAAACTACATTAAAATTGGCATAATTTATAGAAACTTTATTTAACTTATAATACGAACGCTAATGGGAGGCATTTATAACCAACAAAACTACGTACAGGGTTTTCATTTATATTTTGGACAACCACCAACAGGATTTATGGACAGATAGGCCAATATGTAAAATAGAAAAGTTGTAGCATTGTTGTCTCGGAGCATCAAGGTTAAAAAATATGTTATATAGGCAAAAATAAGGTCAAATTTATATTTCTCAAAATAACTGTATATTATTTTAGAAATAGAGCTTTCCAAAACGCACTGTAATTATTATGGGTTATAAGGTAAACGTATTCGATATATATATATATATATATATATATATATATATATATATATATATATATGTCTGTTTTCTAGCACAATTGACCTTCTCAAAATAAAATATACATATGAGTCCCTATATGATTAATAATAACAATAACCATTGTATTGTAGCTTGAAAAAGAGAAAATTCAGATTTCACCAATATTTCATCAATAACCTTCACTGCAGAAAACACTATTGTCAATTTTAAAACGTATTGCCAATATTCATGCTCGTGTAAGGTCTGCATGTCACTAAATATGTCTGCCTATTCGTTAACTTTAAATCTTACTTGAGTTTACTTTGTCATATTCAGAAAGGATTTCTGTTATTATAAAAAAAATATCTTGTTTCTGAAAGATATACATTACCGCCCGCTATTAATGCGCAATGCAAAAATCGTTTAATAGCCGTTACAACCAATGTCTTTTAGTATTCTTCTTAACTCTGTTAATAACTTTTTTAGAGTTGCTTTGATCTCTTAGAGCCACTGATTTTATTTCTTTTAGGTTGTATGACTAATCTATGTATCTTTAAAATACACATTTTTTAGATATGAATTAATATTCTTTAAAGTTATTTTTTTTTTAACCATTAGATTTAAAAACAATTAATTATATTTTAACGTTAAGAAAAAAATCCATGGCCAACCACAATTATATATCTCTTAAGTAAATTAACATTGAAGTTATACCTTGATTATTAAAACGATTTTTGTAATTTCAATCTTGTATATCAACAGAAAAATATCCCATTAATCTTACACTAAGATCATTAGTAAAGCAAAATTATGTTCACACAATTACAACTTAATATATCACTTACATCTGTTGCCAAAAAAATTAAGGAAATATAGGGATATATATATATATATATATATATATATATATATATATATATATATATATATATATTTGTTGCTTGAGGAAAAGCTCCAGCTCTGTATATTCTCGAGATATCAGGCAAAACCGAAATGGTGTATTTTTTTTATTATCATATTTTTTGTTTTTAAATATTTTTAAATCTGTAAAACCATTGTAAATAACACAAAAAATAGTTTCAGAAAACTACATTAACGGTTCAATACTGAAAAATAGTAATAACCACTAAATAACAATAAAATTCATACACTCTTTAAACTAAGCTATATTGAACACCAAAAAATGCTCGAACTAGTTTATCCTGGACTCCTTTAGTTTACTACTACGTAAATGTTTTAACAACACTTTGGTAAAAGTTGCAGATAGAAGTTTTAAAATCCGCAAAGGTTAAATGTTAACTTTAGAATCTAAATATTAGCTAAATACAAATTAAAATTCAACCTCTCAAATAGGTTCAAAATGTATATATATATGTATATATATATATATATATATATATATATAATTATATATATGTATATATATATATAATTATATATATGTATATATATATATATATATATAATTATATATATGTGTATATATATATATATATATAATTATATATATGTATATATGTATATATATATTTATGGAGTTTCTGGACCAATTGATTTATATTCTTAGGAGATTTTCTTGGGTTTTTGGTCTGAATTATCTTTGAAAAATAAAACTTGTTTATTCTTCGGAAATCATTTTAATTTGTTTTTTTTTTCCCAAACGTTTCACAATAACATGCCTTCATCAGTGGATTCTAATACAGGTCACTAAAACTAACAAACAATGCTGTTTTGGATTCTTATAAACATTTTCTTTTTTTTTGTTTTATGTAAGGAGATAAAAATGTTCTTTTATATACATATACATTCATACATAAGTACACCCCTGCACAGATATATATATATATATAGAAATTTAATAAACACGTATAACCTAATTAATATTACTTTTTTTTTTATTTTTAAAACAAAACATTCAAATTGGATGTATAATTATACTATAACTCACCTAAGAAGGTAAATTTTTAATCCATTCACAAATGGGACATATACACTTAAAATTTGTTCTACATATATGTGACAATACAGTATATACATACTTAAAACTATGACTGACTGAAATTAAAATTCGTTTTGCTGCTGTTGCTCGTCACATATATGTAGAACAAATTTTAATGTATATGTCCCATTTGTGAATGGATTAAAAAAAAATTTACCTTCTTAGGTGAGTTATAGTATAATTATATATCCAATTTGAACGTTTTGTTTTAAAAAATAAAAAAAAAGTAATATTAATTAGGTTATACGTGTTTATTAAATTTCTGTATATATGTATATATTTGTGCAGGGGTGTACTTATGTATGAATGTATATGTATATAAAAGAACATTTTTATCTTTACATAAAACAAAAAAAAAGAAAAAAGTAGACATGTTTATAAGTAAGAATCCAAAACAGCATTGTTTGTTAGTTTTAGTGACCCGTATTAGAATCCACTGATGAAGGCATGTTGCCGAAACGTTTGGGAAAAAAACAAATTAAAATGATTTCCGAAGAATAAAACAAGTTTTATTTTTCAAAAATATAATTCAGACCAAAACCCAAGAAAAATCTCCTAAGTGTATATATATATATATATATATATATATATATATATATATATATATATATATATATATATATATATATATATATATATATATATATATATATATATATATATATATATATATATATATATATATATATATACTTTCATGTTGTATATAAAAACACCAGTGGCGTAAATTTTATGTATTCAATATTTATGGATAGTACCTATTTAGTAGTTAAATGTAAGTATATTTTCATATTTTTTCTAAATTTTCATTTTCTTTTTAAAGCAAACATTGCATATTTATTTACCTTTGTTTTGATTATATATTATTTGTAAATTACATGTTTTTTTTGCATTTACTGATCTATGCTCTAGTCAGTGCAAACAAAATTAAAATCTTTTATGAACAATATTTTTTCTTTAATTTTTAATTAGTTCAGAATAATTTTTTTTTTTAATTAGACGTTTCGCATAATTTTTTAAGTAATAGCAGCAAAATGGCGTTAACAAAAATATATACTAATATTTAAAAAAGTGCTTGTATAGCGTGCGGTAAAATTTATAATTAAATAACTAAATATAACTTTCATGTTGTAGTATGTAAAAAAATCGGTAAATTCCTTTACCCGGAACTTCCCCTCGTTATGAATTGTCGCTTTTATTAGGAAGAGTGAAGTGTGATCCAAATTAGTTCAGTACATAGTCATAATATATATGGGTTACATATACTGTCTTTTCACTTTTATTGGACGCCATTTTGTTCCATCATATTGGATTCCTACCAACATGTTTACCATTTCCTTTCTACCTATGCCACATTTCACTTTTGGGCATAATTTAAAATAAATCCAAAAGTAGGTATTCATCCAAAATTTAAAATTAATTGAACAAGAGTTTTTTACGTTGATTTTCTAAAAACCTTATTTGGCCGTTTTTTTTGTTTCGCCATCTTAAATTTAAACCCATATTATCAGTCTTTAACTACTCCGTTGGTCAACAAGATATGCCGGATATTAAGTTTCAGATTGGTCTTCATTAACGATCCCCTTGTTGTTATGTTAAAGTGGTGTATTATTTGGGGTTAGGATTCAGTAAAAAAAAACAAAGGCCCTTTTTTAAATTTCCGACGTTTCGCCAATTTATTGTGGCATCCTCAGGGCACATAGATTTTCTATCCTGAATTAAACCCATATTACTCTTTACCTACTCCATTGGTCCGCAGATATTTCCTAACCCCAAACAATACACCACTCTAACATAACAACAAGAAGATCGTTAACGAAAACCGTTTCATATCTGGGAAATATCTGCGAACCAACGGAGTAGGTAAAGACTGATAATAGGGGTATCATGGAGGACATACAATTTATGTGTCTTGAGGATGCAACAATAAAGTTGCGAAACGTCGACAATTTAAAAATAGACTTCTGTTTTTTTTTACCAGATCCTAACCCCAAATAATACACCACTCTCATAAAAATAAGAGGATTGTTAACGAAAACCGTTTAGAAACTTAATATCTGAGGAATATATGCGGAATAACGAAGTAAAACTTCTGATGATATGGGTTTCATGCAGGATATAAGATCTTTATATGTGTCCTGAGGATGCAACAATTAAATTGCAAAACGTCGATAATTTAAAAAAAACTTGTTTTTTTTTTACTGGATCTTAACCACAGATAATACACCACTCTAACAAACATTTTAACATTGTTCCGTCATATTGGATTTTTACCAAAATATTATCAGGACATCCCTATATGACCCTTAATTTTTGGTCAAAATTTGAAGTCAATCGAGTTAGTAGTATTTAAGCTATGTCGCGAACTGGCAGACAGACCGACAGACGGACCAACGGAATTGATAAAATATGTTTTTTGGGAACTAGGGACTCTAAAATGTGACGATATATAAATCCTGAGAGGGTGATTTTCTTCACGATTACAAAAATTTTATATGGCCGCAATTTTATTCCGCCATCTTGAATTAGTAACACAATTGTACTAGTTGAGCCCTAAACCATAATTAGTTGCGGCCACACAATGTGAAATCAATCCACTAAGTAGTTTTTTCTGGCTGAATTTTTAAATACTTTATTATACTGCCATTTTGGATTGGTACCAAAATTTTATCAGTTGATTCCAACATAATATTTGATGATTATGACAAACATTTGAAATAAATTGGATAAGCAGTTTTTTTATAATAATTTTTGTAACATTTCACTAGGCTGCCATTTAGGTTCGCCATTTTGAAATTTTACCAAAATATTACCAGGTCGTACCCATATGACTCTTAATTTTTGTAAAAATTTTAAATCAATCGGGTAATTACTAGTGAGTAGTCTTTAAGCTATGCCGCGATCTGACAGACAGACATACCGACAGACGTTCCAACGGAATTGATAAAACATATTTTTTTTGGCATCTGAGGACGCTAAAACGTAACGACGTAAAACGTGAGTGAGTGAGTTTTTCACGATCCCATACTTTTATTTGGCCGCTATTTTGGTCGGCCACCTTGAATTAGAACCAGAATTTTCCTAGTTGATCCCTATAATACCACAGTGAGTTATGATACATAATTTGAAATCAAACCATTAAGCAGTTTTTCAGGCTGAATTTTTAAATATTTTATTAAGCCTCAATTTTGTTCCGCCATCTTAGATTTGTACCAAAATGTTACCACTTGATTTCAACATAATACTTCATGCTTTTGCAATTTGAAATAAATTGATGAGTAGTTTTTTAATATTAAATTTTTTAACAATTCACTAGGCCGCCATTTTGTTTCTACGTCGCGCAGATAGACAGACAGACAGACCGACGGAATTGAGAAAACCTGTTTTTCGTCATCTAGGGACTTAAAACAACAACACTTCTCTTTTACGAGGGAAGTAAAAAGAATACCGGTTGCGTAAATTGTATGTATTCAATATTTATGGATAGTACCTATTTAGTAGTTAAATGTAAGTTTATTTTTACATTTTTTCATCTTTTTAATGCAATCATTGCGTATTTATTTACCTTTTGTTTTGAATATGTATTATTTCTAAATTTCGTTTTGTTTGAAAATTTTGAAATAAAGTCATTATATTTGAACTTTGCTTTTACTTATCTATGCTCAAGTCAATGTAAAAAATATATTTTACAGGGAAAATGGCTCATGGTATACAGGGTATGCCAATTTCTAGAGTGACAGTTGGGAAAAGCTATACGAGATATGGAAAAGTTTAATTTGTGGCAAAGTTGCGAAATTTTGTGCTCAATCAAAGGCCGTTTTGAAATTCAGGATATTTTCAAATAAATGTCAGGCATCATCACACCCACCGTATTCCCTCTAAAAAATGTTTACGATTTGACGATTCATTTCCGAACCATCAAACCATCATCGATGCTAGTTAATAATGATTGCCGAAGAACGGAAAGCCCGCAGTAATTGAATTCGTGTAAATCTCTTGTTTATTGGCAAGATTTCTTTTACATTTCTGAAGAGAACGATTGGATGATAATTCATTTCAGAGTCCCGTTTAGATTTTTAAACCCTTGCTGTCCGAGAACGAGGGGGATGATTTTTAAATTATTGTTTTTATTGTAAAAGGAACCTGTAAGGTAACATCATACTTAGTCCTGATACAAGGGCATAATCTGTCTTAGCTATCTCTAATTTTCTGATGTGTTTAACTGTATCTGATTTTAACTCAGAATTGCTCCCGATTTCTGTTATGCAGCTCTTTCAAATGTTTTTTATAATAGCAATATAGATCTGATTATGAAACACATACACATAGGTGCCCACCTACACTCTCCAACGTTACCGGACAGAGTGAAATAATCCTTAAAGTAACAGATACGATGTCTGACATGTAGATACGAAACATTTGCTAATTGTATGTATAATAATTTTCAGAGCTCACCCAAAATAAAAACAAGACTATGAATAAGGCTTGATACATACATAATACTAATTAATCGCAGAAAATATAGAATTTCTTTTAATAAAGGCTTAGCCTTTCAGATAATAATCAATAAAGGGCTTTAAAAACATTGAAGGGAAATATATAATTACCTAAAAAAAAACTAAGGAAAAACCCTATAGAGCGTATTTAAAATCATATCATTCAACTAACATATTGCCCTAAAAAAGCCCCACTGGTATTTTACATTCGCCCCCTTTGAAGACTTGGGCCCTTAAGCAAAGCTTATTCATGCTCTCTGGTAGCCACGCCACTGTCATGCTCTTTCGCTCTCCCGTCTGTCGCGTCGGATGCAGGTCCCTTGAGGAATTTTGTATGCATAGTGGCCTACAATTAAATGGTAATATTATTGG